>JANAVB010038615.1:17455009-17747358 GCA_029216955.1 Iris pallida | reverse complement strand
CATTTTACTTAGGTATTTTGATAGGTAATATCTATAGGGTAGTACCTTACTACCCTAGGAGCACGGGTCAAAATAACAAGCGTAGGTAGGCTAACTAGTTTCCACCTAGGCTAGATTTTACCTTAGAAAAGGTAAATAGGAAATTGGTCTACGCCAAGATATGAGTTTCGAAGTCCAAGATGGACTTGGATATGGGTTGTAGAGGTTGGTAATGATTAGAAATAGTCGCCTAGACTTAGTCTTGACCTCGGTTGACCACGGTTGACTTTTTAGACCAAAAGTCACTATGGGTCAACACTTTACCCAATTTAGTCCCAAATTCCATTAAACTTGGGAAGTTGACCAAAAGTCAACTATTTCACCATTGACCTAGGATTGACCTAGGTTGAAAGTTGACCAGGGTTGACTAGAGTTAACCAGTTGACCAAAAGTCACTGTAAGTCAACCGTTGACTCAAATCGACCTAGATTAATTCCGTTTGACTTGCATTGACCCATTATGACCTAGCTAGACCTAATATGACTTAGGTTGACCTCGGTACAGTCTAGTTTGACGCATCTTGACCTAGAATGACTTAATAGATTTAATTGCTTTGTTTGACTTTACTTCTAAACAGAGTATTGATACGTCTTGTTCTCTATAGGTCCTCGAGACGCTGCATTTGCTCCGGTTGATATATCATACCATATTACAGGCGAGTACATTCTCTGAGACTTTTCCAATTTACGATGATTGTTATAATTCATGTAATTAGTGTAGATATGCTTGTTCCGACACATTGGTCACACGGATTGGTATTATCCTGGATCCCGACTGAGATGTTTTCCTCGTTATCTTGGTATATCTTGTGCAAGCTTCCTTGTAGTTCTTGTGCAATATATGGATACCGATTCTCGAGAGACTTGCTCCCTTCTCGTAGAATCCTGTGTCATAACGTGTCTTTGCTTGGATCCACTCTATCAGTCGGGGACGGAAGTAATTAGTGTAGAATGTGGTCAAAGCCTATTGTGCATCCATTGTGTACCTATTGATTGTGAGGTTGATCATACAACCCCACGTGATTACCAGCCTGTTACTATTTTGTGCAAGTTCCCAAGCCGGCCACATATTGCAGCTAGTTCTCACACACCTAGATATATGACTCTTGATTCTTGTACATGCCATGATCATTTTACTTGCCTTGTTCTAGCTCTAGTTTTACAGCTTACCTTGCCATGATACTTACATGTACATTCCATATTTTTCTTGTATATACTCTCTATTTACAGTTTTATAGCTTTTGTCATATCTTGTGAACTGTTTGTTAGTAGATTGTACGTTCCATCCTGACAGATATGTTGAAAATATACAGTGCTGACGAGAGAGATTATTGTACCTACTACGTCCGGATGACTAGTGGGCGTAGACTTGGAGACTTTGGTCCAGCAGGGCTTAGCTCCGCCTGACGAGACCTTACCACTTGCTTAGTTAGAGTAGGTCTTTTATACTGGACTTTGTCTCCAGCTACTTTGAGACTGTTATTACTATGGATTGTATTGAGACTTGGACTTGTATATATTCTTGTGTTGGACTTGACAGGTTATTATTTTATTATCGTCTTGTTGTCTTTATCTTTCAGTCTTTACTTTGTTATCTTAGAGTTGTGATTGAGTACTCATATATATTCATTGCTTGTCCTCCGTTCGGAGTTGACCATATTCTCGACAGGTTTTTGATATATATAAAAACTGTTTAGAGTAGAAAAACCTACAACGTTCCACGCCGTTTTTACGGTGAGGGCTGGGCGTTGTCACGTGCACGTGCCCTTATAGCGGGTGCGGGTCGTGGCAACACCCACGTGTTATATTGTCTCTCTTTTTCGCCAACTTCCCTGCTCTCCGAGACGTACTTTCAGATCATGATCGAATACTATTAAATATTTTTAAAAAATAACATTTAAAATATATTAGATATCTACTAACTAAAATAGAGATTTTCACGTTGAGATAAAAAATTATTGAGATAAAAAAGTACCTGTCCGTAAATATTTTATAGGATATATAATTTTTACGTTGCTTCCCTAATCAACTCCGTAGTCGTCCACCGGGAATACGACCATCGTTAGCCATTTACTATGATTGTGAAAAAAGGGAGAAGTGCTAGGTTGGAACTCTGAAAAAAAGAAGAATGAGTTAGAATGTGAAGAAGAGGAGGAGGGGATGAGAATTATATAGAGGAGAGACAGCCGCTGTTTTGAAAAAACAAGCACAAAACCCTCCTCCCAAACCTAAAACAATGGGCCAAACAAAAAAAGAAAAAAAGACAAGCAAAACAAAAGGAAAAAAAACAAAGGAAAAAAAAAAAAAAATACAAATAAAGAAAAAGAAAGAAAGAAAGAAAAGAAAGGAAAAAAAAACACATGCCGCCATCTTACTTGGAGTTTAGATGAAAAAAAAAAAATAGCATGCCTCCAACTAAGTTGCGGCACCGGTAGAGAAAAAAAAACCATGCCTCCAATTAAGTTGGCGGCACCGAAAAAAAAAATTAAAAAAAAATCGTGAGCCTGGTGGCCCACTCCACCCCCGTGCCGCCAACTCTAATGGAGTTGGATCCCGTTCTTTGAAAATTCTCCAACTTCTCCCTCTGCATGCAAATTTGTATAATTTCGTCCCTTTAGACGAAAATTTCTTTTTTTTTTTTTTTTTTGGCTCCAGAGAATAAAAAAAATACATTAAAACGTCAGCCAGACAGTCTAGCGAGTTTTACTTCTCCAGTTTTTTTTTTTTGGCAAGTTAGTGTTTTGTACAGAATTCAGAAAAAAATGTTTGTCTACATTTTTTTTTTCTTTTTGAAATTTTTTCTATTTTCATTTCAGTTAGGACATATATTAGAGGATTTTTTTTGGTCCGGCTCTTAGACCTTACTGCATGCCATCCAGTCCAGCAAAGTGAATCACAAACTCCACTACATCCGGGTCAAGCAAAGTGCAACCGACAAATTTTGACAATTAGTTGATTGGTCTAATTCATTTCTACGACTTTTGCATATTGTCGAATTTGGATAAGATTTTATTATATTTTTGTTGGGATTGTTTATAATTTTTTAAAAAAGTATAAAATGTAGCGATTTTTTGTCAAATATTTAACTTTTAATTGACTAAGATATTTCTCTTTAGGATTAGATTTAGCCTCTCTTTTTTTTAAATTATGCTTATATTAATTGTTTCCAAATTTTGTAAAGTATATATATTATTTCCTCCAACAATATTACAAAAATTGTTTTATGGTGAACTCTAGATTATTGTTGGATTCTACCCCTCTCACGGACTCGAATGAGTGCATCTATGTTTTGCTTTGACATTATCCCAGGATCAACAAATTTTGACAAATCTCAAATGATTTATCCTATAGAAATATATATATAATATTTTCCACTTTATCCAATCTATTTTATTATATAGAAAAAAAACATCTATAATATTTTTCCTAAATCACACATAGTATTAGAGTGACAACCAAGTTTCATCATCGCTGCCTTTGTAGCCCACCACCATCTCCAGCCTCTGTTGCTGATCAGTCTGGCCCCCCTCCTCCCCCCCCCCCCCCCCCCCCCCCCCCCCCCCCCCCCCACGCCACCACCCACCCCACCCACCCACCCCCCCCCCCCCCCCCCCACACACACACACACACAATAAAAAAAAAATGAGTGGCACCCCCACTTTTTTAACCCTAATTTAAGGTACACCCTGTACAATTACAATAATGTAAGGTAATTCCACTTTTGACGAAAATCGTTCTCCAGTAATGGTCAACTGTTTTGACCAATTTTTTTTGACGAAAATACCCTCGTCTTCTTTTCCGTGTCACCCCTTTCTCCCTCCCCCCTTTTGCTGTCTCCTCCCCACCGCGTGCCTCCGCTCCCCCTACCGCAGTGTCACGCCCCAGTACCGAAATACGGGGACGGACTAGGCCAGCTACTCCATATGAGGTACGTAACGTCATACGGCGATCGTGGCTGTCGAGAGACTAGGGGGTACATGCTACAATCAAGTCTCCTATGGTCCCACAGAGCTCTATGTCTCAATCAATTAAGTCAAATCAGCAATTAAATGAACATTAAAGATAAAACAGTAAGGCGTCCCTGACGCTTCATCAAAATGGTCATGAGAGACTAGCTTTATAATTTAGCTATCTCAGAGAGTCAGGAGTACAAAATTATACACAGCTGCAGTCTGTTTAATTACAATTATGTACAGACACAAAATATCAAGTAATCCGGCTAACAGGTGCCGGTGGCTAAACGCCGCAAAAGTATAAGCAGGAGTGGTGGAGAAGAAACCCACTCGAGTCCCCGAACCGCCATGCTCCTAGTATGCACCATGGATGTCAGGGAAGAAGATCGTGTCCTCTGGCTCTGCTACGAGATCTGGCCAAACAAAACCAGCGGGGTCAGCCCCGAATAGCAAGTACCGCCAAAGGGGCACAAGAGTTAAGATTAAAAACCCAACTAATAGAATGACTGATAATAGTAATACTTATGCTACTATTATAGGGTAGCGCAACATCCTCGAACCCATATGGCACCCTTACAACCAAACAAGGACAAAAGGTGCCGCATGGAGCCGGGACGTGTCGTACTCTATAACTTTCACATAAGTTAAAAGGTATAAACCATAAAATCTCCTGATCGTGACTTCGGTCGATAGCCTATCGCAGCACAATAACCAACCCAACAATCAAACAAGAACATGGGTTGGATCATGTACCATGATAGACCATGTTCCTCAGCCATTCACAGAAGTAGCACTTCACAACCAGAATAAGTCTTCCGTTCATAACTTCGGTCCACAGCCTGTCATAGTACGATAACCAACCCAACAATCAAACAAGAACATGGGTTGGATCACGCACCATGACAGTCCGCTTCCCTCAGTTATTCACGGAAGGTAAATAGGAAACATGCAAGTCGTTTTCACGGCCAATCAAGTCTACGAGTTTCTAGTGGAACGAGGTTATCCTCGCGTCATGTTATTAGAAAAATCCTCAGATCGTATCTTTCCAGCAAGGCTAGCCAACCAGGGGTTCGCGTAGACAGGTGTCATGGAGCACAGGTCCCTCGTGAGGCCACCTTGCCAAGACATGTAATATATAGCAGGAAGTAATCGGATACAGTCATCCACTCGTTGCGGATGACACAGTATCCGTGGAGACCAGCCGGCGCCAAGACAATATCTCAGGGCGACTGGTGTAACACGATCTCGGGACTCTGCCCTCCCATGCATCTAGTATATTCAGTTGCCTAGTTTAACCCTAGGTGAAATCTTGGACTCTCATGTTGTGGCCTGCATGATTATCCTCCTAAAGTCGTACTTTAGTACGAGTACCCTAAGTGAGGATCCATGTCAATCAGTATGTCAACATGTGCTACCCTCCTTAGTGTAATGCATCATTACAAATACGCCACGTGGAGTTACGAGTCATTTGTCGAGCATGAACACGAACTGGGACATTCAGGTACATGTATCAGGTAGGAACACTTTGTTCTCCGGGGTCACATCAGTGCTCATATCATGCTTGGGACAAAAGGTGTAAGGATATAAAATGGGCATATAATATCTAATAAAATATCAAAAGCATACGCACAACAAGGCAGCGGGCGTGAAAAGTCACGCAGGCTCAAGGGAAAGAGCAGCGTGAAAAGTCACGCAAGTCAAGGGGAGAGCTGCGTGAAAAGTCACGCAAGCTCAAGGGGAAGAGCTGCGTGAAAAGTCACGCACGCTCAGGGGAAGAGCTGCGTGAAAAGTCACGCACGCTCAAGGGGAAGAGCTGCGTGAAAAGTCACGCAAGCTCAAGGGAAGAGCTGCGTGAAAAGTCACGCACGCTCAAGGGAAGAGCTTGTGTGAAAAGTCACGCAAGCTCAAGGGGAAGAGCTTGTGTGAAAAGTCACGCAAGCTCAAGGGAAGAGCTGCGTGAAAAGTCACGCAAGCTCAAGGGAAGACACGCTTCCAACAGGAAGCGTGCTCAAACAGGAGCACAGTTCACTGTCTTCTCCAAAACAGCAAGAATACTATGGCAGAACCCAAACTTCAAAAAAACATAACTTGGTCATCCGAACTCCAAATTCGGATTTCCAAAGTTCCAACTTGGGTGAAAGGGAATCTCTTCCACATGGAAGCATCAAAACCCACAAAACTTCAAGAAAATAGATCAAAACTAAGGAAATCCGAAAATGATTAAAATCATATCTACAAAAATCAAAGCTTCAAAATAGAAATTTTCAAGTTCTAAACTAGTATAGATTGAGGAGAAGAACATGTTTTGGCAAATAGTTTTGTAAGAATCATTAACAAAATTTTGGATCCTTCTCTTGAGCAAGTTGGTACTTGCCTTGGTTGGTGGAGGAAGTAAATGAGAAGAAGTAAATGAGAGGAGAGAGAAGGAGATGAGTTATATATATAATTCTTGGACCCAGGTTCATGATGAACCAAAGGGTCCATGATGACCATTGGTGAACCAAGAATAGGTTACCCAAATGAGCCAAAACTGTAGGCCCAAATACAGAAAATAAATTAGGAAATAATATTTTGTCGAATTTTTGGGAAATGCATGAAGAAATACAGCATAATAGATATAGTATAAATTCAAGGTAAATACAATTTATCGGTTTACGTATTAAAATACGTATTCCAGGATTGGGGAGTGACATCTCTACCCTTCTTAGAAAAATTCGTCCTCGGAAGTCCAGCCAAGACAGGATTATGAAATCAGGGCAAGCAAGGCACAATCATATATAAGTTAACTATCATAGCAGTTATTAATACATCACAAAGTGCAAAATAAGCAGGTGCAGAAAAGCATGGAATCGTGTCAATAAGGTGCATAAATATACCTTATTAGTCAAAAAATACGGATAACGAGATCTGATCTCGTCCTCGCGCTCCCAGGTTGACTCTCCCGAAGAGTGATGGTTCCAAGAAACACGGACAAGACTTATCGTCCGATTCTTGAGTACCTTCTCTCGCCGGTCCAAAATAGATACGGGTTGTTCCTCGTAAGTTAGGTCGGTACCAACGACTAACTCAGAATGATCGAGGATAGACTCGGATCCGGGACATACCACGTAATTGGGACACATGAAACACATTATGTATGCCAGTTAACGAAGGCGGAAGGGCAAGTCGATAAGCCACATCGCCTACCGAGCGAGAATCTTGAAAGGTCCAACGTATCTTGGACTAAGCTTTCCCGGGTTCCAAATCTGATGATACCCGAGTAGGCGAAATCCGCAGAAACACTTGGTCGCCAACTCTGAACTCTAGAGGCCTACGATGCTGATCTGCCCAATGAAGATGTCGATCTGTGCAACTCGAAGGCGCTCTCTGACTAACTTAACTACCTCCACAGTCTGCGTGATCATCTCTGGCCCCAACAACTTCCGTTCTCCGACGTTGTCCCATGCCAAAGGGGACCTGCACTTCCTTCCGTACAATGCTTCGAACGGGGCCATCTGAATGCTAGCCTGATAGCTGTGTTATAGGAGAACTCCACTAGATGAAGGTGATCCTCCCAAGATCCGCCAAAATCCAAGGTACACGCCCGTAGCATATCTTCTAATGTCTGAATGGTTCTTTCTGATTGCCGTCAGTTTGTGGATGATAAGAAGTACTGAATCTTAACTTGGTTCCCAAACTTTGGTGTAAGCTCCGCCAAAAATGGGAAGTAAACCGCGTATCCCGATCTGATACTATACTAACTGGAATACCGTTGCCTTACTATCTATTTCATGTACATTTTGCTGGCTGTTCAGTAGTCTGTCCAACTCGGAAGGGAAGGAAATGAGCAACCTTCGTGAGTCGATCTACTATTACCCAGACTGCATTCTTGCCAGCCGGGGATCTAGGTAAACCGGTCAAAAATCCATCGTGATGTGCTCCCATTTCCATTCTGGATAGAAGCGGCTGTAGCAACCTGCTGGTCTCTGCTGCTCGGCTTTCACCTGCTGACATACCAGACACTTGGATACAATCTCGCTATCTCTCTTTTCATGCCATTCCACCAAAAGAACTGCCTGATATCTCGATACATCTTCGTCCCTCCAGGATGAATGGAGTAAATAGAACTATGAGCTTCGGACATAACATCTTGCCGAAGGTCTCCACTCGGTACACAGAGTCTGTTTTCAAACCTGAGCGTACCATCTTCATGAATCACTAACTCCTTCCTACGGCCTGATTCACACTCCGACCGCAACTTCTGAATCTGTAGATCTCCTGCTTGTGCTGCCCTTATCCTCTCTACTAAGGTTGACTGAATCTGCATACTGGTCATTCTTCCTATATCCCTTGGCAAAACTACTTCGATTCCCATTCTCTGAAGGTCTTCTAGAATATGCTTCTGCGAGGTCAAGATAAAGGCACTGTCTCCTACTCAGTGCATCTGCAACTACATTCGCCTTGCCTGGATGATACTGAAGATCTAAATCAAAATCCTTCAGCAATTCTAACCATCTTCTTTGCCTCATGTTCAAATCTCGCTGCGTGAACACGTATTTCAAACTCTTATGATCAGTATAGATCTCTACCCGATCCCCGTATAAATAATGCCTCCACAACTTGAGTGAAAACACCACAGCTGCTAACTCCAAATCGTGAGTCGGGTAATTCTTCTCATGGTCTCGAAGCTGTCGAGACGCATATGCTATCACTTTTCCATGCTGCATCAATACGCATCCAAGACCCTTCCCAGATGCGTCACAATATACTGTAAAGCCTCCAGCTCCTACTGGAAGTGTCAAGATCGGGGCTGAGATCAATCTCTTCTTCAATTCAAATGATGCCTGACAGCTAGCTGACCAAACAAACTCTACGTCCTTGTGCGTCAAACGCGTTAAGGGTGCAGAGATCTTGGCAAAGTTCGCCACGAACCTTCTGTAGTAACCAGCTAATCCTAAGAAACTTCGAACTTCTGCAACCGTTCTCGGAACTGGCCAATGCTCTACGGCCTCAATCTTCTTCGGATCTACTGACACTCCTGCCCCATAAATTACATGCCCCGGGAACTAAATGTGATCTAACCAAAATTCACACTTGTCAAGCTTCGCATAAAGTTGATGCTCCCTCAATGTCTGTAAGATAGTCCTAAGATGTTTCTCATGCTCCTCTTCACTGCTGGAATAGACAAGAATGTCATCTATGAACACCACAAATTATCCAAGTACGGCAGAAATATGCGGTTCATTAAATCCATGAATACTGCGGGGGCGTTGGTTAGTCCAAAGGGCATTACTAAAAACTCATAATGCCCATATCTAGATCTAAATGCTGTCTTTGGTATGTCTTGCTCCCGGACTCTTACTTGATAGTATCCTGACCGAAGATCGATCTTGGAAAAGACGCTGGCCTTGCTCAACTGGTCGAACAGGTCATCAATCCTTGGTAGTGGGTACTTATTCTTCACTGTTACTGCATTCAGCTTGTAGTAGTCGATGCACATCCTCGTCGACCCATCCTTCTTGGGAACTAGAATCACTGGCACGGCCCAGGGCGATTTACTGTCTCGGATGAATCCCTTAGACTTCAACTTCTTCATGTTGATACAACTTATCCTGCTGACGGCGACATCTGTAAACTCTATCTGCAATAGGCCTCGTTCCAGGGTTCAACTCAATGCTAAATTCTACCTCTCTGACTGGGGGTATCCCTGGGAGCTCATCGGGAAGACGTCAAGAAAATCTTCGACCACTCTCGAAATCTGTCCTGGCTCTGACACTGCGCTGAGATGACGCCTCCGGCCTGATTCTTCAAGGTTCGAGTAAAGATGAACTGCTCTATCCCAGGAACACTGAATATGACCCTACCTCCTCTACAATTAATTGTCGCATGACTGTCTCTCAACCAGTCCATGCCAAGAACGACATCAAAATTCTCCATAGGGAATTCAATCAATGATGCGGACAATAAATGCCCACACACCTCCACCGGACATGAAAAGCGCACTCTGTTAACTTCTACGAGCCCATTGCCGGTGAGTATATCCATCCTCTCCAGCAATGCCTCAAACTCTAATCCAATCCGTATAGCATATTGTGCAGAGATGAATGAATGAGTAGCGCCTGAATCAAATAATGCTACAGCGGGAAATGAGGTGACGAGAATTTTACCTGCCACCACGTCACTAGACACTAGAGCCTTTCCAAGGTCAATGTGAGAGCCTGGCCCCGCGGAGCCCCTTGTTGCGGCCTTCCTCGACCATGATGTTGCTGCCCCTGAGGGCCTTCGGCTTCCTGTGCCTGGCGGAACATCTGAGCCTGCGTTGGTAAGCGCTAGGCTAGGGGCCTTACTGCTAGTACTGGCCCTCCACTCGGGGTTGCCACTGGAGCTGGCAATGTTGGAAACTGTTAAGCTGGCCCTCCTGGCCTCTGCATCATAGGACAAGTGGAAATACGGTGGTCTGCACGACCACACCTCAAACATAAGCCATTCGCTGATGGCACACCTCCCTCGTGTGCCTGCCTTCCTACAGAAGGTACAGCCCTGGGGTGCTCCCTGACGCTGCTGCTGGTTCCTCGGCTGCTGATGTCGAACTGGCGCTGTATTAGTTGACACGGCCGCCCTCCGTGGTGCTCCTGCATCATGAATACGCACACGAGTGCTGGTGCCGACGTTCGCTGCACGCTCCTCCTCCAACCTGGGAATGAGATCTCTTCTGACCTCCTGTCCTTGATGCTAACCTCTGCTGGGTAAGCTCGTGCCTCCGAGCGGCCGTCAAAACAGCGTCAAACGTCTGGTAGTCGTGTCCTTCCACAAGCTAATAGTTCCAAATGAAGTCCCTGCTGGAACCTCATAGCCTTCTTCGGCTCCGTTGCCACCATTGCTGGTGCGAAACGGCACAATCTGCAGAACTCTGTTGCATACCCATCTACGGTCTTGCCTGCTTGCTTGAGACTGATAAACTTCTGCTGGAGCTCATATCGAGCTACTACGCCAAAATACTTGGCCTTGAATCTGTCACTGAAGGTGGTCCAACGAACAGGGCGTCTTATACCAACTTCTTCTGATGCCCACCAGTCGCGGGCAAGATCCTGAAGTACTAATTTGACCTGATCAACCTTCTCATCATCTGGAACCTTGGCTGCCACAAGAATGGCTTCAATGTCTTGAATCCATGCATCCGCAGTGATGGCATCCTCCGTGCCATCAAAATACCTCGGGTTCAAGCGACGGAACCTTCCTGATGCTCCCGAGTCAACCCCGGCACTCCTCTCAAGAGCTAACTGAATCCCTGGTTCAGCAACACGTTCTGCTCCTGCTGCCGAGTCTGTTGTTGGTGAGTGACAAGAATCCCTCGGACGATCTCCAGGAGTGCTACGGCATCTGGTACTGCCGTCGCTGCTGGTGCTGCAGGAGTTTCAATAACCTGCGGCTGCACTGCCTCTGGTTCCATTCTGCTTGTGCCTGCCTGGGAATGGTTCTCTCCCCTGTTGCTGCCCAGTCGAGCCATGCTCTTGCTGCTCTTCTCATGGGCCTCACCCGCTACTGAGAATGAAGCACCCCTATAGAGAAAGATATAAGATTATCAAGTCCGGACAAGGAAGATTTCTAGGATGCAAGTCAGGTTAGAGATCAAGGCAAGGACAGAGAATTCGAAACATAATTTCAAGGGAAACAAGTTTTGATTGAGACTCCTAATAATTCGCAATACCCCACAAGTCAAAATTAGACCTGCATGGGCCACCACTAAAACCTTGTCACGCCCCAGTACCGAAATACGGGGACGGACTAGGCCAGCTACTCCATATGAGGTACGTAACGTCATACGGCGATCGTGGCTGTCGAGAGACTAGGGGGTACATGCTACAATCAAGTCTCCTATGGTCCCACAGAGCTCTATGTCTCAATCAATTAAGTCAAATCAGCAATTAAATGAACATTAAAGATAAAGCAGTAAGGAGTCCCTGACGCTTCATCAAAATGGTCATGAGAGACTAGCTTATAATTTAGCTATCTCAGAGAGTCAGGAGTACAAAATTATACACAGCTGCAGTCTGTTTAATTACAATTATGTACAGACACAAAATATCAAGTAATCCGGCTAACAGGTGCCGGTGGCTAAACGCCGCAAAAGTATAAGCAGGAGTGGTGGAGAAGAAACCCACTCGAGTCCCCGAACCGCTATGCTCCTAGTATGCACCATGGATGTCAGGGAAGAAGATCGTGTCCTCTGGCTCTGCTACGAGATCTGGCCAAACAAAACCAGCGGGTCAGCCCCGAATAGCAAGTACCGCCAAAGGGGCACAAGAGTTAAGATTAAAAACCCAACTAATAGAATGACTGATAATAGTAATACTTATGCTACTATTATAGGGTAGCACAACATCCTCGAACCCATATGGCACCCTTACAACCAAACAAGGACAAAAGGTGCCGCATGGAGTCGGGACGTGTCGTACTCTAAACTTTCACATAAGTTAAAAGGTATAAACCATAAAATCTCCTGATCGTGACTTCGGTCGATAGCCTATCGCAGCACAATAACCAACCCAACAATCAAACAAGAACATGGGTTGGATCATGTACCATGATAGACCATGTTCCTCAGCATTCACAGAAGTAGCACTTCACAACCAGAATAAGTCTTCCGTTCATAACTTCGGTCCACAGTCTGTCATAGTACGATAACCAACCCAACAATCAAACAAGAACATGGGTTGGATCACGTACCATGACAGTCCGCTTCCCTCAGTTATTCACGGAAGGTAATAGGAAATATGCAAGTCGTTTTCACGGCCAATCAAGTCTACGAGTTTCTAGTGGAACGAGGTTATCCTCGCGTCATGTTATTAGAAAAATCCTCAGATCGTATCTTTCCAGCAAGGCTAGCCAACCCAGGGGTTCGCGTAGACAGGTGTCATGGAGCACAGGTCCCTCGTGAGGCCACCTTGCCAAGACATGTAATATATAGCATGAATTAATCGGATACAGTCATCCACTCGTTGCGGATGACACAGTATCCGTGGAGACCAGCCGGCGCGCCAAGACAATATCTGTAGCACCCAGTTTTCTGAAATTGGAGATTTTTGAAAATTTATTATTTTTTATTATTAATTAATAGTATTTTAGTCATGATATGATTTTTGGTGATTAGTGTAGTTAAACCATTTCTAAAGTCATGCTAAGTCATGACTTATGACTTTGTGATTTTGGTTAGTATAACTTAGTGTAAATCCTAATTTTCTCTAACCTAGAAGTTGCCATGACCATGAGAACTTGACCATAGGCTTAGAATATCAATTAGTGATTTTTAGCCTAAAGGGTATTTTGGTAAATTTCTAGGAATTATTTGGAATTATTTAGATTTATGTGTTTTTATTATTGTTTAATTATTGATTGTGTCATGTTAGTCCCTAACCTAGTTTAGCACTAATCTAGAGGTTAGCTACTAACCTAGAATGACTAAGAGGATAGATATTTGGTCATGGTTAAAGTGAGATAAATATCTAGATATTTATCATATGATATTTTGCTTGATTTATGCAAAATTATCAAGCCTTTACCATGAAAGTCCTTGCCTTAACCTAGAAGCAAGCCTAGGACCTCCCCCCCTTGCTATGGCCGGCCAAGGACCCCCCCTTGGCAGCCCACCATCCTATATTAACCCCATTGCTTCATTCATGATCATTTTACATGAAATTAAACCTAGAAAAATCCCTTTTCTTCACAAACCCTTAACTCGATCAATTTTGATCCAAATAACCTCTAGTCTTTTGCTTTGGGACCCTAGTACACTGAGGAGGCTAAGGGAGGATAGCTATCCAAGTTTCACAAGGCAAGGACACAGCAAAGCTAGTGGATACACACCCCTCATTCCTTGAGTTTTCAAGAAATTCACACATGAGGTAAATATATCTAAACCTAGTTATTACTATTTTTTCTTCATATATGCATGCTCATAGATATAACCTAGCTGTGGGTAAGGTTTGGTGAAATCTAGGAATTGTTTGGTGTCTGTATCGGACACGTATCCTATTCCAAAAATCAGTGTTTGATAAAATACCTCAAAGAAAAGGATTTTCATAAATTTCAAAACTAATTACATGGACTTGTAGCCTAGACCTAGCTAACCCTAACCCCTAGTGACTGAGCACGAGTTGTGTCCTTTTTCGTGTCCAAATCGGACACGAACTCACGAGAATTGTACTGCACACTGTCACATTTTGTGTCCTGCTACCCGACACTAATAACTCACTGGACACGCCACGTGGACACGCCAAAATTGGCATAGAGCACGGGGCACTGACTGACAGGTCATCCCCAAAGTTTGGGATGACCTCGTGTCGTGTCGGACACGGAATCGTCCCCGCAAGGGTCGCGCACTGCACTGCACAGTCGAGTTTTTGGCTCTGACACGGGTCTCGTGTCCCACGTACACGAGTCGTGGACACGTGTCAGAGTGACACATGTGTAGTAACCCTAGGGCAAACCCCAGGACACGAGCACGTGGTGTGTCGTGTCCTGTGTCGCGAACACGAGGTGTTCGACCGCGTGCACGACGCGGTCTGAACGTGTGTGAAACCCCTTCTGATACGCACCTAGAACTCGGACACGACACGGTTTGGATACGTGTCAGGGTGTCTAAACCCTAGCCCTAGACCTAGTCGACACGTGTGTACAACCACGAGACGTGTCGTGTCTCGTGGTGTGTCCACGAGAGTATGGAACGTGTGCACGACACAGTAGGTGTCTGTGTATATAGGATTTACCCGATTGGGTTTATATTAGTGTGGACACGTTGTGTCGTGTCGTGACCATGTTTCAGGCACCCTAGACACTAGAGGACACCTAGGGGCTCAGTTACCAACCTAGGGAATCGAGCCATAGCTCGGTTTTGTATAGAAATCGGGTTTACCTAGTTAGCCTATGCACAGTCCATTTTTCCAGTTTTTAGGATTAATTTCCAGTTTTCTAAAAACGAATTTCAAATCTATTTTTGATATAATTTATACATGTATATGTGTATTTTAGTATGTGTATACATAGTATATATGTGAGTGTGGGTCAATTTTGGGAGTATTTGGTTATATATGTGTAGTTGTATATATACATATGTATGTATTATGTAGGCTTGTGTGTGTGTTTGGGTCTGGGTTTGGGTTCCAGAACCTGGAACATCCCCCCGACTGTTCAGTCTCTCTCTCTCTCTCACTCTATGTCCATCTCTCTCTCTCTCTATATATATATATGTTATATTATATAGATATAATATATATTTGGTTATATATTGGTATATATAGTAGAGGGTATATGGGTCTATATATATATATATATATATATATGAAAATGTATATTATGTATATGTTAGCTATTTATATTGTATATATTATGTCTATATGTGAGTGTGTATATATGGTTATATATATATGTGGGGTATATGGGTATTTATATATAGTGGCTATATATATAGGTTTTACATTATATAGTGTATGTATATCTATATCATATAGGTAAACCTAGAACTAGTTGACCTAAGCTACTAGCCTATGGGCTATAGCTATTAGCCTATGGCCTAGGTTACAAGCCTATGGCATTAGAGGCTAACCCAACTAACCCTAATGACCCAAAACCCAACTTGTTGACCCTTGTGACTAAGGGTTGACCAAAGTTAACCTTAGGTCAAAAGTGACCTAGTTAACCTAGAAATGACTAGGAATGACCTAAAACAACTAGTTTAGCTAGTTTGACTAAAACCCTAACTAGTAGACGTAGTTTGACCTAGATTTGATCCAGATTGATCATGTTGACTAGTATTTGACTAGTTTGATTAGAAAGTTGACCAAGAGTTGACTTTTGACCAGATTGACCTAGAATCATGTAGTATGCATTGTATAATCTATTTTTACCATTGTGGATATGTTGTGACCTGTTTTACTCTAAATAGGACTCTGTGATACCAGTTCGGACATCTATTCATATCAGTCGTACAGGGTGACAGGCGAGTACATTCTCTGATCTTTTCATGCTTGTTAGGACTTATATTCTTGCTTTAGATTACTTTACATGATGCTGTCACGTCATTATCACGGATTGGTACTATATGGATCTTGTTATGCGATGTTATCTCCCTCGGGGTGCATCAGATACAGTTGTCATGTACTTTTCACGAACATCTTGTATTTCATGTACACCGCTTTCATGTATACTCTTGTGCAATCTTGTACTCTCATGATCACGCGAGCAAACATGATAAAAACCTCTTGTGCAAAGTAACGTAACTTGACTGGATCCTTGTGTATTGATTGGGGAGGGTGAGTAGGAAATGGTTATGTGATCAAATCCCATCTTGTACAAATTTTTGTGAAATCTTGTATATGTCCTAAGCCCGTTTATATAACCATATCATGCTCTAAATCACAGGTTACCTACAGTTCTTACTTATCATATATATAGATATTTTCAGTTATCAAATCTCTCTCGTTTTATATATATTCTTTACAGTTCATGTATCTTACTCTATGCATGCTTTACATTTCCCAACCTGATATGAACTGCGTGAGATGTATTGTGCTCGTTCCTGTCCTGACTGGGCCTGTTGAAAATATTACAGATGATGATGGTGACTATCCTACCTTCTATGGGATACATGAGGGTGACCTTCAGGATCCTGAGGAGCATCTAGCTCAGTAGAGGGTGCCTAGTCTAGTCTAGTGTTTACAGTTTTCATTTGTATCGGACTGTTCCGATTGTTAGTTGTGACTTAGTTATATTTCAGGTCTTGTACTTATTTGTGTTGGACATCTACTTGTGTGGTGTGATAACTCTATATATATTCAGTTCTTCCTTTCATCTGATTCCATATCATGTTCTATCTTTATCTTTCCTAGACTTGTGTTTGAGATATAGAGTTGAGATGTTATGTTATACCTCCGTGCGGAGATGACAAGTTTATATGTCTTATTATTAGATGTTAGTTGTTATAGATGACCTATACAGCGTTCTACCGCCGACACTGCGACGTAGGCTGGACGTACCCATGTTCTCGTGCCCCTAATCAGGGTGCGGGTCGTGACACATTTTGTGGTAGCCCATGCAGGTCGAGAGTCGCATTTGTGCGATTTCGTAGTAGCATGACGACTTAGTTGTACTGCTACGAGCCTGCGATAGAATATAGGAATTAAGGTATTAGGATGAGAGTATACTCAATCACTGTTAGGATTTCATGAGAGATTCCGGGACGACCCTTGAGAATCTTATTTTGAACTTCGATATTGAAAACCCTTTTCCTCTTGTTTTAATTCACCCTCACTCCTTGATGTTTAAGGGATCTTGGACTATTTAACCTTATTTATTGCTAATTTAGACCTTCTTTACTGCTAATTTAGCCTTAGTTTTGCAAGCTTATATTTTATCGAGCTTGATCACGACATATTTTATTGGGGGCTAGTACCCACTAACATATTGTCTAATCAGGGACGGTGCATGATGGTCTGATCAACCTATTGCACTTTGGTTCACTTTCATATATTATTCTACATGGATGGAGCCACTTGCAGGTTCTGTTCTTTCAAATCCATTCCCATCTTGTTTCATTATATCTGTCTTGAAATCTAATTCCATATGCTCCTACCTATTTCTTATTTTTGATGAATTTGACCTGATAGTTCTTTTGATTTTATCTCTTACTTAGGAGTGGGAGTAGGAGTAGGAGTAGGAGTAGCTCTAATTGTTAATATAATCCTTTAGGAATGAATTGATGTATGTGCTATACCTTTGACTTAGAAGATTAGCTCTAACCATAGAATGGTAAACCTCTTAACCCTATTGATTCATTGTTTTCTTACCTACCTAGTCTAATACCCATAGTCACAGACTATCCCATTTAACCTATCCTTGTACTACTATTGCATCACAACTTCTGGTTTAAATTTAGGCCATTGACCATTCCCACTCTAATTATGATCATCGTAGGCACATTACCATGACTTTTAAATTAGGAGCACAAGACTAGTTGTTCTCTCAAAACCAATTTCACAGGCATGACCTAGACTTGACAACCTACACCCATGACCTTAGTATCCCACTAAGGCACACCATTTTATACTTCAATTGCTTAGTACGACTTTTCTGACACAAGACTTCATCCTAAATTACCCCATAGAGTTACTTTTGATTCCAATTTAAATTGAGGACACCCTTGACCTAAACCTGCCAGTCCAATTTATTGGACATGACCCAGTATAGGTCTACTACCCACATTTTACTTGTTGACCTTGTATGCTGCTAAGTAGTAACTCTGACTTTGATTGTTGAGTGTTTGACCTAGAAGGAGTATGACCATTCTAATTTCGAGGACGAAATTTTCTAAGGAGGGTAGACTTGTAGCACCCAGTTTTCTGAAATTGGGGATTTTTGAAAACTTATTATTTTTTATTATTAATTAATAGTATTTTAGTCATGATATGATTTTTCGTGATTATTAGTGTAGTTAAACCATTTCTAAAGTCATCCTAAGTCATGACTTATGACTTTGTGATTTTGGTTAGTATAACTTAGTGTAAATCCTAGTTTTCTCTAACCTAGAAGTTGCCATGACCATGAGAACTTGACCATAGGCTTAGAATATCAATTAGTGATTTTTAGCCTAAAGGGTATTTTGGTAAATTTCTAGGAATTATTTGGAATTATTTAGATTTATGTGTTTTTATTATTGTTTAATTATTGATTAGTGTCATGTTAGTCCCTAACCTAGTTTAGCACTAATCTAGAGGTTAGCTACTAACCTAGAATGACTAAGAGGATAGATATTTGGTCATGGTTAAAGTGAGATAAATATCTAGAGATTTATCATATGATATTTTGCTTGATTTATGCAAAATATCAAGCCTTTACCATGAAAGTCCTTGCCTTAACCTAGAAGCAAGCCTAGGACCCTCCCCCCTTGCTATGGCCGGCCAAGGACCCCCCCCCTTGGCAGCCCACCATCCTATATTAACCCCATTGCTTCATTCATGATCATTTTACATGAAATTAAACCTAGAAAAATCCCTTTTCTTCACAAACCCTTAACTCGATCAATTTTGATCCAAATAACCTCTAGTCTTTTGCTTTGGGACCCTAGTACACTGAGGAGGCTAAGGGAGGATAGCTATCCAAGTTTCACAAGGCAAGGACACAGCAAAGCTAGTGGATACACACCCTCATTCCTTGAGTTTTCAAGAAATTCACACATAGAGGTAAATATATCTAAACCTAGTTATTATACTGTTTTTTCTTCATATATACATGCTCATAGATATAACCTAGCTGTGGGTAAGGTTTGGTGAAATCTAGGAATTGTTTGGTGTCTGTATCAGACACGTATCCTATTCCAAAAATCAGTGTTTGATAAAATACCTCAAAGAAAAGGATTTTCATAAATTTCAAAACTAATTACATGGACTTGTAGCCTAGACCTAGCTAACCCTAACCCCTAGTGACTGAGCACGAGTTGTGTCCTTTTTCGTGTCCAAATCGGACACGAACTCACGAGAATTGTACTGCACACTGTCACATTTTGTGTCCTGCTCCCCGACACTAATAACTCACTGGACACGCAACATGGACACGCCAAAATTGGCATAGAGCACGGGGCACTGACTGACAGGTCATCCCCAAAGTTTGGGATGACCTCGTGTCGTGTCGGACACGGAATCGTCCCCGCAAGGGTCGCGTACTGCACTGCACAGTCGAGTTTTTGGCTCTGACACGGGTCTCGTGTCCCACGTACACGAGTCGTGGACACGTGTCAGAGTGACACATGTGTAGTAGACCCTAGGGCAAACCCCAGGACACGAGCACGTGGTGTGTCGTATCCTGTGTCGCAAACACGAGGTGTTCGACCGCGTGCACGATGCGGTCTGAACGTGTATGAAACCCCTTCTGATACGCACCTAGAACTCGGACACGACACGGTTTGGATACGTGTCAGGGTGTCTAAACCCTAGCCCTAGACCTAGTCGACACGTGTGTACAACCACGAGACGTGTCGTGTCTCGTGGTGTGTCCACGAGAGTATGGAACGTGTGCACGACACAGTAGGTGTCTGTGTATATAGGATTTACCCGATTGGGTTTATATTAGTGTGGACACGTTGTGTCGTGTCGTGACCATGTTTCAGGCACCCTAGACACTAGAGGACACCTAGGGGCTCAGTTACCAACCTAGGGAATCGAGCCATAGCTCGGTTTTGTATGAGAAATCGGGTTTACCTAGTTAGCCTATGCACAGTCCATTTTCCAGTTTTTAGGATTAATTTCCAGTTTTCTAAAAACGAATTTCAAATCTATTTTTGATATAATTTATACATGTATATATGTATTTTAGTATGTGTATACATAGTATATATGTATATGTGAGTGTGGGTCAATTTTGGGAGTATTTGGTTATATATATGTGTAGTTGTATATATATACATATGTATGTATATATGTAGGCTGTGTGTGTGTGTGTGTTTGGGTCTGGGTTTGGGTTCCAGAACCTGGAACATCCCCCCTGACTGTTCAGTCTCTCTCTCTCTCTCACTCTATGTCCATCTCTCTCTCTCTCTCTATATATATATATATATATATATATATATATATATATATATATATATATATATATGTTATATGTATATATATATATGTATATATATATTTGGTTATATATTGGTATATATATAGTAGAGGGTATATGGGTCTATATATATATATATATATATATATGAAAATGTATATATATATGTATATATGTTAGCTATTTATATATGTATATATATATTATGTCTATATGTGAGTGTGTATATATGGTTATATATATATATGTGGGGTATATGGGTATTTATATATAGTGGCTATATATATAGGTTTTACATTATATAGTGTATGTATATCTATATCTATATAGGTAAACCTAGAACTAGTTGACCTAAGCTACTAGCCTATGGGCTATAGCTATTAGCCTATGGCCTAGGTTACAAGCCTATGGCATTAGAGGCTAACCCAACTAACCCTAATGACCCAAAACCCAACTTGTTGACCCTTGTTGACTAAGGGTTGACCAAAGTCAACCTTAGGTCAAAAGTGACCTAGTTAACCTAGAAATGACTAGGAATGACCTAAAACAACTAGTTTAGCTAGTTTGACTAAAACCCTAACTAGTAGACGTAGTTTGACCTAGACTTGACCCAGATTGATCATGCTGACTAGTATTTGACTAGTTTGATTAGAAAGTTGACCAAGAGTTGACTTTTGACCAGATTGACCTAGAATCATGTAGTATGCATTGTATAATCTATTTTTACCATTGTGGATATGTTGTGACCTGTTTTACTCTAAATAGGACTCTGTGATACCAGTTCGGACATCTATTCATATCAGTCATACAGGGTGACAGGCGAGTACATTCTCTGATCTTTTCATGCTTGTTAGGACTTATATTCTTGCTTTAGATTACTTTACATGATGCTGTCACGTCATTATCACGGATTGGTACTATATGGATCTTGTTATGCGATGTTATCTCCCTCGGGTGCATCTGATACAGGTGTCATGTGCTTTTCACGAACATCTTGTATTTCATGTATACCGCTTTCATGTATACTCTTGTGCAATCTTGTACTCTCATGATCACGCGAGCAAACATGATAAAAACTACTTGTGCAAAGTAATGTAACTTGACTGAATCCTTGTGTATTGATTGGGGAGGGTGAGTAGGAAATGGTTATGTGATCAAATCCCATCTTGTACAAATTCTTGTGAAATCTTGTGAAATCTTGTATATGTCCTAAGGCCGTTTATATAACCATATCATGCTCTAAATCACAGGTTACCTACAGTTCTTACTTATCATATATATAGATATTTTCAGTTATCAAATCTCTCTCATTTTACATATATTCTTTACAGTTCATGTATCTTACTCTATGCATGCTTTACATTTCCCAACCTGATATGAACTGCGTGAGATGTATTGTGCTCGTTCCTGTCCTGACTGGGCCTGTTGAAAATATTACAGATGATGATGGTGACTGTCCTACCTTCTATGGGACACATGAGGGTGACCTTCAGGATCCTGAGGAGCATCTAGCTCAGTAGAGGGTGCCTAGTCTAGTCTAGTGTTTACAGTTTTTATTTTGTATCGGACTGTTCCGATTGTTAGTTGTGACTTAGTTATATTTCAGGTCTTGTACTTATTTGTGTTGGACATCTACTTGTGTGGTGTGATAACTCTATATATATTCAGTTCTTCCTTTCATCTGATTCCATATCATGTTCTATCTTTATCTTTCCTAGACTTGTGCTTGAGATATAGAGTTGAGATGTTATGTTATACCTCCGTGCGGAGATGACTGGTTTATATGTCTTATTGTTAGATGTTAGTTGTTATAGTTGACCTATATAGCGTTCTACCGCCGACACTGCGGCGTAGGCTGGACGTACCCACGTTCTCGTGCCCCTAATCAGGGTGCGGGTCGTGACATGTTTAGTTTGGACTTGTGTGGATCTCGAACTTATTTCCTGCTTCATCTATCATATTTCTTTTCCATGCTATCTACCTTAGTTTTATATTTGTGATTGAGACTGTATTGCTATGTCACCTCCATTCGGAGTGTATATACTGTACAGGTACCTTTATCTGTTTAGTTGTAGTATTCTAGATGACCTCGACAGCGTTCTACCGCCGATGCTGCGGCGTAGGCTGGACGTAACCACGTACTCGTGCCCCTCTTCAAGGTGCGGGTCGTGACACGTTTTTGTGGCGGCCCATGCAGGTCAGTGTCGCAATTAGTGCGATCTCGTAATGGTACTCGACTTAGAGTGCTAATTACGAGCCTGCGATTAGGATATAGGATCTAGGATATTATAGGAGTTACTCAATCACATTTTAGGAAAATTCTGATCTTTTGATTACCATGACAACTCTTCTTGCATTTGAATTCAATTGTCCTCCTTTGATAATATCTTATCTTGTGCCATATTGATCTCTTGGGTTCAATTCGTCCTCAGGGTGGCGATTACTCACAGTCAGGCAGCAGCAGGGCAGAGTGCAGGTTCCAATCTTTCGATCTCATTTCCGTATTTGTCTCCTTATAACTGTTTGAAATTCAATTCCATCTGTACCTTGATTGGTTGATAAAAGTTTGTCCTTGTGATGTGATATTCTTCTGAGATAAGTCATATGGGCTAGGTCGTCTCAATTATGAGATTTTAGAATCCTCTAGGGTCATGCTAGCAGGCAGAGTGATGACATATAGTCGGACTATGGACGTATTTCTCGGGTGTGGGAATTTAAGGTTTTCGCTGCCAAGCTAGCGGCAATGCGAAAATTTTAAATACCATAATACTAGAGGTATGTACCGTAGTTGAGGACTCTGTGATTATCGTAGCCTTGCTCATTGGCATAACGGAGATTCTGAGTATCATGATGATTGGACAGACCCATACGATTATCGATCTGCATGATTTTCCTGTGTTTATTTTGATTTAATTTTGAGAATGATTTTTTAAGGTGGATAGACTTATAGCATCCAGTTTCTATTTAAGAGTAATTTTAAATTTTATAATTTTAGTCATTTAAATCATGCTTTGATTTTTGAGATTTTAAATCATTTTAAATTTTAAGCCATGATTTGTGATTTTAATGATTTGCTAGTGAAACCTTAGAGACTGTTTGACCTAGAGCCTAACCATGTGATTGGGATGTTTTCAGTATCATTTCTGGCCTAAGGGTATTTTGGTCATTGGACCTCTTGATTTATTTTGATATTTTGCATTGGTGATTGTTAATTTGGCTTTTGATAGGTAAGATTTTGTGATGGTTTCGTGTCCGTGTCGGACACGTAACAGTTTTTATTTGCAAGTATTGTTGTATCTTAAGAGATTTTTATTTTGCTGAATTTTTTTTCTTTCTCTTTTTTCTTTGGAAGTATTCGAGAGGGATTATTTTCTGCGTGTGTTTTTCTGTGATTGCTTTGTATTAATTTTGAGGACGAATTTTTTTTAAGGTGGATAGATTTGTCACCTCCAGTTTTTAGGAACAGGGGTATTTTTGTCATTTTGTACTTTTGAATATTTTTGAAAGTTATTTTATTATTTATGATATTGTTTTGGGGTTATTTGAGTCGGGTTCGAATTTCAGCTCATTCCGACTTGTATCGGGGACCCGGGGTAGCTTAGACTCTGATCGGGACCCAACTGGAACCGACCAACTTGTCATGACCAAACTCAGATATTTATATTTGACTAATCTCATTTGATTTTAGAGGGATTAGGGATTAGAATTAGATTTAGAACTTGAAATTAGGAGTTTTCAAGTTACCATTTTTGACCCCAACTCAAACCACTCATTTCTTTGACTTGGAGGGCATTTTGGTAAATTGTCAAATGCCCCAACCCTCTAGGATGTGGCTGGCTATGTATGGATCACCCCCTCTCCTTTGCTTCACTCCAAAGCAAACTTTTCTCTCTCCATTTCATTTCTATCCACAACTTTCTCTCTCTTGTTCTTCCCCAAAAATTTAGAGAGCCACTCCATTGATTTCATCTCCAAATCCACCATTTTTTCCACCAAATATTCTTCTTTTCTCTTCTACTCCATGAAAGGAAGGAGCTAGCCAAGTTTGGGAGGATTCGGAGCTCGTTCGTGTCCTTTTGGAATCTCTACGTGTCGGTGTCGAGTCGGAAGGCTTTTTCATTTGAATCTCTCCCGGAAGGTATAATCTCTCTTATAAATCATCCCAACATGCTTATAGGATTATTTTTGACCCATAGGAATAACCCCCATGGTTGTGTCTCCATTTGTGTCCGTTTCGTGTCCTTTTGGAGACTTTTAGGAGTGTCCTATGTGTAGGTTTGTGTCCTAGTAGAAAATTCCTATTGGACTCTTGTTTTTAATATATATATATTGTGTGATTAATTATTAGACATTTAAATTCCAGATTTTATATTTGTTTAGAGAAGGTATTTTCAATGTATCATATTGTATCATATTTGTTATATATATATATTTACATGGTGTCATGAGAATAGTGGTAGTGGTGTTGAGAGTGTGTATTTATATATATATGTGTGTGTATGTTTGTATATATATATATATATATATATATATATATATATATATATATATATATATATATATGTGTGTGTGTGTGTGTGTGTGTGTGTGTGTGTGTGTATGTAGATATGTATGAAGGAGAATGGGAAGAAGAATGGGAAGGAGAATGGGACGGAGAATGGGACAGAGAATAAGGAGGAGAATGGGACGGAGAATGGGACGGAGAATGAGAAGGAGAATGAGAAGGAGGAGAATAGAGAAGGAGAATGAGGAGGAGAATAGAGAGGAGAATGAGAAGGAGAATGAGGAGGAGAATAGAGAGGAGAATGAGAAGGAGAATGAGAAGGAGGAGAATAGAGAGGAGAATGAGAAGGAGAATGAGGAGGAGAATAGAGAGGAGAATGAGAAGGAGAATGAGGAGGAGAATAGAGAGGAGAATGAGAAGGAGGAGAATAGAGAGGAGAATGAGAAGGAGAATGAGGAGGAGAATAGAGAGGAGAATGAGAAGGAGGAGAATGAGGAGGAGAATAGAGAGGAGAATGAGAAGGAGAATGAGAAGGAGAATGAGGAGGAGAATAGAGAGGAGAATGAGAAGGGGAATGAGGAGGAGAATAGAGAGGAGAATGAGAAGGAGGAGAATGAGGAGGAGAATAGAGAGGAGAATGAGAAGGAGAATAAGCCACAGGAGCAGCAAAGGAGAATGAGAAGGAGAATGAGAAGGAGGAGAATAGAGAGGAGAATAAGGAGGAGAATGAGGAGGAGAATAGAGAGGAGAATAAGGAGGAGAATGAGAAGGAGAATGAGAAGGGTAAATGTAGGAAATAAGGTATTGATGAGATATTGAGTTTAACTTCTAAGATGGGATTAGAAATAAGTTGTTTTGGTAGGTAATGACTATATGAGGGTAGTTTAGGCTAGTCTTGACCTCCGTTGACCAAGAGTGGACTTTTTGACCAAAAGTCAACTTCAAGTCAACACTTGACTTAGAATTGACCAAAACCAAACCAGAGTTGACCAGTTGACTGAAAATCAACTGTTAGTCAACATTTGACTTGTTTGACCTTGGGTTGACTCAGTGTTGACCAGAGTTGACCAGAGTTGACTTTTTGACCAAAAGTCAACTGTAAGTCAACCTTGACCCAAATTGACCTAGTTTGACTTGGATTGACTTCCTGTGACCTTGGTTGTCCTAGTGTGACCTAGTTTAGCTTGGTGTAACTTAGTTTGACCTAGTTTTGACTTAGACTTGCATATCATGATTAGATTAGCTCTTCTTTCATTATTAAACCATGTTTTGACTTGTAGTATCTCATCTTTAGGTCTGTGATTACTCTGAGCGTCTGTTCACCTTATCAGCTCAGGACCACAGGCGAGTACATTCACTGATAGTTTTCATTGTCTTGATATCTACTATATCCGATTCAGTTGTAGTGTCTTACTTGATTCTCGACACGATAGTTCACGGACTAGTATATACCGAATTCCTGTCATGAGATGTCATTCTTGGATTTTCTTGGGATACTGGTACATGCTCGATCTTGTTCTTGTACTTGTATTGACACCGATTCCTGAGAAGGAGTAGCTACCTTCTTAGGGAATCCCGTGCCATGACGTATTATGTCCGGATCCGTATACTATTAGGGGATGGGAGAATCATTAGAGGTTATGTGATCAAGCCCATCTTGTACAATCTTGCGATACTAGCGCCACCCTCACCTCACGTAGGGTGTAGCAGATACCTCTTGTCGGGTTATCCAGGTTGGCCGGCATGACCCTTTCTAGAGATTTTCCTGTGATTGTCGGGCCAAGTGGATAACCCTATCTTGACTCCCTAGCCGATCACATATCGCTCTAATAATTCAAATCACATTTTACATTTATTGTTGTATCATATATCCAGTTCAGTTTTACTTTCTGTACTTCTCACTATGCTATGATTTCATATACTCACATGCCTTTACATTGTACCCTGATTGGAGACTAAGTTCTGCTCGGGAGAAGAGTTACAATCCCGGTCCTTGTTTGGTTTAAGGGTTGTAACTCGGCTTTCGAATGGTTCCCAAGTCGCCTATATCTTTGTCTTGTATTTCATTATACTGTCTCTTATAGTATTTGTCAATTCACATGGAACTGCTGTTGGTGTTTGTACTTGCTCATTTTCCTGACAGGATACCGTTATGAAATTTTACAGATGTTTCTGAGACAGATGGAGACTCAGGCCAGGGCAGTGGCCTGATAGATTGGTCACTAGATTTTATACTCCCTGAGTAGTTAGCACTTGTTAGGCTTGACTGGACTGCGATCCCGCTTTGGATTTTAGAATGTAGTATTATATATTATTCTGTGATGTTATGTTTAGTTTGGACTTGTGTGGATCTCGAACTTATTTCCTGCTTCATCTATCATATTTCTTTTCCATGCTATCTACCTTAGTTTTATATTTGTGATTGAGACTGTATTGCTATGTCACCTCCATTCGGAGTGTATATACTGTACAGGTACCTTTATCTGTTTAGTTGTAGTATTCTAGATGACCTAGACAGCGTTCTACCGTCGATGCTGCGGCGTAGGCTGGACGTAACCACGTACTCGTGCCCCTCTTCAAGGTGCGGGTCGTGACATGGTTTGAGATATAGATTGGTTGCCATCATTTGGCAGTATACCCTATCCTGGACAGCATTTACGTACTCGAGTCGGGCTGGAGTCCGTTCGATGCGTAGCTGGCTTGCTCATGCTCTCGTGTCCGAAAAGCGGGTGCAGGTCGTGACAACGGCGATCAGACTGATCCTGCCCAGGCCGGAGGTGAGAGCGACCCTCCATGCGCTCACCCGGACGAGACGCGTATGGAGATTTGGACGGACGGGCCTACGAAGTAAGTTAATTAGTTAATATATATTTCTCAAATGATTATATGTACATATATATTCATTAAATTTATTATTGTATAGATATCGACCTCTTGCAGTACAGGGAGAGCTGGGGTTATTTCTAAGGCAGAACTATGGTGGGCCTTGGATTAACTACTCATATGCTCCCGCAGATAGGAAGGCCTTTTGGTTGGCCCACTTCAAGGTAAAAAATTTGTTTATTTTTAAATTTTATATCATTTGTGTATATTATACAACTTTTCTATTTTACTTCTTGTACAGGACCTATTTCTATCCACCACACCGGACGGCGAAGATCGATGCCCAATTTTCTGCCGTCGCAGGCAAGCTCATTCGTGATGCGATCCACGACCAGAAGTCTCATGATCGCTCCGGAAAGCCGATCCATGGTTGGATCACGCCAGAGCAGTGGACTGCGATGAAGGCTAGATTCGGCGAGGCCAGGTACCAGGAGCGGTCTGTCAAGGCCAAGGTGGCGCGGTCGAGCGCCAGTAAGTAGTACGGTAGCTCCATTCCGATAACGGAGCATTTTTGTCGTCTGGTACGTTATCTATGACTGACATTATTTTATATATAGTTGGATAGAATATTTAATACTAATAATAGATAATATATTTTAACAGGTAAAAAAGGGTGAGGACCCCAACAGGGTGACCGTCTTCCTGGTCACCCATCGGAGGGCTGGAGAGTTCATTGACGAGAGGGCAACGCAGGCATATGTACGTTCTATTCTTTACATTAATTTACTATAATTTAGAAAACAGGAAAATAGATATCAATATAGACTTTAGCAAACACTTATACGTTAGCAAACATTATTCTAGGCCGAGTTTCTTCGGCTACAAGAGGAGGCGGCTGCTGCTGCTAGTGCGCCAGCAGAGGAAGGGGCTGGTGTAATGTCCCGCTCCGTATGGTGTATTACGATGAGTCGTTGACTCGAAGAGTTGCGTTGACCCGATGAGGTATCGATGCAAATTGATGCGAGAGTTACGGTGGCCAAAGGTAAGTCTTGCGTCGATTGGAATCTATGAATCGAATCGATGCAAAGGATAAGTTCCGTTTGAGCAAGTGTTGATGTTAGTTGATCTGGTGTGCAGGCTATGCCTTTATGCTGGATTACGGATCGTGGCATGGGAGCGATAGGCCAAATCAACCGAGTAGGTAAAAGGAATGGCTAAGTCCGAGAGTTAGCTATGCGACCAAGTTATGGAAGCGAGCCGCTTCAACTCGGCAAAACGGCAAGGCGTATCGGCTTAAGGTGGGCGGGTTCTTGACTCTCTCTCCCTGTTCCTTCACGTCTAATAAAATATATATCATTGTATGCGTAAGCTGTTATCGAGTTAGCGAGCGTGGCTCAGGCGACGAAAGGTCCAAGTATGTGTCGAACACTAAGATAGAACATTGAATAATCGAACAATTGAAGCGACGTACATCAAGTGTACGAGTCGCGGTAGGGCGTTGATGGTAGAACATTGAAAGACAATATCGAGATGTGCATCACGTGCACGCCTCCGAGAACATTGAACACTAGGCGTAGAATATTGATTACGGTGCTGAGTGTGCCCTCGTGTACGGAAGCTAGAAAATGACTAAGTAACTACAGAACTAAGCTATGCGAACAACTTATGAACGGAACGCGTGGAATATAAGTACGAGATGACTAAGCCGTTGGGCGTCGTGCATCAATATGGATGTATTGGGCATAACGCCGACGGAGCTTGAGATAGGGATGGTGGATTATGTTTATGAGACACGAACATGTTTATGGAGCGGGATTATGTTTATGAAACACGAGATTGGTTGAAACGATATGACTTGTATGCTATGGTACGTATTGCATGGTCAATAGACTCGGATGGCCCGTGTACGGGTGCGGCTTCCCTCGGACGGTTATGCCGGGGCACCGGGACCGTTCGGCCTATAAGGGAATTATGTGTGGTATTTATGGTGCACATTATTCAGAAGGATTGCGACCGTCCAGTACTGTGATAAGCTATGATATCCGTAAGTTTGGGATCCTTCGGATATTGGGCTAGCAACCCGTATCGAAATGATCGTAGGCTTACACATAAGAGATGACAAGTCCATTACGGTGCGAAACACTACGACCTTCATATAGATAGGGCCGGTGGACTGAGATGAGAGTTGGGTGCAGGCGCAGGGCCTGCGACCCTTATGCATTGTCTAAGTTTATGATTGGAATGTTGCGTGAATTATATGGTTTCTTACGTAAGTTCTAACCAGTGCAGGCTAAGGAAAATGAGACAAAGATGAGCACGATCACTATATTTATGTTCATATTATGTCTAACTGTATCTGTCGCAGGAATACGGTATTGGACACATTTATGATAAAGGTGCTATGTTTAAGTATTGCCATGAAACTGATCCTAAGGCTAAATAGAAAGATCACAAATTAAGATGCATGTTTCACTAAATATATTTAGTGTTCGGTTTGGGTGCGAGCGGGTCTTGATCAGTGCGAAGCGAGGACGAAAGCACTAATCCCCCACTAGTTTATGTGCAGGTTCAGGTATGTTCGGCTCGGGGCGGAGCTTGGCTTGGACGTGCCGAGGCATGGAGTCCTTGGCGTTCAAGAAGAGCTACTGCGTAGGCGTTCGGACTTGCGACATGGAGATGTTCGGCCGAAGACTACTTAGTGGCTATAAAGAGGCATAATGTATGGAACAATGTAATCCTTTGTGAGCTAGAGAGATCATGAGCGTTGTAGCCAATTAGCATATATGTTGGGCTATTCAGAGCCTTTGTAATCTTCAGTTTGTTATCAATAAAAGAGATTCTTATGTTATACTTTGTTTTCTTCCACTGCTTATGTTATCAATTTGAGATAAACACTATGTGAACCTGTTATCTTGCCTTGCACGAGCATAATTCCAGGCTCGTGCGACATCACACCCCAGCGAGGACGATGATTCGGGTAAAATCTAGCGAGGACAAGCGATTTCCCGGATCGGGGCGTGACAAGTTGGTATCAGATCGGTTCCATCCTTTGGACCGTGCATGAATCTCTTTGACCCTCAGTTGCTTCGCTATCGAATTCAGTTGACTCTAAGTTATTTCCGCAACCGCATGGCTCATGGATCTGCTTGACGCTACATTGGATGTTCCATACAATAAGTCTATATTAAGTGAGTACGTCTGCCACAAGTATGTCGCGACTATCATGTGATCTCCGGGTGCCATCAGAGAACGTTGTTTGCACGAAGTACAACGAGCTATGGAATGTTGGTCGCACGAACTGCAACGAATATGGTGATGTTGGTTGCACAAAGTGCAATGATATACGTATTGTTGATCGTACGAAATGCGAGAAGTTATGTGTTGTTGGTCACACGAAGTACGAGGAGTTATGTGTTGTTGGTCGCACAAAGTGCGAGGAGATATGTGTTGTTGGTTGTACGAAGTGCAACGGATCGATATGTGAGGCGACGTATGTTATGTTGCTATGCGAACGGTTATGTGTTGTTGGTTGCACGGAGTGCAGCAAGTCATGAATCGTTCGTTGCATCAGTACAACGAGTCGACATGGTAGGTTGCGTGTTGTATGGCTATGCGGATGGATAGCAATATGTTGGACAAGATTGAGCAATAACCTTAAGTATCGAGAGTGAATTGTTGTACGAGTTGCAACGAGTGAGATCGAAAGATCGTGTATGCGATTCGATCAAGTCGAGTTGATCGCTAAGTTGAGTTGAGTAGGCGAACGTTTATGTTGGCCGTATGTAGCATTAAGCCTTGAATAAGTGAATGTTGCGGGTGTGATCGATATGATCGCCATGGTACGGTTAGATCGAAGGTATATCGAACTTGAGCGAACGATAGGACATGATGGTTCAGTTGTTGTGCTAACTCGAGTAAGCAAACGCTAGAGCTGGGATCGGAAAGATCGCCACGGGATAGTTAAGTTGAAATAGATGTCGGACCTATGCGGAGTGTGATGTCAAGTAATGACTCGATTTCGAGTGGTATATGCAATACCACTTGTACGAGCAAGTGTAGCGAAGTATTGTATCGATAACGATAGGCTCGATTCTGAGTGGTATATAGAATACCACTTAACGATAGCTATGTTAAGCCGTTTGGAGACTTGCGATAGATTTCGTCGAGACGATTATGTTGTTGAGATGTGTTTATCCTCAACGGACGAAGTAGTACCGAGACTTGAGTAGGAATAACTTGAAAGAAGTCGATGCAATTATGCCTTGATGAAGTGAGTCAAACGATTATGTGCGAAGTCATATCCACGGAGGATACGTCGGACGAGGATTCGTTAAGTGTAAGTCGAACGATAGGCTGAGCATAGCGAAGGAATGTTAAGTTGAGGAAGTGGTCGACCCGGTCGAAATTACGTTGAGTTAATACGAAGACTTATTCGAAACGAGTTGAGTAGGTACAGAGAAATTGTACGAACAAATTTGGGTTAGCGCGACGAGTCGGTAGCACGATTTGGAAGTGCGAGTTAGGGATATGAGAATGAATATATGAATTGGAAATTGGGTCACGATTAAGGTAGTTAGTTACAACGGAATGGATCTTGGTACATAAGACTTGATTCGTATTCGAGTTTGGATAACGGCAGTGATTTCAACGAATTTGAGCTTATGAGAAAGGAAGATGTTCAAGTTATGCATATTGACGATGGTATTATGGCGTATCAAAGACGATATACAATAACTCAGGGATACTCTGATCGAATGAATGAAAATTATGTTAAGCATTGTTGTTGGATGAATAGGATGCAAGTTAAGTTATGGCAATTGGGATGATAACGGTAGGAGTGCTTCGAAAAATTTAAGAGTGGAAGGATGTTACTTGGATGAAAACGAAAGTGCCTGATTGTTTCGAGGATAACCACAATATTGACATTCTTGTCTTATACGAGTGCAACTCCAGCATCGCACATGCGTCATGCCAAATTAGGGAGATCATTCCGTGTGAGCGCTGGTATAGTGATTCATCCAGCAGAAATGATCAAACTTGCAAGGCGTAGCAAATTGGATTCGACTTGTGGTTTGATACGAAAGTTGTTCGAGGATAGTTTTGATGAGTATAGAATGTGTCGGACTATGATCACGAATAGGTAAACTCAGATTTGAGGCGAGTAGATGTCATGCGACTAGCAAGAATTGTCGACGGTAATACATGAGTGATTCGAGTAGTAACGACATGCAATGTGCGTAAGTGATTCAAGTAGTTAACGGCGCATCAGTTGCGCGGGGGTAGATAAATTATGGATTGGTATGTTGGATTGGGTAAAGTCCCATAGGAACTGTCGAGAATTGATTTGGCTTCGCGATAGGATATAGCATGGTTCGTTGTAACTGTCCCTCGTTGATGATCTTTAATTATCGAGCGTAGTTTCGGGGCAGTTGACCCTAGAAGACTTGATCGACAAATCAAATGAATGTTGAAGTCCCATAGGATGACCCTAAATTAGTCGCGTAAGAAATTTTATCGATGAGGAGGAATGATATAGTGCATTTTAATGATAAGTCTAAGCGAGTGAGTATCGTGTTTCGTAAGTTAGCAAGTAGCCTCCGACTAGAACGACATGGTCAGAAAAGAAAAATTTTGATCGATCGAATAAGTATGCAAATAGACTTGGTTGGTCGATGATCGAATAGATGTTGAGGAACGTACTTAGCATAGAGATGCGGTAAGGCGATTGCAAGAATTCTGCAATGTGCGAGAGCGACGAATAGTAGAACGACCCTAAGAGTTGTGTCGTAGATCGGATTGAGTAACGGTTAGGCTATGTGCGTTGAGCGCATCATCGATATTATGAAACGAACTAGTCGGGACTGATTCAAAGATTGAGTAAGGAATTCCATTCGACTGAGAATCGGAGATAGGCGTATTGTAAGAGACCTTGGGTCGGAAAGATTGTTGCCTTTGAGCATCATAGACTCAAGTCGACCTCTTGTATCAGGAGAGATTAAGCACGATGTCTGGATACGTTACCTACCGGGGGTAGCCCCAGACACAATGTATGGATAGAGCGAGAGAATGTGAATCACATATGAATAGTTATGTGCGAGACTTAGTGCGAATGGTGGGCAAAAGAATTTGTGACATGTTGGACTTAGTCCATGTCGTTAAGGCTAAATGTTATGAACGATTGGATGAAAGACTTGAGCTATGTGAGAGATAGGAAACGATCGGGCAAGTAGGCATTGCGGAGAATTGTTGCGATCGGATGCGCAACGGCTTAATGCAATGCATGCGTTAGATGGCCGTCGAAAAACTTATGAGATCGAAGTTATGGTTTGGATCAAGTTATATGCGAAGATGTTTGTGAGCATGACTCTAGGAATATGCGTTAAGGTCTGACTAAGTCGAGTACGGAATGACCGATGCTTGAGGAATTTAAGTTGAGCCTGTTAGTTTATCCCGATATCCTACAACTAAGCTTGGCTGAAATACATATATTGGTGGGACGCCTAAAATATGTATATGATCCAAACTAAGTTGTATGATTCGAGCGATAGTAGCTCGAGATTGTGAAACAATCTAGCGAGGCACTTGGATTAAGCGTTGGTTTTGGTTCGAGGACGAACCTTATTTTAAGTGGTATATTATGTAATACCCCGCTCCGCATGGTGCATTACGACGAATCGTTGACTCGAAGAGTTACGTTGACCCGGTGAGGTATCGATGCAAATCGATGCGAGAGTTACGTTGGCCAAAGGTAAGCCTTACGTCGATTGGAACCTATGAATCGAATCGATGCAAAGGATAAGTTCAGTTTGAGCAAGTGTTGATGTTAGTTGATCTGGTGTGCAGGCTATGCCTTTATGCTGGATTACGGATCGTGGTATGGGCACGATAGACCAAAACAACCGAGTAGTTAAAAGAAATGGCTAAGTCTGAGAGTTAGCTATGCGACCAAGTTATGGAAGCGAGCCGCTTCAACTCGGCAAAACGGTAAGGCATATCGGCTTAAGGTGGGCGGGTTCTTGACTCTCTCTCCCTATTCCTTCACGTCTAATAAAATATATATCATTGTATGCGTAAGATATTATCGAGTTAGCGAGCGTGGCTCGGGCGACGAAAGGTCCAAATGTGTGTCGAACACTAAGATAGAACATTGAATAATCAAACAATTGAAGCGACGTACATCAAGTGTACGAGTCGCGGTAGGGCGTTGATGGTAGAACATTGAAAGACAATATCGAGATGTGCATCACATGCACGCCTTCGAGAACATTGAACACTAGACGTAGAACATTGATTACGGCGCTGAGCGTGCCCTCGTGCACGGAAGCTAGGAAATGACTAAGTAACTACGGAACTAAGCTATACGAATAACTTATGAACGGAACACGTGAAATATAAGTACGAGATGACTAAGCCGTTGGGCATCGTGCATCAATATGGATGTGTTGGGCATAACACCGACGGAGCTTGAGATAGGGATGATGGATTATGTTTATGAGTCGCGAATATGTTTATGGAGCGGGATTATGTTTATGAAACACGAGATTGGTTGGAACGATATGACTTGTATGCTATGGTACGTATTGCATGGTCAATGGACTCGGATGGCCCGTGTACGGGTGCGGCTTCCCTCGGACGGTTACGCCGGGGCACCGGGACCGTTCGGCCTAGGAGGGAATTATGTGTGGTATTTACGGTGCACATCATTCGGACGGATTGCGATCGTCCTATGCTGTGATAAGCTATGATATCCGTAAGTTTGGGATCCTTCGAATATTGGGCTAGTAACCCGTATCGAAGTGATCGTAGGCTTACACATAAGAGATGCCAAGTCCATTACGGTACGAAACACCGTGACCTTCATATAGATAGGGCCGGTAGGCTGAGATGAGAGTTGGGTGCAGGTGCAGGGCCTGCGACCCTTATGCATTTTCTAAGTTTATGATTAGAATGTTGCGTGAATTATATGGTTTCTTACGTAAGTTCTAACCAGTACAGGCTAAGAAAAATGAGACGAAGATGAGCACGATCACTATATTTATGTTCATATTATGTCTAACTGTATCTGCCGCAGGGATACGGTATTGGACACATTTATGATAAAGGTGCTATGTTTAAGTATTGCCATGAAACTGATCCTAAAGCTAAGTAGAAAGATCACAAATTAAGATGTATATTTCACTAAATATATTTAGTGTTCGATTTGGGTGCAAGCGGGTCTTGATCAGTACGAAGCGAGGACGAAAGCACTAATCCCCCACTAGTTTATGTGCAGGTTCAGGTATGTTCGGCTCGGGACGGAGCTTGGCTTGGACGTGCCGAGGCATGGAGTCCTTGGCGTTCAAGAGGAGCTACCGCGTAGGCGTTCGGACTTGCGACATGGAGATGTTCGACCGAAGACTACTTGGTGGCTATAAAGAGGCATAATGTATGGAACAATGTAATCCTTTGTGAGCTAGAGAGATCATGAGCGTTGTAGCCAATTGGCATATATATTGGGCTATTCAGAGCCTTTGTAATCTTCAGTTTGTTATCAATAAAAGAGATTCTTATGTTATACTTTGTTTTCTTCTGCTGCTTATGTTATCAATTTGAGATAAACACTATGTGAACCTGTTATCTTGCCTTGCATGAGCGTAATTCCAGGGTCGTACGGCATCACGCCCCAGCGAGGACGATGATTCAGGTGAAATCTAGCGAGGACGAGCGATTTTCCGGATCGGGGCGTGACAGCCGGTACTTCCTCCTAGCCTCCTACAGCTCCATCGCCGGACGACCTCTGGATGACCGCTGTTGGTGGTCTTCATAAGGGTACGTACTACGGTACGAGATCCTACGGCGCCTATTTGGCTTCAAAGTCATCCCGGGCCCTCTCTGTCAGTGCGCAGTCTCCAGCTTCGCAGGCGTCATCACGAGCTCAGGATATTGGTCGTCAGATCGACGAGCTACATCGCGAGTTACAGTAGCAGATTTTTGATCACCATACCGCACAACGACGATCCGACGATCCGATGATCACCGGATGATTTGATGCGGTCGAACGCAGTATACAGGAGCGATGAGTCTGCAGCAGGCTACAGCTGCCAGCTTGTACACGCTCATCGAGTCTACGCAGCGCACAGAGCGTATACAGGTCGAGCTGGAGGGATCGCAGAGGACCATGTCTGTCTCACTCACTCAGGTACAAACTTTGATTGAGGAGAGTACTCAGAGGATGGCGAGTACCCTTGCTGTGCAAGTTGAGCGACCGCGAGAGCTGGAGCAGATACGTCCTCCCGGTCTATCGATGGCGCCGACTCCAGACATTGCACTGCCTCCTACTGCCCCTACGGTGCAGCTCACACAGGAGCAGTATGAGTACATGCTATCTCAGATACGCGGCAGGGGTCCTCAGTGATCCAGTAGATTTTTTTATCATCTTTGTATGTATTGGCCCTATGGGTCCATTGACCGTTCTGTACACTGATTTTTATTCTTATTTGACTCTGTTGGACATGTATGTTTGTTGGACCTGTATATTTGTGATATTTACTTTGTTGGTATTTTCATTGAGTACATATATGATATTTACTTGGACATGTATGTTTGTGATATCTGCGACGGGGATGACAAATATACCTACGCTGGGTTATAAGCGATGATCTGATATACAAAGGAGGTGCTGCCCAAATTTTTAAAAAATATGTTTGGTATTTTTGTGATGATGTGTGTCTGTGTAAACACTGACACACAACATAACAAAAATACCAAACATATTAATGTATTTTTTATTATTTTTATGTTTATATTTTAATTTCAAACTTAATTTCAATTTAAAAATATGTCATGTGACCAATTGGGTTAGTGGGGTGCACATATGGGTCAAACCGACTGAACAAAGCTTAACCGATAGGCCTTAAATCGAAACGAAGGTCTGGTAACATTAACCATAGTTGTAATGTTCATTTGAGTATAAGTTCCAATGTTAATGTCACTTTTTATTATTTTTCTGAGTATATTTTATTATTAATTTTAATGTTCAAAGTTAATTTCAATTTAAAAATACGCCATGTGATCAATTGGGTTAGTGGTGTGCACATATGGGTCAAACCGACCGAAGCAATCCGAATCGATCAACTTTAAATCGAACCGAAGGTCTGGTAACATTAGCGTTAGTTGTAATGTTCATTTGAGTATAAGTTCTAATATTAATGTCATTTTTTTTATTTTTGTGATTATATTTTTTGTTAATTTTAATGTTCAAAACTAATTTCAATTTAAAAATACGCCATGTGATCAACTGGGTTACTGGTGTGCACATGGGTCAAACAATACGAACCGATCGACTTTATTATTTATGATTATAATTAGATATTAATTCATAAATTATTAATTAAGATTATAGTTATGATTAATAAATTATTATAATTATGATTATAATTATGAAGTTATTAATTGTTAATTAAGATTATTATAAAATATTAAATAATAAATTGTTAATTATCAATTTAGATTATAATTATGATGACTAACTATTAGTTAATTTTTTATAAAAATAATAAGAAACTATTAATTCTAAAATAGTTAATTTTTAAAATAATAATAATGACTAGTTTTTAATCAAGTATTAGTTAATTTTTAATTAACTATAAATTAAATATTTTAAAAAACTAATTATTACACGATATTAATTAATTAATTATTTATTTATTTAATAGAACAATGAAATTATTAAAAAATAACTAACTCCAAAATACATTAGCACAAAGATGGATCCAAACTTTGATTGGGGTGGGCTTGATTTAGGAGTATTAGGGTTCAAATCTTAACTCATCACTTTTTTTATGAATATTTTAAGATGTAAATTATATTTTTCACATTATAAATATATATAAATATACTATATATAACATTGTATGCGAATAAACTAAAAAAAGAAATGGTAAGAAAAGCATCCAATGGAAAGATATATTTTTTTACCTATCATAGAAAATTATGGCACCAAAATAAAGATAATTAAAAATGTAAGAAAAATGTTTAAGAATTGTGCAATTTTTTTCACCAAATTTTTCTCTTCCAACTGTCTACGCTTATAGGTTGGACATTTTACGCATAACTAGAGGATGCACGTGCGTTGCACGTTAAATTATTTTCTTTGTTTCTTTCGAACCTTATCACAAAATAATTTAATATTTAAACTAAATTTATATTTTGTTGTATATATATTTATATTTTAAATAAATTTTGTGAAAAATGAATTAAATTTTACTTATAATTTGTTATGGATAAATATATTTATGATATTGTTGAAATAGTTCAAATATTTAAATATATTAGAATTAAAATTTGTTAAACAATTTAAATATTTTCTGATATTTCTTTCTCTTTAAATTTAGTTTTTAAACAATTTTAAATTTAGTTTTTTAATAGATATTTGAACGGACTAAATGAGAGAAAGTTCTATTCGTAATTTTTTTATTCATCTATTTTTCATTTTTTAACAGAGGAATTACCAATTGGCTTCGTCCATCTGGATCAATTATTGCACAGACACGAAACCAGTTGGATCTGGTTGGCTTGAACAATACGTGTCAGATATGGCGGAGGACACAGGATACAGAAATTTTAAGAATTATTTTATAAAAATTATTTTCTACAATTTTTTTACCAAACAGAAATTTTTAACTTTTGTTCTTAAAATTATTTTTCAGATGGAAGTAACCAAACGCAAAATAAGTATCTGTATATCTAGAAAGCAATTCTATAACTTCTTCTTAGAAAATTGTTTTCAGAAATATTTTTTCAGAAAACTTATCCAAACAGACCCTTTATATCTTTGGTAATTTTAAAAAAATAAAATGGTCCATAATATTCATACGGTTTAGACGGCTCATTTTTGAAACGTTTTAGGAAAATTCTAAAACCAAAAACATTCCGCAAGACGGTCTGGCGGAAATTGAGCATGTTCAATTTCTGCCAGACAGTCTGGCAGAAATTGAGCATTGTGGTTTTTTTTTGGGGTGGGGTAATTGGTTTGGTTGCTTTTACTTTTTTTTTTTTGGTTTGGTTCTTTTCGTTTAGTTGGTTTAGTTAGTTTGGTTTAAATTTTATATATAGATGACAAATCGATAATTTTGTATATTTGTTTAATTTAAATTTGATATTATATATAAATTCTTGAATTTAAAATTTTAGTAAATATTTTTTATTTGGTATTATTTATACTGTATTTTTTGTGATATCACTAGTAGTATTTTATTATTATTCATACAAAAAAATATTTAATCTAAAATTAAATAAATAATTCTATACATACAAATTTTAAAGATATATTATAGAGACAACAAATAGATAATTTGGATAATAACAAAATAACTATAGATAATTTGAATTAAAGAGATATTTATAATTATTTTGTTATTATCCAAATTATCTGTTTGTTATCTATATAATAACTATTTAAATTATGTACGTATAAAATTATTATTTGATTTCTTTTAAAATCAAATAAATTTGGTGTATGAATAATAATAAATTATCTATCAGGGATATTAAAAAAATACAATATGGATAAAAACCATTAATAACTATAAAAACTATTAATAACTATAGTTATTTTTAAATTCAAAATGAAATAAATAAGATAAAATTTGTTAAACAATTTAAATATTTAGTTTATGATATTGTTGAAATAGTTATTTTTAAAATTTGTTAAACAATTTAAATAATTTGTTATGGATATATATATTTATGATATTGTTGAAATAGTTCAAATATTTAAATATATTTGAACTAAAATTTGTTAAACAATTTAAATATTTTCTGATATTTTTTCTCTTTAAATTTAGTTTTTAAACAATTTTAAATTTAGTTTTTAAATAGATATTTGTACGAACTAAATGAGAGAAAGTTTTATTCGTAATTTTTTTATTCATCTATTTTTCATTTTTTTAACAGAGGAATTACCAATTGGCTTCGTCCATCTGGATCTATTCTTGCACAGACACGAAACTAGTTGGATCTGGATGGCTTGAACAATACGTGTCAGATATGGTGGAGGACACAAGATACAAAAATTATAAAAATTATTTTTTACAATTTTAAGAATTATTTTATAAAAATTATTTTTTACAAGAGAAACGAGACGATGTGTCCCCTCGACAAGGAGGAGACGATGGCTGTCTTTGAGAAGCTGATGAAATTCATCAGCGCCAACATCTCCTGCGACCGCCTGGCCGATACGTATTCCTGTTCCACAAGAACCGTGTCTACTATGCCTCCGAATCACTCATCTGTCGTGCCACCAACATCTCCCGCGACCGTCTGGCCTCCCTCGGCACCGTCGGCAAGTTCACAAAGGGAGGCTCCTGCCGCCTAACCATCCAATACATCGTCGTCGAAAGAGAGGTTCCCTCAAATGAGGTTGCTTTGTTATTATAGGAGTCCCGATCTGACGACCTCATCATCCCGCAAATGAGATTCTCCGAGTCATGGTTCTGGAAGGGGATCACAATTATTGTTATATATACGTAGATGCACAAAATATTAAATTGGATAGACGAAAGAGAAAGTAAATATAAGTTAATTTAGGGTGTTCATTGAAAAAATTAAAGTGAAGAATGACCTACACTAGCAAGTTACCAAGAGGTCAAAAGTCAAAGTCAGCATTAAATGATGTTCCCTACTCTATTAATAGTCCAAGAAAACTTATTTAATCTGAACCATTGGATCAACATCCAATGGTTCAGATTTGGGATGTATTGATACAAAATTTTCCTATATATATATATATATATATATATATATATATATATATATGGCTCGGCATTGGGTCGGGCCGGGCCGGGCCGGGCCGCCCAAGTCCATAAAGTGCGGGCTCGGGCCGAGCATGGGCCGGATTTTTTTGGCCCTAAAGAAACAAATACATATCCTCGTAGGCTATCCCATACATAACTCAATTTATGTTCATCCCCGAGGCTATCCCATACACCACTCAGGAATGAAGTCATTCGATAAATCCTCAAAACAATTTTTGAATCACAATCGATCACTACCAGAATAAGTCATTTTAGCGACGCCTAAAGACGTCGCTAAAATGCCTAAAGACGTCGCTAAACCAGTTTAGCGACATATTTAGCGACGTATTTAGCGACGTCTTCCTCTTGTCGCGGAAACCTTAGTCGCTCTTTGGAAAGACGTCGCTGATCGTCGCCAACACCGACGTTTACCGACGCAAAGATACGTCGATAATATACCGACGTTTATCGTTGTTTCGTCGATGAAATAGCGACGTTTATGATGTCGCTATACGTCAGTATTCTCTGGTTAAATTACCGACGTCTACCGACGTTTACCGACGCATACCGACGAAACTGACGTCACTATACGTCGGTAGCCTGGCAATATATGCCAGTTTAGTGACGTTTACCGACACAATGTGCCGTCGAAAAGCGTCGGTAAACGTCGATAGACGTCGCAAAAATTGAAAAAAATAAAAATAAATAAATTACAGTATACAGTTTTCTCCGCAGAATCATTTTCTTCCTGCAGTTTAATCTGAAACACAATACACAAGCACATTTTATCCCTGGGTTCGCCGACCCCTTCGGTGGAACAACAACACCGGTAAATTAACATCCAAATGAAACGAATAACAACATAAAATAACCAAAGTCCACACAACATATATAAACCAATATCCAAAGTGTCATGGGTCTACATAACCAATTACCAATGTATCTATGCAACCAACAAACAAGTGTCACAAACAAATAAGTGTCACAAACAAATACAAAGAAAAACAAGTACTCAAACACTCAATACAAACAGTCCTAACTCGAACTACTGGGGATCTGGAGCAGGAGGGGGCGCGCCGCGACGAAGGGCTAAGAAAAGCTCATAGTCCTCCTGTGAAATCGACACCGATGAAGGAGGTAGTGACGTCGGTGGAGTCGGTATCGATGAAGAAGGCAGTGGCGCCGGCGGAGTCGACGACGATGAAGGCGCACCCGGAGGACGATAACGCTCCAACGCTGCAAGTCGCTGGTGGTATGAATCCATGGTAGATAATATTCTATCACTGCTATCAGCCACCGAATTCTGTACCAATCTCAGCCTCTCGTCCATGGTCATCTGTGATGCCTGCAGATCCAATACGCTGCGCTCCGTCGAAGCTCTAAGATCGGTGATGCTCCGCTCTATCCGCTCAGTCTCATATCGGAGCTCCATAATGCTGCGGTCGAGCGCATCCAATCGTGCTATAAACGCAGGCTCATTCGACTGGTGTTGAGACTGGTCCTGAATCCGTCGTAGCAGCTCGTCCCGGAGAGACTCCATCATCTGGTGGACTCGGGCAGACTCCTGGGACGGCTGTGGACCACGCACACTAGCGGGGGATGCCCTAGAGGACTGGCTCGCAACTAGGGCACCATAGGATCCTGTACCGTAGTACGTACCGCTACGGAGGCCACCACCGGCGGTCATCCACAGCTCGTCCGCCGACGGAGCTTGAGTGGGTTGCAAGAAAGTACCGGCCACTCCCGCAGTAGGTGCACTAGCAGCCGCCCGGTCCCGAAGCCTCTGATACTCGGCCTAGAAAGTATGGATAGTACTCTATGATTTCTAATTTCTAATTAATTACTTATTATTACTAACTACATGAATATTTATTTGCATGCATATTTACTAAGTTATATTAAAATTAACACGAAGTATTATAATTAATAAATAGTATTGTAATACTTATATAGGCAAGCTCGGCCCTCTCGTCAATAAGGTCTTTGCCCTTCCGATGGGTAGTCAGGAAAACGGTCACCATGTCGGCGTTACCGACCTTCCTTACCTGTTGTAGGAGCGTAAAAAGTGCTTCATAAGAATGAGTCAAAGAGATGAATCCACTTTACGCCTAAAGCAGGCTAGTCATTTTACGCCCGGGTCAAAGCTAATGGTTTTACGCCTAAGACAGGCTAGCCACTTTTACGCTGGACAAAGCTGTCAAGTCTTGCATTTAATGTAAAGTCTGACATGAAGATTTAATGATGGCATATATCACAGAAATCAAAGGGATTTATTTTACACAGAGACCAATTTGTCGTTTAGTATGTGGACTGAGCTATTTTACGCTCATAATACAGCTTCTTTTACGTACGGAGACTATACGAGTTTTTACGCTCAAAAGTTGACGTGTGCGTAAGGTTTATTTGGGCTACTTTTACGCTCAAGGTTATTTAACAACCACTTTACGCGGGAGGTCTATGTCAGGGCTATTGTACGCCTAGTCTACTACTTTACGCTCAGGGTATATTTGGGTTATTTTTATGCCCTATTCCAATTCAGAACGTGGTTTGCCTACATGGCTTTCATGCTACACATCTCGAAGAATGTGTGTACGTGCATCCTATTCTTATTGAAATGATGGGACACGTATCAACGTATGCAGAGGATGACTTCGGTCATGGGTGGCAGTTGTTAGTGTAAAGACGGAACTTTTGTTGAGTTTTTACGCACAAGAGCCCAAGTCTATAAATAGACTTATTTTTCTCAGATAGATAGACAGAGAGAAAGGAGAGAATACATAGAGATCAGAGCCCAGAGACTTTGATTTTTCGGAGCATTCTTCTTCAATTTTTCTTCCAGAACAGAGTGAAGCAAAGCAGGAAAGCATTCGGCCTCGCCATCAGTGCCCAAGTGCGTCGATACCTTTCTGGTGACTTAGTTCTTCCAATTGTTCATCTTCTAGCAGTGATCTTCATCATCATCGTATGGTCCAAGAAATAAAGTGATCATTTACAGATCAGACTTCCATAGCAATACTTTCCAGAATCAAATTTGTACTTCTTGTACTTTTTTTCGTTTTATTTTCAAAATCCGATTTCCAGGCATTTTGTTAAGTGAAACAAAAATGGCGACTCTGCTGGGGACGACCTTCTCCTCTGACGAGGAGGCAATTGCTCAATATGATGATGTGTCGATTGGATCGACAAAGAAGACTCTGGTTGTACACTTCGACCAGACTGCTTATGAAGAGATGCTCCGAACTGGGGGTGGTTCTCGCCGCTCCAATATTCAAAAATCTTGCAAAGCACGAAAAGTTTGGATTCCTAAATCCAAAATAGCTTCTGATCTCTCTGTTGCTTCTGAGGGCTGTTAGCCCAATGATTATATCATGTTTTTGAATATGGCTAATCAATTAAGTTCAACATAATAAGATCACTAATATTCATGTAATCACTATTATGTTGCTACTTAAACTTAGCATTGTCCTAAATATTCTATATCATGCTTGTATCGTATCGATTTCGTTTGTCTAACATGTATTTGTAGACATGCTGTAAGCATGATCAAATATGATCAAACCAGGACATATGCAATGGGCCAAAGACGACGTCATACAAGAAGATTTTTAGTTCTGTTTATCTTTGGACGACCGTCGTCAAGTGAAAAAGGCGTCTTCAAGTCTGCTCAAATATCTGAAAAAAGGCGTCATCAAAGGGCTCTTGGTTTTCCTATTTCATCAATGTATTTTTCATATTTATTGAGTCTAGGAATACGATGTACACTGCATCGTACTGGCAAATAGGCTACCCAAGAAACGTTTTCAAAATACCCTTTCATTTTAAAAACAAGCCCACTTATAAAAGCCCAAACTACTTCCTAACTGCTTGACTTTTCAAAAAGCCCAAAACCAATTTGCAAAAATCCTGACAGAACTCCAACAGAACTCCAGGAGAATTCGGCCAGAGTTTGGCCCAAATTCGGCCAGAGTTCGGTTAGTGAACGTTGTTTTTTGAACTTGGTCTTCCTGCAGTTACAGATCCCAACGAGATTTTCTCATAGAGTTCTGTCCGAATTCTGCCCGAATTCTGTCAGAATTCTGCCTTTGGAAAAACTATAAATAGAGAAGGATTACGATCATTTCAATTCACTCATTCACTTTCAATCTTCTCTCTATCTAAAGCTTTCAGTCTTCCAAAGAGTTTTCTAGAGCTTTCAATTTCAGATCCCAAGCCAGTTACAATCCTCTAGTCGATTTGCCAGTGCGGTACGGTCTAGAAGTTTCTGAGAGATTGTAATCAGAAGGCTTGATTGAAGAATACCTCTTCACATTTGAAGTTGGACGAGTTCTTCGTATCAAAGCTCGCATTGTAGAAGTTGCAAGGACTTCGTAAGAAAACTTGCGGTTTTTCCAATAGTGGATTCAACTGGTAGCAAGAGTTCTATCGACTGGATTAGTCCTCAACAGAGAAAAACCAGTATACATCGCTGTCTTTGTGTTTGCTCTCTTAACTCTGCTTTTACTTTATTTTAGTTGTGATTAATATTCTGTGATTGTGCTGCTAACATTTTTAATTAGCATTATTCCGCTGCCAACTCTATTCACCCCCCCTCTAGAGTATTACGCTTTACTATTTTGTTCCTACAAGGGCAAGGGAATTCTTTCCACTCCTGTCGTAGGGGCTCCCGTTCGTAACGAGGCAGTCCTTACTTCAGCGTTGCACTCTAAGTGTGACAAGTTATCTCCCGTCTGTGACGGTGAAGATAATCAGGTTTTACGCCCAGTGGGTAAAAACCAAATTTTACGCTCAGTGCATAAGAATGAGTCTCCCATTTGTAATGAGGCAGACTCTAATGCTTGTGTTTCTAAGTATAAAAATAAGTCTCCCGTCTGTGACGTGGTAGACACATAAAAATTATGCTCTTCGCGTAAAGGAAAATCTCCCGTCTGTGACGTGGTAGATAATCAATTTTTACGCTCTACGCGTAAAGGTAAGTCTCCTGTCTGTGACAGTGTAGATAAAATTTGCAACGATATTTTTACATCTAATGTGAATGTACCTAAATGCCTACAGCGTAAAAATGTTATTGGTAAAGCTTCAGTTCTACACCAACAACCTTCTTATACTGCTCTACGTAAAGTACCAAATCTACAAATCACACGCAATATAAATGGAGTCCTTCGTGCTCAAAAATTTCAAGATTTGCGCACACAACTCCAAACGCGTAAAAATGTACAGTTTGGTTCTGCAAATGCAGCCAGTAATCTTCTTTATACACAAGAGACTAAACGTTTTGCTTCCCCAAATGTAATAAAGAAGACTACTCCTTCTACTCCTTCTGATTTACGTGAATTGCTAATACAAAAGCGTAAAAATAGATAATCTCCCGTGATGCTCCCCCAAGAAAATCATCACTGTGAGTGTCACCAGATTGTGATCAAATGTTGTTGCTCGGCTTCCAGACGGTCAGTTTTTGATCGATTGAATTTTAATGCGCCCAAACAACAAGCTGATGAGTTGTCATATGCATCAGTTAACATGGCATCTCACACCAACAGAGGACGACGTCCTAGACGGAACACGTCCCAAACCCCAGGTCAACAACAATTCAACAGACTTCTTGATTCTTTTGAAGGAGTATATCAGAATACTCGATCAAGAAGACAAAGACAATTGCAGACTGAAGCTGGGGGTACTCAATCTCTTGAGTCCGAAACTGATAGTGTTGATTCATACTTTTATACTAATCCTTCTGTATCTTCAAGAGAGGTTGAATCCTACGCTATTGGAGACGAACCAGAGATGTCATCTGTTAATACAGAACAACGTCTCACTGCCGTTGAGCAATCATTGAAAGACATGCTTAATATGATGCAAAGCATGCACCAAATAATAACAGCTCAGCAAACTGCTCAACCAGCAATTGTAACACCGGTTCAGACAGCAGCACCAACTCAAGATAGCCAAGGGGTTGATATACCTTTGAATATCCAAGAACCTGCTGTTAACCAAAATTTTGCATCTCCAGATCCTCTCATTCCAGAAGATGTACCATCTCCGGTAGGGATTACGGTACAACCAATAACTTTTCAATCAAATATGCTTCCACAAACCAGCGAAGCCATTCAAGCAGTGCGTGAGCTCAAAGCACAGTTTAAAGTTTTGAAGCAAAAGGATCAACTCCAGAGGTTAGGGATTAAGCAACCTTATCCTCCTCATTGGAATGATGTACCCTTTCCACCGAAATTCAAGCCACAGTCAATGGTACTGTTTGATGGAAAGGCTTCTCCTAGTCAGTATATCAATTACTTTGATATTATGACTGTACATTTACAGAAAAATGATGCTCTTCTCACTAGAGTATTCATTGGATGCTTGACGGGTTCAGCTTACGACTGGTATCGTAGTTTACCCGACAATTGCATTTCGTCTTTTGACGAATTTAAGGCAATATTTCTCTCCCGTTTCTATGAAGGAGGTATGGACATGAACATGTCCTCCTTAATAGAAATCAAGCAAAAGGAGAAAGAAGATACTCGGACGTTCATTGAATGTTTCCGACAGGCGACTTTAAAGATGCCCCCTGGTATGCCAGATTCAGCGCTGATTGATACATGCAAGATGAATCTGCGACCATCCATCGCTGTCTTCACGGGTTCCCAATTCACAGATTGGGCTTCGTTTATCATAGCAGCAGTTTCTGCCAAAACCAATGGTAGGTTGGCTCGTGAACATGGGATGATTTTCGCCTCTGAGGATAAAGAAAAGAAAAGTAATCCTGGTAATAATTCTGGCAATCGTAATATGAAAGGAAAAGACACTCTTATGGTCAATCTTTCCAAGAATAAAACGACGCCGAATAATCAGGAATCTTCCAGGCCAAAAGAAGAATATTTTTTTGACGAAAGTGATATCCCAGGAATATTCCAATGTCTGGTTACGAGTGGTAAACTCCAGATTCCGGAGCCAAAGAGGCCTAATGAGGTGAATCTGACTGACAATCCTAAATATTGTATCTATCATAGATACATTAATCATCCTACCAGTGCTTGCTATATTTTGAAGAAGAAAATACAAGAGCTGATAAATGGTGGTGCTATTGCTTTAACCAATGATGACCATACGGTTACAACCAATTTGGTTTCTCTTCAATTTGGAGATTTTCTTCCACAACAAGTACCAGAAGGAATTATCCCAATTCTAAAGGCGACGATGAAGATTTTGAATATCCCGCCTACCAGGGAGGAAAATGAAGGATTGTTGCCTCTTACATTAAAGAATGGTGAAATTATGTGGGTACATCCTGACTTAGTACCTGAAATGGAAGATGAAGGCAAAACTTCAAAATCCAAGAAAGGTAAGAAAGTCAAAACCTGCAACATGATTTCTCATGTTATTCCAGATCCTGATGATTTGGATCATCTATGGGATGGCATTCCTTTGGAAGATAGACTGAGAGGATTAAACATATGTCCTCCAAGTCTGGCTCCTTCTGCCAAGCTCAAGCTTACTCATCAGCAGTGGCTAGCCATGAATAGTGTTCCCTTATACAGGGCACAACAAGTCTTCGCTGCTTATGAAAAAGCTCCTATAGGGATTTTTTTCTCGTATCCCGAATCCTTTTTCTCTCGTAGCTATAGAGACGGTTATTCCTCATTCTCCTGTAGTCACGAAGATCTCTTCTTCTTCCTCTATAGAACCACCTGTTGAAAGCCCACTGCCTACTTACTTGTACAGTCAGCAATCTGTCCTTCTCATGAAAAAGATGGGTTATGACTTTCATTAGGCAGAAGGTTTGAATTATGATAACGGAATACGACTTCCTTTACAAATTTAAAGTCAAAAATCCACTGTTTGATTGGGTTCTGAGGTTCCTCATAACAATCCTCACAAGAAGAAGGCTAAGAAAAGGAAGATTAAATCCTGCAATATGGTACTTTCTTCTTCTGAGTCTGAAGAAGAAACTTTTACTAGTACAAGATCTGGAAAAGAGTACCACAAAGATTATGAGGGATCCTCCAAAGAAGCTGAGAATGTTGAAACACCACCAACTCAACCATCTCTCGCTCCTGCTGTGGTTGAAAAGGGAAAACAAAAAGCGGTACGCTTTGACGTCCCGTTGAAGTCTACTTCCAGTCAGGGGGTGGTGATGAGACCCTATAAATTTGATATTTTAGCCCAGTTAGCTAATACTCCGGCTAGATTATCTATCTTCGAGTTGCTTCGCCTTTCTAAAGAAAGTCGCGAAACTTTGAGTGAAGCTTTGCTGCAAGCTGATTCTTGCTTAGCTCAACTCAAGACTCCTGACAATATACCAGTATCATGCCCACAATGTCATAGTGTGATGGAAGCAATTCCCAACATCACCTTTACACAAGAAGATATGTTGTTGAAGCATAACAAGCATGACAGACCTTTATGTTACACTGGGTATATTGAATCTATTGAAGTTGACAGAATTTACATTGATCCTGGGTCTTTCATTAGCATAATTCTTCAAAGCATGCTAAGACCATTGAGGATTCCTACTAGTGATCTGACTTACACTAGTACCACAATAGTTGGTTTCAACTCTGGAAAGAGCAAACCACTGGGAAAGATTCGTCTAAATATTCAGATTGGTAATCTTCGAACTATGGCAATATTTTATGTTATTAACTCAGACGTATCCTACAATATTCTTCTTGGAAGACCATGGTTACATGAGCATAACATCGTGCCTTCGACTCTCCACCAATGCTTCAAGTATGTGGATCCCCAAGGAGTTGTGAAGACTGAGTTTGCTGATATCAATCCTTTCAAGGGTGTCGAAGCCTATTTTTTCGACTCAAGGCTTTACAAACAAGAGCATGTGAAAGAGGTATCAGATATGGCTGAAGATCAATCATCTGCTGAAGATCAGTCTATTAACGAAGATCTGCTAGAAGAGCAACCTTTGAATATCAAAGTCAAAGGACGAATCCAACCCCAATCTTTCAACAATCAACCTTTGATGATCAAGGTTAAAGGAAGAACTCAAGCTTCATTTGAGGAATCAGTGAATGTTTCTGCTAAAAGCCAAGTTCAACCTCTTGTGATCAAAGTTAAAGGGCGTATATTTCGTACGAATGATCTAGAACCTCCTTTGATTGTCAATCTTGGCAAATCTACGCAGAAGACGGATAATAGTCCACTAGTGATTAATCCGAAGCGTAGCAATCAAATTGTAAATGATGTAAATATTGATCATTCTGTACTTTTTGATATCAATGAAGATTTCCTTTTCGAGTATATGGCTGCCAAGTTTATTGAAAGAATGACTTTATCTTCTGATAATCAAAGTCATCAATATAAAGACGACATAGAGGAAATCTTATACATTGACAATAAGGAAAATTCTTTTCCTCCTCATGTCGATGTTGGACCTTATGCTCAAAGGTTTCTAACATCTTCTTCCTATCTTCTTCCTGTAGCCGCTTCATCACAAGCTTGTGTAACTTATAGATGTTACAAAGAATCTTATTTCGTGGTTCCGTCTGACAAGAAAAACAAGCACCAAATTGTGTTTGGCCTGGCTAGAAATATCCCTGTTGCTCAGACAGATGATTTGAGAGATAAAGATAAAGGAAGAATCCGAATTGACAGATATAGTCAACAATATCTCAAGATTATCCAGAATATGGGATATGATTTAAAGACTATGCAAGGTCTCAATCAAGGGAAAGGTAGACGACTACCATTATGTGGTGATCCGTTTTACCAGAAAACTCGTCATGGATTGGGATATGATCCGTCCCATATGTTTAATGACGATATTCAAGAAAAATTCTCTTCTAGCTCTTCACAATCATCAGATTCAGAAGAAGTCCAATTCATCGAATCCGATATTTCTTACTCCTCGTGTGTTAAAGGAGACTATTATGATGAATCTGAGCAAATATTTTTAGCTTACATGGTTCAAATTCATGGTGAATCCGAGCCGTTTGAGGATGATCCTTGGGACATGTTGGTTCATTCATTTCTTTCATTTATTTTGGCATATATCCTCAAATGATATCTGTCTTCTTAATCCCCAGCTACCAAGGTTTGGTTAAGCTGATTACTCGTCTCTTCGGAGAGAAATTTTGATCTTCTATCTTACCAGTTAATTAAAAAAAATTTGGATTTATTATTTATCATTTTCTCAAGACCTCTGGATAAATGTTAAATCTACTCGTTTTTTTTATCTATCATGTTCCTTCGACCTCTGCATAGATATTAATCTACTTTTCTTTGAGTTCTTATATACTATCATGTTCATAATACCTCTGATAGTATTGCATACTCTAAAAACAGAAAATAAGATTTGATTATCTATCATGTCCATATTACCTCTGGATAGATACAAACTATTGAGTTTAAAAGACTTGTCATGTTCATATAACCGCTGATAAGTATTTTCTGCCTCATACCTATTGTTTATTCTAAATAAATGATAGGATCACAAAATAAATATTTCATTCATTTCTTGTGAAAACATTACAAAAATGAATAAGATAAAAGATGACAAAGGATCTCTTCTAAGGTGGAGTAGAAACATCTTAAAGCAACTTCTGTAGTTCTTCTAGTCGCTTGTCACGATAACTCATAACATTTTTTGTAGCTTCAGCACGTCGAGCTTCAGGAGTACAAATACGAGAAAGTCTAGCGAAGCTGATTATCAGATTGTCCTTGGCTTCATCAAGGGTTCTGATAGTCAATTCAGCCCCGAAGGCTTGTTCTTCTAAAATGGAACTCTGAGTGAGGTGCAGATTTCGAGCGTTGATCATCTTTTCCCTTTCAGCCTTCAAGCGAACTAACTCAGCCTCGACTTCGCGGATTTTATCATTTTTATTCTGAATATCTATATTCAAAGCATCATAAGCTACTCTGTGACCATGCAGTGCGGGCTTTATTCCAGCCAAAAAAGCTTTCTCTTTAGCAACCTTCAAACTATGTTCATGAAGAGCTTCATTATATGTGGTCTCCCGAGCAAGATAATCAGCTGTTAAGGCGTCATATTTCTCCTGGATGGGACTTTCAACAGTCTCACTTGATAGCTTGAGGTATTCGTTGATCGGCTGTTCAAGGCCCTCTACAATTTTCTCCAATGTTGTAACTCTCCCAGCATCATTGAACATAGCAACATTCCTAATGGTCAGAGCCATCGCTGCCTTCAATATTTCGTAACTGAGGCCCTTATTCAGGACCATTTTTATTAGGGTTGCTAGAGTTTTGTAAAAGGTCTCAGTATGAATCTCAACTAGGAGATTCATCTCTACGCTGGAGCTTGGTGTGGCAGCAATATCTAATAGATCTCTTCTTTGGAGACCAGAAACAGATGTTATTGATGTGACAGCAGGATGAGATGAAGTCGTTACTGTTACTGCTGTCATAGCCAATTGATCCCTAGGAGCTTCAGGGATTATATCTCCAACACCAACAGATACCATTGGTGTTACAACAAGCTGAGATGGAATTGTTGTTGTTACTGCTGCCATAGTCAATTGATTCCCAAAGGCTTCGGGAGCAATGTCTTCAATATTTGTTACTCCAGCCGTTTCTGGAGTTCTGGTGGCGGTAATATCGGTGGATGTGATGACAATTGCGGGAGCCGGTTCAGGTTCTGGCATTGGCTCATCAGAAACTGGTACTGAATCAGCAGCAACAATAGAAGATGTCATTATAGCTTCCCCAGTTTCAGTTGGTGATTCAAGAATGCTTTCAGCATTTTCTTCAATTGTTTGCTCTGCAGGATTTTCTATCGCTTCAATTGCAGTGAAATTTCTATAGCTGCTTCTTTATTCAAATCTGGTTCTCCTCCAACAGCTCTATCATCACCTACAGTGAGGCCTATTGTAGTCTCTTCTTTGTGCTGGTCTTCAGCAGGAGAGGATATTTCAGGTTGTGCTTGTTGAACCTCTAATGATAGAGGATATTCTTCTTGAAACTCCATCTCGGGTTGTTGAACTCCCTCCTCATCAGCATCTTCTTCTTTTGAAGAAGAAGTTTCATCCTCAGATTCCTCATTTTCTTCATAGATATCTTCTTCTTGAGGAGGAGGAGCCATAGGCTTTGACGCAATGATGACATCTACAAAATGAACAAAATAAGTTAATATACAAAATCATGGTACATAATTTCGTATAGGTTTTGTATGATACCTGGAATATGTGCGTTATGTTCAAGATATGAATCATAATCGCCATCCCAATCATCATCATCGAAGTCGGGAGCTGGTTCATCTGATGGAATACGGTCTCGATCAACAGTAGATACAGTGGTAGCATCCCCCATAACTTGTGCCTTGGTTGGCAAAGATAAATGGAGCGAGGAGCTAAGACGTCCAGAAGACAAAAGTGTTACAGCTTTCGGTGCTACTACAGGTGGAGGGGCTGAAGATCCTTCTCCTGGATGGACTGAAGAAGAACCAACAAGATGATCCTCTTCAACTAAGGTGTCATCTTCTGGAGTGAGGGCTCTTGGCTGGGAAGGCCCTTTAGTGGTAGACTTCTTCTTTTTTTCCGGAGTTTTCTCTGGAAATGTGACGGCTGCAATTTGTTTTCTCTTTCGGCCTTTGCCAATGATGATAGGTTCTGCAGTTGGTTCCCCAACTCCTGTAGGGATAACTTCCAGATATGGATCTGGAATGCCAGTATCGTTAGGGATGTCTGCTGGCACCCTGATCGGTTCTTCAATATTTCCTTCTTTAGGCCACCTTAGACTACCTTTCATATTGTAGCCGTGGACAAAAGAACGAATTGAAGCATAAAAGTGAGCATACGTATGAAGTATACGTAGCTCTGTAGTACTGGTGGCGGTTGAGACTCTAAACTTGGCACCAGTACAAGCAGTATTGAAATATCTCCAACCCCTAGCACCGTCGAATAATTTTCCATAGTGACGGAAGTTAGTAGAGGGGTTACCAACATGAAGTTGGTCGTATCCAAACTGGCGAGCAAACCTACTGGGTAGATATGGTTCAAATGCACAATTATCTTCATTTCTATATATCAGGTGAGAAGGTCTGATGCATTGAAGCCATCTGAAGACTAATAGTGGCAATACAGCTCTTCCTTCGACTTCATCTTCAAACTGAATGCCAAAGCAATCTGCTGGAACTTGTGGCCGAGTACAAAAGAAGTTCCAACCATAAGAATAGTTCAGAACTGCCCGGGTATCCGCCACAGTCGTAGCAGTCCATGTAGCCTTGCTAAATTTTTGGAGGAAGACTTCCTCATTATCCTCCGGGCCTGGTGGTAACAGATTGCAATTGTGGTGCAACAACCAGCCCATTAAATAAGTATAGGGCATTTCTACCCTGGGAAAAATGTTTCAATGAGGAGCATTGTTAATTAACTCTTCACCGAAAGTCCTTAAACCTGCATTTATACGGCACACCATGGCCGATAGCAGATTGATCCTTACTTTAAAAACCAAGCGTACTGCTGGCCATAGTACGCTGTGGTAGATTCTGTCAATAGTCCCAGTACCTGGCACGACCCATCTTCTCAGCCATAAAAAAAGGAAGCCGGCCAACAAAGCTCTCCTAGAGATTTTCTGATTGCCGTATCTAAGGAAGCTCAAGGCTTCAGTTCCGGCAGGGAATTCTCCAGTCTTTGTAGACAGATATTTATTCGGGAATTTGTAGGCAATCATCATATCCCGAATTTTGTTAGAAGGAATTGTCGAATCTATATTGATTGTCGGGGCCTTGTTTTCCTGAAACCTTTCTTTGTCGTCTTTGGATATCTTATCCTTATGGAAGAAGAGATAAGTCGTCCACTTGTTGATGTATGCTAAATGAGATGTACTTTCATGCATTGCAGTACAAATCAGATAGTGACACATCAATTCTTCATATACCTCAATCAACTGAGGATTAGTCTCTCTGATTTCAGCCAGCTCTCTGTTGGAGGGAACGTATTCCTCATATGGGGCTTCCCCTATTGGCAGCTTCGAGATAAACTGCATCTCATGAAGAGCAAGGCCCATTTCGCCTTTCGGGGTTGCAAAAGTTCCAGTTGAACTTATATATATCTCCATTAAAGCCATGAATAGGTTTCCGTTCGAAGGAATACCCTGACTGGTGGATGCTATCGCTTCATACAAGCCAATATCTTTCAGCTCTGTCTCAAAGTTCTTCATCATCCAAATACTTATCTGGATCCAGTTTTGGTTAAATAGAGTCAACCACCCCGGCAGCCTAGGGTTTGTTTGGGGATATAATACAGCAGCCCTCATAAATTTGTTGACAAACATTTGGGTTTGTACTGGTTGAATTAAACCAGAGTCTTCACTAGGATTAGCTCCTGGCATGAGGCCAAAAATAGAAGTGACACCACCATTGGGAACACTAGCAAAATACCCCATATCATTAGCATGCTCCCTCTTGAAAACAATTCTACCTGGTCTTCCATAACTGTTAGGAGTCAAATTCCACAGCATTTGTCGATGGTGGATAGCATGGAAAAATGCTGACAAAGGATAATCTCTGTCCATATCCGGGAGATACATGGCTCTATCCCCAAATTTGAATACCCAAGACTCCTTCTTGGGGTGTGTCTGGGACTTACAGTCAATTGCGTCCCCAAACAAGAAGGCCAGTTTTGCAAATTGTTGTGCATCTAGTGAAGTCAACAAATCTCCGTTCATCATGGATAGCAACATCCTATCCCCTTAGGCTGCTATCAATTGTGCTCTCTCTATAGGGTAATCGGGGTTTGACTGCGGAAATGTTACGTGAGACAGATTCTCCAGATAATTTGAACCCACCATGCCAACTGACGAGCCAAAGACTTCTGCAAGAGGGTGAATTTGCAAGTCCACTGCAAAAAAAAAAAAAAAATCAAGTTAGAGAAAATCTAATTTGATGTCATTTATGCAGATAAATGGATCTGAAAAGAAAAAAGTTTTCTAAAAAAGTCTTTTGTTTTTACACAAAGTCTTTTTTTTGGAGATTTACATTGGCACATTAGATGTGGGCGTATTTTAGTTTTTACGCTGGCACATTAGATGTGGGCGTATTTCAGTTTTACGCTGACACGTATAAACGTGGGCGTATTTTTGAGCTTTACGCTAACACGTATAACGTGGGCGTATTTTGATTATCTCAGTTTCTACGCTAACACGTATAACGTGGGCGTGAAACAAAAGACCTTTTTCTTCTCCGAAAAAGTTCTACGGCCATAAGGGAGTGCTTTACCCCTCATAGCCGGAGCTACGGCTGGGTTGGGTTGTCGGTGTAGTGTTGATGATTGAACGAGGGTTTTCACATGTTCTGCCGATGACGAATCAAGGGCTTTCTTCCCTTTACTACTGCCGACGGCGGACTTCTTGGGGGCCATCGAATGGAATGCAAGTGGAAGAAGAGAGTTCAAAAAGAATCGGGATTACGGGAGCAAGGAAACAAAGTAAAGTTCTTTCTCTCCCCGAAAAACCCTATTTATAGGGAATTTTCAAATCGATTCAAATTTTAATTTTTACGCCGACTGTTGGATATCTCCACTTTTACGCGGATGACTGTTGAGTATCCCGAATTTTACGCTGACTGGCCAAATATCGACTTTTACGCTTCTATTCAAAGTGTTTCAAATTTTGAGGATATTTAAAAACTTTGAAGGGGGTCTTGTAGGAGCGTAAAAAGTGGTTCATAAGAATGAGTCAAAGAGATGGATGCACTTTACGCCTAAAGCAGGCTAGTCATTTTACGCCCGGGTCAAAGCTAATGGTTTTACGCCTAAGACAGGCTAGCCACTTTTACGCTGGACAAAGCTGTCAAGTCTTGCATTTAATGCAAAGTCTGACATGAAGATTTAATGATGGCATATATCACAGAAATCAAAGGAATTTGTTTTACGCAGAGACTAATTTGTCGTTTAGTATGTGGACTGAGCTATTTTACGCTCATAATACAGCTTCTTTTACGCACGGAGACTATACGAGTTTTTACGCTCAAAAGTTGACGTGTGCGTAAGGTTTATTTGGGCTACTTTTACGCTCAAGGTTATTTAACAACCACTTTACGCGGGAGGTCTATGTCAGGGCTATTGTACGCCTAGTCTACTACTTTACGCTCAAGGTATATTTGGGTTATTTTTTACGCCCTATTCCAATTCAGAACGTGGTTTGCCTACATGGCTTTCATGCCACACATCTCGAAGAACATGTGTACGTGCATCCTATTCTTATTGAAATGATGGGACACGTGTCAACGTATGCGAGGATGACTTCGGTCATGGGTGGCAGTTGTTAGTTTAAAGATGAAACTTTTGCTGAGTTTTTACGCACAAGAGCCCAAGTCTATAAATAGACTTATTTTTCTCAGATAGACAGACAGAGAGAAAGGAGAGAATACATAGAGATCAATGCCCAGAGACTTTGATTTTTTGGAGCATTATTCTTCAACTTTTCTTCCAGAACAGAGTGAAACAAAGCAGGAAAGCATTCGGCCTCGCCATCAGTGCCCAAGTGCGTCGATACCTTTCTGGTGACTTAGTTCTTCCAATTGTTCATCTTCTAGCAGTGATCTTCATCATCATCGTATGGTCCAAGGAACAAAGTGATCATTTACAGATCAGACTTCCATAGCAATACTTCCCAGAATCAAATTTGTACTTCTTGTACTTTTTTCGTTTTATTTTCAAAATCCGACTTCCAGGCATTTTGTTAAGTGAAACACCTGTAATTAAATATATTATCTTAGTAATAATTTATCGAATTTGTATTAAAATAATATTTCTAAAAGAAAAATACATACCAGACGACGGAAATGTTTCGTCATCGGAATCGACCTACTGTACAACTTCGAGGCATGCTGCCTAGCCGCCTTGGCCTTCTCGGACTTTTTCTTATATCTTGGCTCGTTGAAGCGAGACTTCATCACATCCCACTGATCAGGGGTGATCCAACCTTGGATCGACTTTTCGGTACGATCACGAGCCTTCTGATCATTGATAGCGTCGCGGATCAGCTTAGCAGCGACAGCAGAAAACATCTCCTCGATCAGCTCGGCCCGGTGCGGTGGATAGAAAAACATATCCTAGAAGAGTACGCAAACTAAATATTTTTCAGTAAAAATAAAATATGCATAAATCAAATGATTCATATTAAAAGCAAATCTATTTTAACCTTGAAGCGCGCAAACCAGTAGGCCTTCCTATCGTCCGGAGCATCCGAGTAGAACCCTCGACCCGAGCTTTGTTTTTTACCTCGAGAATATAGGCTTCACAAATAGAACCCTCGACCCGAGCCTTATTTTTCACCTTCCTCTTTAGGTAGTTAAAATGCCGCTCAAATGGGTACATCCACCGATAACTAATGGGCCCACCAACACGTGCCTCGTAGGAAAGATGAATTGGCAAATGCTCCATGGAGTCGAAGAATCCAGGAGGAAATACCTTCTCGAGCTTGCACAGTATTACCGCAATATCGTTCTCCTGCTTTTCTAGACGATCGACGAGCATCTTACTAGAACAAAGATCTCTGAAGAATATGCTAAGCTCGGTCAATGGATCCCAAACAACCAGGGGTAAGAATTCCCGAAATGCAATCGGAATTAACCTCTCCATGAATACGTGACAATCATGGCTCTTCATACCTGTCAGTTTGTTCTCCTTGAGGTCGACGCATCTTCTCAAGTTCGAAACATACCCGTCTGGAAATTTTAGACCTTGAATCCACCTACAAAGTCTCACTTTATCCTCCTTTTCCAGTGAAAAAATTGCCTTAGGCTGCTTCAACTTCCCATTCTCGTCCTCTATCAAATGCAATGTAGGACGTCTACATATTTTTTCCAAGTCCAATCTAGCCTTTGGATTGTCTTTCGTCTTCCCCTTTACGTCCATTACAGTATTAATTATGTTGTCAAACACATTTTTCTCGATATGCATGACATCAAGGTTATGTCTAATCAGATTGGTGCTCCAATATGGCAGATCCCAGAATATACTCCTCTTCGTCCAGTTATGAGTGTGACCAAATCCGTCACACTTGTAGCCCGTAGCAGGCTCTTCAATAGCTCTTGGTAAATCTTTTACCTCTTCCCATATCGTGTATCTGGGCCACCTTGGCGGGGGATTAGCCTTCTCCACAACGCCAGCACGAAAAGTATTCATGTTCCTCCGATACGGATGATCCTTCGGCAAGAATTGTCGATGACAATCGAAGAAGCACGGTTTGCCTCCGTGTTTCAAACGGAAAGCCATAGTGCGGTCCATGCAATATGGATATGAAAGACGACCATGCGTGCTCCATCCAGATAACATATTATAGGCCGAAAAGTCGTTGATGGTCCACATAAGTGCTGTCCATATCTAAAAATTTTGTTTTCTAGATACATCGTACGTGTTGGAACCTACTTCCCACAGCTGATTCAACTCATCAATCAATGGCTGTAAATACACATCGATCTTCCTTTTCGGATTGTTCGGACCTGGGATAATAACGGTGAGGAACATATACGGAGTCTTCAGGCACATCCAAGGCGGTAGATTGTACGGAGTGACGATCACAGGCCAACACGAATACTGGGATCCCGAAAGTCCGAATGGGATACACTACACCAAAAAGGACAATTTGCGACAGTTAGAGTTGTCTAACAATGACGTAATAGAACTGTCGTTTCATTTCCACAGATTAAAACCGTTGTTTAACATCAGCATCTATTTGAACAAAATAGTAAATTTAAAATTGACGGACTAAAACAGTCGTTTAACATCATAATTTCGTTAAAAATTTAGGTTCCCTCCTCCTTGAAAATTTTGGCTCAATAATTTTTACCAAAAACTCGCGTCCATCTGCTGAAACCCTTTTCTTAAAACCCCTAAACCTGAGTTCTTCCCCTTTCTTAATTCCTCTCTCCTCATTCCCGTGCATCCGCCACCACCACCCTCACCGACGCCATCACCACTCCCACAACACCATCTCGAGGCCGACCTCCTTCTCCATCAAGCCGCCTACTTCTCCATCACTACCATCTTGAGGTTGGCCTCCTTCTCCATAACCACTACTCATTTTGAATTAAAAATTAGGGTTATGGTTTTGATTTGTGTGTTCTTCGTTTAGATGGTGCTACATGTCACGCCCCGATCCTGCTAGGGTCATCCGTCTTGCTTGGATCCCTGCGGGATCGATCGTCCTCGCTAAGGCGTGATGCCGTGCAAGCCTAAGTTGCGCTTGCACAAGGCCATGTACCTGCACAAAAATAACTAGTCAAGCAAAACACACGCACGCACCCATTAGTCAAGCAAAACACACGCACGTACCCATTGCAGAAAACCAAATGTTGGACACAGAGATTTGAAATAAAAATACTCATTTTATTCATAGCTTGATAGGAATACAAGTACAAAGCTTTGCAACTCAGATTTGCCTTATAATTTGGCTACAAGATACTCTTTGAAACACTCTTTTGAAATTTGCCATAATGCCCATACATGATATCCTTTATTACAAGCTGGAATTGAAAGACACCTTCAAAGGAAATAAAAACTGGAAACTTGCAATTGACTGAAAGTAAACTTCGAGGCGATCCACGAGCTCTACTGGGCTAGACGAGCTTCGGTGCCTCACTTGAAATCCCCCTGTCTCCTTTTGCTTTCTGAAAAGGATGCCCACAATGTGGGTCAGTACACATCATGTACTGGCGAGCGGCTTTTGGCCGAACTCGCAAATCTCTGCACTAAATCAATATGTTGAGCTAACATTTACTAGTGATCTTTCTACTTGTCTAGGTTCTTTTTAACAATTCATAAGAACATGACAGATAGAATATATCATAGCAACTTACCCTTGCCGGCAGTCATCCCTGCACAAAACCACGTTAGCACAATTTGCATAATGAGTGATTCATGATTCATTCTTGCAGATATTGAAGTTGTCATTCGGGTCATGCAGGTGGACTATTCTACATGTTGGTCCATGGGTTTTCCCCATGATTAGCCGCTGTGACTCTTTGGTTCAGCTCGTCGCTAAGGACACAGATATTCGGCTACACTTTTAACATGGGTCCTTGCACCCAGTGTGCTCATAATCTCTTCTAGGCCGAGCGGTTCCAGGTGCCCCCAGATACCACCCGAGAGACAAATAATTCCTTGTATACAAGTTGTCCGAGACCAAATGCATGCTCTAGCCGTTCTATCAGATGAGACACACTTGGACTTATGCACAGGTATACGACACGTTTGATTCGTGCCTTCGGGTTTATCTCAACATGTACAAGTTCGTCTGTACATGTCTACATTTCAAGCATACTGATGACAAGCAGATGATCATTCTTATCGAGCAGATAGAGTAGCAACACATATTCTTGCATTTGATTCAATTCAATTATCTTCTCTTATCTTTTGTGGATGTGGTATCATTGATCATTGGGACAAGGCAACAGAGTAGACTAGAGATCATTTTTCTTAGGCGTACAGATCAATGTCTGTTCGGTTGAAGCAACTCACCGAGATGAATCTTAGTTGAGAGAAGGAGGGACTTCACGCGCCGTTCACGAACAATTCATGCGGCCTACAATGGCACCAACAGTTGATTAGCATACTTCGTCTCTTTCTCTCAAGATTCGGAATGAATGCGAAATGCGATGAAAGCGAACAATAAAAACCAATCATCGAAAACCAATACGAAAACGCATTCATCAAAACCAAGCAGCGAAGAGAAAACATTCAGCAAAACTCTTGGATTCATTTTAATAGAAGCCAATCCATCAATTGGAAAGGTTCATTGCATTTCATCCGTGATCAATCGATACCGGCAAAGGTTTCACCAAATACTCAGTTCATGACTGAGTCAACAAGCCGTAGGTATTACATAGTGGACCGCAAGGAGCGGGGCACTACATAATAACCCACCAAGAAAAAGTTTTGTCCTCAAAACTTAAGAAACAAAACTCACCTCCACTATTGTTGCATTCTGGGTCAAGCAACGTGGAGAGATTGAAGACGCGTCCATTAATCCGCTGCGGCTGGTTCTGCGGATTGTCTCGAAGGGGCGGTGGGCCTGGCAGCTGCCCACGCTCTTCAGTGTTGTCTCTATTTCGATTTCTCTTCGGGCAATTTCTGATGGCGTGACCCTGTTGGCCACAACGAAAACAAGCGTGGTTTGTGGAACGACAGTCTTCCTTGGTGTGTCCATGCTTTCCACAGTGACTGCATACCAAACCTTTCGCAAAGCGACATTCTTCACTCGTATGTCCTCGTCGACCGCAGTAGGAACAGATTGTCTCATTTCGTGGTTCCCCATCGGTCTTTTTCTCTCCGTCATGATTTCTCTTGGCGGGCTGATTCTGACTGTTCGGTACTTTGTTGGACGCTTTCTTCTGCTCGAACTGTTCCACCTAAAGCGCCGCCTCAAAGGCTTGAGAATAGGACCCGCATTCTCGATTCAACACACTTAACTGGATGTCGTAATTCAGACCTTCCACGAATCGATTTATGGGAGTCTGTTCCGTGGGGAGCCAAGCAGCGGCAAAATTTGCCAACTTAGCAAATTCAGATTCATAGTCCTCCACGGACATATCCCCCTGTTTCAGTGTGATGAAGTCATCCTCCATCTTCTTGCTCATGGCTCGAGGCAGATATTGATCCAGAAATGCCTTCTTGAACAAGGCCCACGAGATCTTTCCATTCCTAGCCGTTGCGAGCAGCGCCGGCTTCTTCGCCTTCCACCAGTCCTTCGCCCGCAGCCGTAGGAGCATAATGGCACAGACTACCTTTTTGCTACTTGGAACTCCTATGAACGCGAACAGAGTCTCTATTTTATCAATCCAGTCCATCACCTTGTCGGGTGACGTCCTGCCTTGAAATTCTGGAGGTTTCGCGTCCAAGAAGTCCTTTGGCCTAAAGACAGTGTGCCTTTGCGCCGGCTGGGGCTCATCACCCTCTACGGGCTCGATCTCGGGCGTTCCTGTTGGTTCCGTCGCTGCGGTGGCATCTCGATTTGTCGCAAGCGCCGTGACAAGCTGGGTCAGGGCATCCAACTGCTTTTGTTGGGCAGCCGCTCGGGCCTCATGTATCTGATTTCTTTCCTCATTGTCCTGTCTCTGTAACTCCAACATTGTCATGATGCGTTCTACCGCATCGGTCGAGCCAGATGGACGAGGAGGAGCCATTTCTCTACAAAATAGTGTAACTTCTGTCAGTCTCATAAAATATTATGGACTTATTGTATGGGGCATTGGTTTTCATAACCCAAAATCCGGACACTTTTGAAAGCCGTCAAAGTACTTTATATACTTTTTGAAAACGATATTTGTAAGAGGCCAAGGACGTAAAACTGTGCTCTGATACCACTTTGTCACGCCCCGATCCCGCTAGGGTCATCCGTCTTGCTTGGATCCCTGCGGGATCGATCGTCCTCGCTAAGGCGTGATGCTGTGCAAGCCTAAGTTGCGCTTGCACAAGGCCATGTACCTGCACAAAAACAACTAGTCAAGCAAAACACACGCACGCACCCATTAGTCAAGCAAAACACACGCACGCACCCATTGCAGAAAACCAAATGTTGGACACAGAGATTTGAAATGAAAATACTCATTTTATTCATAGCTTGATAGGAATACAAGTACAAAGCTTTGCAACTCAGATTTGCCTTATAATTTGGCTACAAGATACTCTTTGAAACACTTTTTTGAAATTTGCCACAATGCCCATACATGATATCCTTTATTACAAGCTGGAATTGAAAGACACCTTCAAAGGAAATGAAAACTGGAAACTTGCAATTGACTGAAAGTACACTTCGAGGCGATCCACGAGCTCTACTGGGCTAGACGAGCTTCGGTGCCTCACTTGAAATCCCCCTGTCTCCTTTTGCTTTCTGAAAAGGATGCCCACAACGTGGGTCAGTACACATCATGTACTGGCGAGCGGCTTTTGGCCGAACTCGCAAATCTCTGCACTAAATCAATATGTTGAGCTAACATTTACTAGTGATCTTTCTACTTGTCTAGGTTCTTTTTAACAATTCATAAGAACATGACAGATAGAATATATCATAGCAACTTACCCTCGCCGGCAGTCATCCCTGCACAAAACCACGTTAGCACAATTTGCATAATGAGTGATTCATGATTCATTCTTGCAGATATTGAAGTTGTCATTCGGGTCATGCAGGTGGACTATTCTACATGTTGGTCCATGGGTTTTTCCCATGATTAGCCGCTGTGACTCTTTGGTTCAGCTCGTCGCTAAGGACACAGATATTCGGCTACACTTTTAACATGGGTCCTTGCACCCAGTGTGCTCATAATCTCTCCTAGGCCGAGCGGTTCCAGGTGCCCCCAGATACCACCCGAGAGACAAATAATTCCTTGTATACAAGTTGTCCGAGACCAAATGCATGCTCTAGCCGTTCTATCAGATGAGACACACTTGGACTTATGCACAGGTATACGACACGTTTGATTCGTGCCTTCGGGTTTATCTCAACATGTACAAGTTCGTCTGTACATGTCTACATTTCAAGCATACTGATGACAAGCAGATGATCATTCTTATCGAACAGATAGAGTAGCAACACATATTCTTGCATTTGATTCAATTCAATTATCTTCTCTTATCTTTTGTGGATGTGGTATCATTGATCATTGGGACAAGGCAACAGAGTAGACTAGAGATCATTTTTCTTAGGCGTACAGATCAATGTCTGTTCGGTTGAAGCAACTCACCGAGATGAATCTTAGTTGAGAGAAGGAGGGACTTCACGCGCCGTTCACGAACAATTCACGCGGCCTACAATGGCACCAACAGTTGATTAGCATACTTCGTCTCTTTCTCTCAAGATTCGGAATGAATGCGAAATGCGATGAAAGCGAACAATGAAAACCAATCATCGAAAACCAACACGAAAACGCATTCATCAAAACCAAGCAGCGAAGAGAAAACATTCAGCAAAACTCTTGGATTCATTTTAATAGAAGCCAATCCATCAATTGGAAAGGTTCATTGCATTTCATCCGTGATCAATCGATACCGGCAAAGGTTTCACCAAATACTCAGTTCATGACTGAGTCAACAAGCCGTAGGTATTACATAGTGGACCACAAGGAGCGGGGCACTACACTACACTCATTCTCTGTAATCGGTAAGCACACGCACTCTCTTCCTTATTATTTCTTGCTATTATGGTTCTATTTTGCTTCAGCCTCGTTATAGTGATGATATTTACTGATTTCCTTCGCCTAAAAATAATCCAACGTTTCTCCCCCAAAATGTGAGTTTTGGATGGGAAACATTTATCTTAATGGCTAATTTTATGGACCTGTAACATCAAAAATGATAGATTTAACAGAAAATAGGGTTTATACCGATCCCATCGAGCCCTTTATGTTGGAGAGACACATGTGTGACACGGTACGGTATGGAAAATCATCACAGACACAGACTCGACACCAATTTTTGGTGCGACATAGCCTATTTTGGGAGTGGTGCTTCCTAGGTGTGGACTTTCCGGAAAGATTTTTTCATTCGAAAAACAAGTCTGTGTTCTTCTCGCTTCTGTAGCCTTTACTAGATGTTTTTCAACCCCCCTATTTGTATATTTTTGGTGCTTACTATTTCATCTGTAGTTGTTTGAGTAAGTTGACCGTAAAAAAACTAGCTTGAACGAAGAAGGATAGGACATTGCACCACTTAGAATTTTTAATAATTAAATTCTCTATGTGAAGCTTACTAGATTTCTCTATGTGAAGCTTACTAGATTTCATATTTGAAGGTACTAGGACTCTACCCGCATCCTCCGGATATAAGCAACAATACTTTCCGCCACCAAAAGAATTTAGAGTAAGGATTTTGTTGTTATCTTTGGATACATGACTGAGAGACAACTAGAGTTATATGTCACAATACACTTTCTCCTACTGAATTTGATGTCAGCATATACTGGCATCGTCTCCAGGAATTTTCTCGAAAATGAAAACATCATTATCTATTCCTTAAAGATGATAACATAAAGAAAACCCACTTTGGTGATGTTGAAATGTAAAATAAAACAGTCTAACCTACACAGATAAGTAGCCACATAGAACCTTTTACACGATTTACTAGAAGGATTTCTAATTATACTATTATTTAATAGCACCTATGGTATATATTTATCTCCTCCATTTGAAGTTTCCCTCTGTTCTTTGTTCGACCTGTTCCAGTGTTGGAATGATCATATACTGATGTTCAATTGCCAATCATTCTTCAAAGGATTCTCAATTGTTCTAAAGTAATTTCTGGTGTAGTTTATGTCCATGGAGGATTTTGAACCCCTGCAATCTGATCATAAATTCTCAAAATAGCAAAATAGACATCATAACATTCACTTGTGCACTTGTACTGCTGTCATAGTGTTTGCACTTTGCATTTGTTCGTGAAATGACATCATAAATATGATAAACCTGTTCTTTTCTTAGATTTGCAGTATACTCCTGCTATTGTTATATAGGGCATAGGTTGTGTATTTGCTGAGGTATTAACTGGGAGGCCGTTATTCTCGGGGAAAAATATGGTTCACCAATTGGATTTAATGGCAGATCTCCTTGGCACGCCTTCTGTAGATACCATTTCGCGGGTATTGGGTCTTACTCTTTGAACTTATCTTCCAAAATAAGTTGTTTTATACATGAGGAAAACAGTCTCATGTTGATCTCTTGTTTGCTTTTATGCATGTCCAGGTCCGAAATGAGAAGGCAAGGAGATATTTAAGCAGTACGAGAAAAAAGCAACCTGTGCCATTTTCTCAAAAGTTTCCAAATGTGGATCCTTTAACACTTAAGCTCTCGGAGAGACTTTTGGCATTTGACCCAAAGGATTGCCCAACTGCTAAGGAGGTATGTACAGATTTCTTGCCAACCCTTATATGCCAAAACATTTGTTATTTTTCGCTAATTGAATTATGGCGAGTAGTCATTTATATACATTATCATGTAGGTCTTTAAATGCATTACCTCAATTTACACTGATATGCTGATGATCTGGTTCGTAGGCATTAGTTGATCCATACTTTAAAGGCATGGCTAAAGTGGAGAGAGAACCATCTTGCCAGCCCTTCACAAAAATGGAGTTTGAATTTGAGCGGAGAAGAGTGACAAAAGAGGACATTCAAGAACTCATCTTTCGTGAAATATTGGAATATCATCCTCAGCTACTTGAAGACTACATTAACGGAGCTGACAGGACAAAATTCCTTTATCCTAGGTTAAAATGTGCTTCTTAATTTATTCAGATAGACCCTTTCTACATATGACACTCAAGAATCTTAGCACTTTTTTTATATGTATAGTAGTCACCATGCAGTTTTGTCGATCAATTCAGGAAGCAATTTGCACACCTTGAAGAGATTGATGGTAAAAGTGGCCCAGTTGTTTCACTAGAGAGAAAACATGTTTCTCTACCAAGGTATTCTCGTTTTGTCAGTTCAATTAGTAATCTTTTGCACATGCAGCATACTTTATCTTAGGGTGATTATTTAATACTTTTAGTTCGTGGATGTTTCTTAATCTATTGGGTTCTGCATGTAATAGCTGTAACTATGGAGTTATATTTGCCCATAACCAACACATTTATGGAACTCGTATACCACTGCTTAGTGCCTCCCATTCTTCCAACTTCAGCATCAGACATCATTGTCATTGTTTGTTGGATATTGTTATGGGTGTTCCATTCATGCATATGAAATGCTGGATATATTTGTATGTTATGCAATATATAAAAGGCCCATGCTGGTTCTAAATCTTTTCCCCATGATACTATAGAAAAAGGGATAATTGGTCATAGGATGTTATGCAATATATAGAAGGCCCATGCTGGTTCTAAATCTTTTCCCCATGATACTATAGGAAATGGGATAAATACATGAAAATGTTATTAAAAAGCGATTGAGTTATTTTTAGACGTTGTTTGATGAGAACAACCTAAAAGGTTTTAATGTGGAACAAAAGGAGTTAGCTAAAGATAGGCTATTGATACCTAGAAAAATGTCCATTGAGTGGAGAAATAGTATTTTGATAATATGTAAACCAAATGAGATATACAAAGTTGAACTAGCTATTGAAGAATAAGTATATGACCTACAATGAACTCTAGGAGTAGTTTTTGTTTGAGCACTTTCTATGAGTAATTTATTGTAGAAAGTATTGAGTAAAGATTAATAAGAAACTAAAAGTTCATGAGGATCAATGTGGTTTTATCCCTGGAAAACATTATGGAAGCTATTTATATATTAAGAAGATCACTAAAAAACTTAGAGAGAAGAAGAATTTATATAATGATTTTTATTGACTTGGAAGAACTTATGATAGAGTACTTGAGAATAAAGTAATGACTTTTGGCTATGTATGGAGTTAAGATTATCGTGCTGACAATTGGAGGAGAGTGTCCTATTTTTCATCTCGATTGGTGTACGTCAAGATTAAGTATCCACCTCTTTGCAGTAGTTATGATTGAAACTATTAGGTATATTTGTGATGAGATTCAATGGTGTATGTGGTTTGTTGATGATATTACGTTAATTGATGAGATGGAGAAGAATTACATACTAAAATAGAATTTTCGAAGGAAACTTCTTAATCCAAAGGTTTTGGAATTTTTAATACCAAAAATAGGATATGAAATATAGCTTTCTAGAAGTTTAAAAGAAATGGTGTAGCCCATATTGATGGACAAGGGATAGCTAAGGGTCGTAGTTTTTGGTAATCGGGATCAGTATGTTAGATGGAAAGATTGAGAATGATGTTGTACACATAGAATAAAGCATGCAGCTGAAATATAGGATTGCTTTGTAACCCTTTAAATTCAAAGAGAAGTTGTAGAAGACAAAGACAAGCCATGCTTATGGATAGGATTGTTGGATAATTAAGAAACATGTAAAAAATGTACGTAACTGAATATATGCATAATTTGGGGGATAATCGTTTTTGTTGTTGTTGTACCATATCAAGATTGATGTCTTTGTAAATTAGTTTTGTATGGGCTACATAATTTAGGCTGTTGAAGTCCCTACATAATTTGATGAATTGTAGGTCATGAAGATCATGGTAAAGCAGTTTCCATTGGTACTTGGATATTCATTGATTGTAGTGATATATATATATATATATATATATATATATATATATATATATATATATATATATATATATATATATATATATATATATATATATATATATATATATATATATATATATATGAGGAGGGATCAACATCCCCTCACTTTTGCATCCCTATGATAACACCCGTTGGATCTTGTTTAAGTCATCTAATCTTAACCGTTGAAAAATCAACGGTTAAGATTATATATATATATATATATATATATATATATATATATATATATATATATATATATATATATATATAGTGAGAATAAATATATATAGTGAGAATAAATATATATAGTGAGAATAAATGCTTGCTTGCAATTTTAAAGTTTAAACCATGGGGAAGAAAACTGGAGCATTATGATATTGATTTCTCAAGGTTACTTTTTATTGCATCATCATACTCAACAATTATAGATGGCTTTGGGTGCTTGTGTTTATACTCTATAGCATAAACAAGTTTTCTTATTTTATTATTTGCATGATTTTGCATCTATGGGGTTTATCATCACAGATTAGGAACCATCTCTCATGGGTGTGCTTTATTACATAATGCTCTTGATGAGTTTTGATTTTGTTTGTATTGTCTGGTAATACTTTCATTTGGCATTTCTTTTGGTCAACAGTAGTTCACTCTACTTTAAATGTTTGAGCCTAGAACAGAATTTTGGCTATCGAAATGAATTAAAAATGGTTAACTTGCTAGCATGCCATAAATTTTCTTAAAATGAAGTTTGTGATGGGGAGTTGGATCATGTTTCTACAGGTTACTCAACAGAGTATCTGATGATGTTCTGTTTACTTTGTAAATACTACAAAAACAAACGAATTCTTTGGCTTTTTGAAATCATCTTCCATACTAAATTTTGAGAACTTTTGGAATGTTGTAATGAGGAATATTATTTTTCTCCCTTTTGGCGCAAAGTACAGAACTGTTGGGATTGGAATCGTAGCGACACCCTTTATCAGCATATTGCAGGATTTGTTGAATAATTATCAGAAAATACAAGGGGAGTGTTTCTTCTTGCACTCTTAAATTCATAATGGAGCTACTTTTCCTTTGGCCTCTCGATAGCCTGCATGATAGCATCCTTTTTGAAGCCAGTAACCATTTTGAAAGCATGTTTTGCTGATATTATCGTATAAGTTATAACAAAGATCTTCAACAAGTTTAACCTCAGCAACTTGACTTATTTTTTCTTTTTATTTCTTCCCTTTTTGTTATTGGTAACCTCTTTGCACAGTTGAGTGTAAAGAAATTCAGCTTTACTATATCCTCAAATGGAAGATTTCTGAAAGCTAAAGACCGAATAGCTGAATCAATCCATGGAAGCAGGACACTTCATTTTCAGGATACTTATATCGATATGCAACTTTGTAATTTTTTTTTTTAATACTTGTGGAGAATCTATACTTATGTTTTTTTCTTTTGTTTGTATATAGGACATGGTTAGCCTACTTTGCCCATAAAAACTTGTCTTTTGAAGAATTTTAGAAAGAAAGTCGTTGCTATTGGACGTATAAATACAGATGCACCACCGGAAGATGAAGCTTATAATATCATTGTCGATGAATGTTTTAACGGCAATGAGGTATTGTTCGACAGAGACTAGAAGTTTGATGGTCTTACTGTTGGGGAAATGATTAATTGGCCAAAATATTTTAGTTTGTGAGGTATTGAAATTCTTTTTTTTGTACTACACTTGAGATTGTAAGGTAGCAATAACATTTCTTGTTTTGTTCATAATGAGAACTAGCCTGCTGTGGGCTATCAACATCGTGGTTAATTTTTGTCTTTTGCTGGAATATTTACTACTAAAATATGCTATATTAGCGACGTTGTTTAGCGACGGAATAAAATACCGTCGCTAAATATGTAATATAGCGACTCCCTTCTATTGACATCGCAAAACGTCGCTGAGTAGCGATGTTCAGCGACAGTAGATAAATTACGTCGCGGAATAGCGACGTTCAGCGACATATTATTAAAATATGTCGCCATATATTAAAATGGTTGCGACATTTAGCGACGTCGACTGTTGACGTCGCTAACTTTTTTACTTAGGGCACAGTACTGTTTTCTTTTTCCCCCCTCACTCGAAAATTTTATACTTTTCGTTTTCCCTCGAGCTCTCGGCGACTTCCTCCCCCCTCCGGGCGACTCCCTCCCCCCCGGCGACCCCTACCCCCCCTGTCGAGCTCCTTCTCCTCGAGCTCCTCCTCCCCCAATTCGAGCTACTCCTTCTCTCTGGTAAACCCTAACCTAACTCCTCCTTATCCTTCTCTCCCCCCCCCACACACACAGAGACACACACACACACACACACGGACACACGGATATACTGACACACACACACATACACAGCTATTGTGTGTGTTTGAGTAGGGATGGCACTTGATATCATTCAGGTATTAGATTCTCTTGCCTTGCCTTAGGAATAGGTATTAACCTATATATGTAATGGGTTTATCCATCTTGATTTAGCACTGCCTAGTATCAGTCCTCTTGGGGATTAGATTTAGTGATGAGATTTGGGGGCTTGCGTTTATTTAAGTGTCTTAACTACCAAGAGCATGTACTGATTACTCCTTACAGTTCAGTATGAGATTTGGATGGTTTTGGTGAGGGATAATGTACTTGGGGGCCTGACCTTGTACTATCCAGACTTTGTGCAGACCATGGGTACTTGGTATGAAGCCACTTCTTGCATTGATCTCATTCCTGATCTACTTAATAACCATGTACTGTCTCTTTGACAGATCTTTCTCCTTTCTTGCGTGTGTGAGTGTTGGAGAGATAAAGAAGAAATTTGGGAATAAGGTTAGAGGAAGTTGGTAATTCTGGGCTTGAGTGATAGAAAGGATGCTTGTGTGAGTGAGTGAACATATAAGAGTATCAGTGAAGAACCTGTAGTTGTAGGAGCAGAGAATTAGTCATAAGGAGAAGGGTTGGCTACGGCCACTTGGCCATTTGGCTTGAGAGTGGATGAGAAAAATTAGAGAGTGTAGTGTTAGTATCAGTTGGCTACAGTGATGATATCAGTAAGGGTGTCATGGTGCAAGATGTGCATATAAAATTGGATAGATACATAAGTTCTAAGTATATATATATATATATATATATATATATATATATATATATATATATATATATATAGTGGAGTATAGTGAATGGGAATGGATGGTTCATGATAGGCAATGGATGAAGGGATTTGGTTAGTGCACTCTGTTTAGAATGTGAGAATGGTTCTAGTGTAATAAGAATATAGAAGAGAGCAGCAGTAGAAGGGTCTGCCATGCCTTTTATGCAATGCAACAGGTTGGGGGATACCAGGGAAGCCCTGCAGGCAAGAGAAGGCCAATGCTCACTGCTCTTAGGTAAGGACTAGTGGTAAGGTTAGGGGGGAGTAAGGTATATGTGTGTGTGTATGTTAATTATCTGTGTGTATGAAGAAAGAGCTTAAATTGGTGTGGGTGTATAGTTGTGTACAGGAAATAGTGTTTGTCCCTGTTTTCTAAAGGAAGCAGCTATGAAGAGTGAGATGAGTGTGTACAAGAGCCAGTAGGCAGGCAGGGGTCATCCTAAATCAGTGTGTACTAGTAAGATATGTATAAGATTTGTAGTTGATAGAGGATTTTGGATAGTTTTAGCTTGGTTAATGTTCTGGTTGTGAGGTTTGGCATGGTTTAGCTATAGTTGACCTAGATATTGAGTAATGAAATCAAGTTGACTAGTGGACCCATTTGACTAGTTTACCAAGGTTTGACTATCTAGCTAAGCCTCAGGATATTAGGCACTAGAGCAGGCTTATGCATAATGTTTTAAAGTACACGATAGTATCTGATTTGAGTATGTGTCCAGAGGGTGTTCAGTCGAGTGTCAGTCAATCTAGTATACTATTTATTTACCTCTATATCAAACTAGGAGACTTATTTAGTACTAGTTGTGGTTGTAATTAGTTGATATTATATTCAAGTCTTGTCAATAATGTCTTTGACTTTGTCATGGGGTCTTAGATATCGATTGTAGGTGACATTATATATATATGGTCTGGCGATATCGAAACGAATCTAGTGTGTCTGAATGAGATATCGGTTGTAGGTGACATTATATTCATGGGGTCTTTGACTTTGTCATGGGGTCTTAGATATCAGTTGTAGGTGACATTATATTCAAGTCTTGAAAATTGATATTAAGATAATTTTCAACTTGACCCTGGCGATATCGAAACGAATCTAGTGTGTCTGAATGAGATTAGCATCAGTAAGAATCGATAGCGTATGTGTACACGTTGGAAGCACAAGAACTTATGTGCGATATAGTATGGTTATTAGTAACTGTCCGCTACTAATGTGTGTCCCATAATAAGACATAATATACGAATTTGTGCCTATTGGATAATGTGTGTCCATCTTTGTAGAATTATTTCCAAATGGATATGAATTACTACTTGCAGAATCGTTCATGGATGTACAATCGTCGTCCTGATGATATGTGTGGTGTACGGGATAAATACATATCGAAAGTAGAGCAGTTCCTGCAGTTTGCTAAGGCGTTCCTTCAGTACATGGACGGCACCAAAATTAAGTGTCCGTGTGTGAAATGTCATAACGTAAAATATTATCCGGAAGTGGAAGTGACATATCATTTGTACTCGAGAGATTTCACACCTAATTACTATCAGTGGACCGCACACGGAGAACTAGTGTCTTTAGCATCAGAGTCGGAGCCTTATGTTGAGTCGTATATGCATACGGGACCTAATTTTGTTTCAGATAATCATGTATACGACGACGGGTGCGTAAACATGGTTTTCGACGCTGCGGGGCCTAGTTTCATTCATAATGCAACTGAGGAGGCACCGAATGTCGATGCTGCAAAGTTCATGGAGTTGCTGGAGAATACAAGGACTCCATTGTATCCTGGTTGTGAGGATCATTTACCATTGGAGGTGGTTACAAGACTGTTGAGCATTAAGTCAGATTTTAACATGTCACAAGAATGCTACAACCTAGTGTTGGAGTTGATTATAGAGATCTTGTCGGCAGGTGCTAAGTTACCTAAAGACTTCTATCGGTCTAAGAGGATGGTGAGATCGCTCTGGATAGGATACGAAAAAATCGATTCTTGTCGCAATGGGTGAATGTTGTACTACAAAGACGACAAGGACGCAGATGTGTACAGATTTTGTGGTACTGATCGCTATAAGACAACTAGTACAGAAAGGTCTATCGGTGTAAGAAGACCGACCGATTCAATGCACTACTTGCCTTTGACGCCGCGGTTGCAAAGATTATTTATGGTAAAAGAGACGGCCGAAAATATAAGTTGGCACATGCGAGAACAGATTGAAGGAGTGTTGGATCACCCATCCGATGGAGAAGCGTGGAAGCACTTTGATCGAGTGTATCCTGATTTTGCTTCAGATCCGCATAATATCAGGTTGGGGCTATTTTCTGACGGTTTTACTCATTTTGGTCTTTCGGGATCCCAGTATTCGTGCTGGCCTGTGATTGTCACTCTGTATAACCTACCGTCTTGGATGTGCATGAAGACTCAGTACATGTTTCTAACCGTTATAATTTCTGGTCCAAATAATCCCAAGAGGAACATTGATGTGTACTTACAGCCTTTGATAGATGAGTTGAATCAGTGTAATGCCTGTGGTTCGTATTACGTATTTCTGAAATACGTGTACGTATTTATTCTTGTATTGCTTAATTCCTGGCTTAGCATTTCCTCCCTGGGCTTGGTTTATTCTTGGTTTGGGTTAGCTTGGTTCGATTTGGGATTGCTCTTGGTTCATCATGAACCAAGGGGTGAACCCCCTACCTACCACCACCACTACCATTTATTAACTCTTCTCCTTTCTCTCTCTTTATTTACTCATCTTCTTCTTCCCCATTACTTCTTACCTACCAGAGAGAGAAGAGAGAGGTCTAGGCAAGTGCAACTTGCTTCATGGAGAAACTCCAATTTTATTACTTTATTCTCTTCCTTACTATATTCTAAAGCACTTTAGTACTTGGCATTTTTACTTTCCATGGCTAGATTCTTGTAGATCTATATTTACCTTATTTTCGGATTTCATGGGTTTTGATCTACTTAATCCTGTTATTTCTGAGTTTTGAGGGTTCTATGTTGTAGAGAATCTCGTTCTACCCTATTTTGACCTATGGAAGTTCGGATTAGGGCTCCGGATGATGGAGTTGTGGAGCTTGAGAACTTGGCTCTCATGGTGTTCTTCCTCTCAGAAATTTGGAGAAGATGAACTGTGCTTAGACTTGACTTGACCGCATGACAATTCATGCGACAAGTGATTCGGCCGCATGAGACTCTCAGCCGCATAGGCTGGATCTCACTTCCTGAGCCGCATGGGCTCATTCCCCATCGGCCGTATATGTGCCCATCTCCTTGAGCCGCATGAACTCTAGCACTTGCGGACCGCATAGGCCCTGATCTTCGAGCCGCATGAGAACCCCCAGACCCAGCCGCATGGACTTCTTAATCTGGGCCGCATGACCCTGATTAATCCCAGCCGCATAAGCATCCTTTACTTCCTGAGCCGCATGGGCTTCTACTGAACCGCATGCGCCCTCGTCCCCCTGAGCCGTATGCGCCCCTCTTGTCTTGGCCGCATGGGTTCCAGTGACCCGGGCCACATGCGCTCACCTAATTGAGCCGCATGTGTCTTGCCCTTCTCTTGGCCGCATGAGGTTGAGTCCCTTATCAGCAGCATATGCACCCTTCACTCTCTGCCGCATGAGCAGCCATGTTGACCCACCCGCATGGGCTTCTATAAGCCGCATGTGCCTCTTTCTATACCCAGCCGCATGATACTACACTTCCCAGCCGCATGGACCTGAACTCCTTCTTAGCCGCATGGGCTTTTCCCTTATCAGTCGCATGCGCCTGATACCATCCAGCCGCATTGGCTGTTCCCTTTCCAGCCGCATGAGATCCATCATGGCCGCATGTGCCTTAGCCGCATGGCTCTTCTATAGCCCTGTATAAAATGGACTAAGGCTAATAACTAGGTTAATACATTAGTCATGACGAGATTTTCCAGCTACAGGCAATCCCGTTACCTGGACACGCCTTGGGATCTGTAGCCTGCCGTCGAGTAGGACATATTTCCAGCACACTGTCATGTGTTGCACCCTTCAAGCTACCTAAGGGTACATTCGTTTCCTGGACGATGTACCCACCTAAATTCAACTCTAATCTTTTAACCCGGGTAACCTGGATGGTCTGCAGAGCTTGTGGCTGTGGAATAATCTCACTGCATCTTGCTAGTAATTAGGCTTGTGACAACCCTAGTTAGTTAAAGTATCAAGCCGTAATTCTTGCTTGGCCGTAAAATGATTGGATAGAGTCTAACCAGTCTAGTCTTGTCCTGATTCTGTTCCAGATTACTACATGACCTGAATGCCTGTATTTATTTTACCGATAAATGGTGAGAATTCCAAGTTCTGTTCAGACGAAGGGTTACAACCCCGGTCCTTGTTTGGTTTACGGGTTGTAACCTGGTTATCTGAATAGTTCTATGGTTATCTCGTCGTATATCATCCTGATGTATTTACTTAATTCCAGTTTTTACTTTATTTTATACTCTTGTGCCGATTGCTGATTTTAGTTCCTAAGTGAAGCTTCCTTTGTGGCACTTGCTCTTTCTGGGATCTGACCCAGCTGGTTTTGTATGGCCAGATTTCGGAGCAGCTCTAGAGGATCTACCGCTTTTCCAGCCCGATGGTGAACACCAGACGTAACCAGGGCAACGAGTGGGTTTATTTTTGATCTCCCACTTTATTGTAAAAATATTCTTTTGAGGCGTTTAGCCGACGAGCACCTGTTTAGCTCGATTGTACTTTACTTACTGTCTGCCTACGGGCTGTAACTTGATTGACAGATCCTAGGGTTGATCATGTATGACTAAACTCTTGCTAGTCCTGATATTTTGTAACGACTAGCTTCATGATCAGCTGAATATGTAATGTTTGGGACGCCTTACTATTGTATATTTAATGATCATACATCTTGTAACTTTTACTTACTTGCTTGTGATTGAGACAATAGGCTTGTTCATGACCTTAAGAGACTGCTGACTTGTAGATAAACTCTCATGTATCTAGACAGCCATGACCGTATAGCGAGATGGAATCCATTTCAATATACGTAGCTGGCTATGTCTGTCCCTGCTCTCCAGTATTCTGGTTCTGGGGCATGACATGGTTTAAGTGGTGGCCCATGCAGGTCTTGTAAATCAAGATATGTGAGGGTTTACCGAATAGATGTCTCAATCAGTATTCGCCCTTGATCTCTGCTCGTATCCTCTGAATCCCTGGATTCTTGTCCTGATCACATGTTTGTATCGTTGATCTATCCTGGTCCTTCCTTAATGTTCCCATGTCGTCTTCTTCAGCGGTATTGTTCCTGGACCTGCCGGTCAGCAAGGTGGAGCACCTCCCGCGGATCAGCAGCAACCCGGAGATCAAGCATAGCATTCCGGAGTAGCCTCCAGAGTCGTGCCTTCTGATGGAGAGCCACCAGTCCAGCCAGTTCAGCCTGCCGAGCAGGATGATGGCACTTTGGTAGGTCTCGTCAGGGCCTTGATAGCTTTCCAAGATCGTCGAGGAGATGCCTTGCACCAGGCAGTGACGGATGCTTTAACCAGAGAAGGTCATCAGGGTAACAGCGCGGCCAACAGCTTCAAGCGCTTGAACCCTCCCTTCTTCGACGGTAGTGAAGATGCGATCGCCGCAGATGCTTGGCTTCAGGACACAGAGGTGATTCTAGAAGCAGCCAGGACCCCAGAGAATGAGAAGGTAGCCGTAGTGCGCCTGCAGTTATTGGATCTTGCCCGCAGCTGGTGGGCAGCTCAGGCCGTTGGATTAACAGCACCCATTACTTGGGCGGTGTTCAGAGAGAGATTCCAGACCAAGTATTTTGATGCTGTAGCTCGGTATGATCTACAGACGAGGTTCACCAATCTAAAGCAAGGATGCACAGTTTGCTTGGACAGCAGAGTGTCAGAAATCATTTGAGAAGTTGAAGCGAGGCCTGGTAACGGCACCCATTCTTACGCTTCCAGATGGAACCGGAGGATTCTCCGTGTATTGTGATGCTTCAGGCAGAGGTTTAGGATGTGTTCTGATGCAGCATGGGAAGGTAATAGCTTATGCGTCACGACAACTTCGTGATCACGAGAAGAATTACCCAACCCATGACTTGGAACTGGCAGCAGTAGTGTTTGCACTTAAGTTGTGGAGGCACTACTTGTATGGAGACAGGGTAGAGATTTTCACCGACCATAAGAGCCTGAAGTATGTTTTCACCCAGAAGGATCTTAACATGCGTTAGAGAAGGTGGCTGGAGCTTCTTGTGGATTATGATGTCAACTTGCAGTATCATCCCGGGAAGGCCAACGTTGTTGCAGATGTATTGAGCAGGAGAGCCAAAGTTTATTTCCTGACAGCGCAACCAGAGTTGTTAACAGATCTCCAGAAGATGGGTATCGAAGTTGTCCTCCCTTCCAGTGTGGCATTGATGGCCAGCATGCAAGTTCAGTCCACCATAGTCGAGAGGATCCGGATGGCGGAGTCAGCAGATTCCAGGCTTCAGCGACTCAGAGCAGAGTGTGAGGCCGGCCAGCGACCGGAGTTATGCATTCATGAAGATGGTACACTTCGACATGGTAAGCGTCTTTGTGTACCCAACGGAGATATCAGACAGAAGATCATGTCAGGGGCTCACAGTTCTCAGTATTCCATCCATCCTGGCAGTACGAAGATGTACCGCGATATCCGTCAGCATTTCTGGTAGAATGGCATGAAGCGGGAGATAGCCCGGATTGTCTCTCGGTGTTTGGTTTGCCAACAAGTTAAAGCCGAACATCAGAGACCGGCTGGACTTCTTCAGCCCTTGCCGATTCCAGAATGGAAATAGGAGCATGTGACCATGAATTTTGTGACTAGATTACCTAGATCCCCGGCTGGTAGAGATGCTATCTGGGTTATTGTGGATCGGCTCACGAAGGTGGCTCACTTTCTTCCATTTAGAGTTGGCCAGTCGACGGCACAGCTAGCGGAGATGTATCTTAGGCTGATCGTCAGATTGCATGGAGTGCCAGTCAGCATCACCTCGGACCGAGATTCAAGATTTACGTCGCACTTTTGGCGTAGCCTGCAGGAGAGTTTGGGAACTCGTCTCCAGTTCAGTTCAGCATATCACCCGTAGACAGATGGCCAGTCGGAGCGCACGATCCAGACTCTTGAAGACATGTTGCGGTCTTACACACTTGACTTCGGTGGTTCATAGGAAGATCACCTGCACCTGGTGGAGTTCTCGTACAACAACAGCTTCCAGGCCAGCATCCAAATGGCACCGTTCGAGGCACTGTATGGTAGGAAGTGCAGATCCCCGTTAGCCTGGGATGATGTGGGAGAGAGACAGATGCTTGATCCAGAGATGATTGCCCAGACAGTTAAAGTGATCAGAAGAGTCAGGGATCATCTTCGAGTTGCCCAAGATCGCCACCGTCATTGGGCCGATTCTCATCGGCGTCCTCTCGAGTTTTCTGTCGGTGACCATGTATTCCTGAGGATTTCGCCTAACCGTGGCGTCATTCGTTTCAGCGTGCGGGGAAAGCTTAGTCCTAGGTATATAGGGCCATTTGACATTGTGGAGCGAGTAGGAGATGTATCCTATCGTCTCGCTCTTCCGCCGTCGCTAAGCGAGGTGCATGACGTGTTCCATGTATCCCAATTACGACGATATATCCCGGATCTGAGCCACATCCGGGATCATTCGGAATTGGTTGTTGGTACCAACCTTTCGTATGAGGAGAGGCCCGTGTCTATATTGGACCGAAGAGAGAAGACACTCAAGAACAAGACTATCAAGTTAGTCCGAGTTGCTTGGGATCATCACTCTTTGGGTGAGTCAACGTGGGAGCGTGAGGACGATATCCAATCGCGATATCCCGACTTGTTTAACTCATGAGGTATAATGTCTTTCTTGTGCCTCATGCCTTCGATTCCTTGCTTGAATGAGTGATTGTCTGCCTAGTTATAGCTTGCATGTGATTAATGTAGCTTGTCATTGCACCTCTAGCCTCTTGATTAAATTTTGAGGACGGAATTCTTTTAAGGTGGGTAGAGTTGTAATGCCTGTGGTTCGTATTACGTAATTTTGAAATACGTGTACGTATTTATTCTTGTATTGCTTAATTCCTGGCTTAGCATTTTCTTTCTGGGCTTGGTTTATTCTTGGTTTGGGTTGGCTTGGTTCGGTTTGGGATTTCTCTTGGTTCATCATGAACCAAGGAGTGAACCCCCTACCTACCACCACCACCACTACCATTTATTAACCCTTCTCCTTTCTCTCTATTCATTTACTCATCTTCTTCTTCCCCATTACTTCTTACCTACCAGAGAGAGGAGAGAGAGGTCTAGGCAAGTGCAACTTGCTTCATGGAGGAACTCCAATTTTATTACTTCATTCTCTTCCTTACTACATTCTAAAGCACTTTAGTATTTGGCATTTTCACTTTCCATGGCTAGATTCTTGTAGATCTATATTTATCTTATTTTCGGATTTCATGGGTTTTGATCTACTTAATCCTGTTATTTCTGAGTTTTGAGGGTTCTATGTTGTAGAGAATCTCGTTCTACCCCATTTTGACCTATGGAAGTTCGGATTTGGGCTCCGGATGATGGAGTTGTGGAGATTGAGAACTTGGCTCTCATGGTGTTCTTCCTCTCAGAAATTTGGAGAAGATGAACTGTGCTTAGACTTGACCGCATGACAATTCATGCGACAAGTGATTCGGCCGCACGAGACACTCAGCCGCATAGGCTGGATCTCACTTCCTGAGCCGCATGGGCTCATTCCCCATCGGCCGCATATGTGTCCATCTCCTTGAGCCGCATGAACTCTAGCACTTGCAGACCGCATAGGCCCTGATCTTCGAGCCGCATGAGAACCCCCAGACCCAGCCGCATGGACTTCTTAATCCGGGTCGCATGACCCTGATTAATCCCAGCCGCATATACATCCTTTACTTCCTGAGCCGCATGGGCTTCTACTGAACCGCATGCGCCCTCGTCCCCCTGAGCCGCATGCGCCCCTCTTATCTTGGCCGCATGGGTTCCAGTGACCCGGGCCGCATGCGCTCACCTAATTGAGCCGCATGTGTCTTGCCCTTCTCTTGGCCGCATGAGGTTGAGTCCCTTATCAGCAGCATATGCACCCTTCACTCCCTGCCGCATGAGCAGCCATGTTGACCCACCCGCATGGGCTTTTATAAGCCGCATGCGCCTCCTTCTATACCCAGCCGCATGATACTACACTTCCCAGCCGCATGGACCTGAACTCCTTCTTAGCCGCATGGGCTTTTCCCTTATCAGCCGCATGCGCCTGATACCATCCAGCCGCATGGGCTGTTCCTTTCCCAGCCGTATGAGATCCATCCTGGCCGCATGTGCCTTAGCCGCATGGCTCTTCTATAGCCCTGCATATTGATATTTTATTAGATAATTAACGTCCATTTTATATCCTTACGCCTTTTATCCTGAACTTGAAAATCATGAATTCATTTGATATGTTTGGAATTGATAATGGAGCACGACCTGATAGTGACCCGTAGTGGTGCACTCTTGACAAGTAACCTGACATGACCGGATAGTGGTCCGTCGTGGCGCACTCCTGACTAGTACACTTGACATGATAATCTGACATGATATATCTGATAAGCTGTTACGACGGCTACCTGACATGACATGACTTGTATAATTAATCCTGGACACCGTGGGCGATTGTGCTTGTACAAATAATCCAGTCCTGTCTTGCATCATGTCTAGGACAGGGACTCCTGAGTACCACGGTCAGGAGTACCTACTAAAATGGACTAAGGCTAATAACTAGGTTAATACATTAGTCATGACGAGATTTCCCAGCTACAGGCAATCCCGTTACCTGGACACGCCTTGGGATCTGTAGCCTGCCGTCGAGTAGGGCACATTTCCAGCACACTGTCATGTGTTGCACCCTTCAAGCTACCTAAGGGTACATTCGTTTCCTGGACGATGTACCCACCTAAATTCAACTCTAATCTTTTAACCCGGATAACCTGGATGGTCTGCAGGGCTTGTGGCTGTGGAATAATCTCACTGCATCTTGCTAGTAATTAGGCTTGTGACAACCCTAGTTAGTTAAAGTATCAAGCCGTAATTCTTGCTTGGCCGTGAAATGATTGGATGGAGTCTAACCAGTCTAGTCTTATCCTGATTCTGTTCCAGATTACTACATGACCTGAATGCCTGTATTTATTTTACCGATAAATGGTGAGAATTCTAAGTTCTGTTCAGACGAAGGGTTACAACCCCGGTCCTTGTTTGGTTTACGGGTTGTAACCTGGTTATCTGAATAGTTCCATGGTTATCTCGTCGTATATCATCCTGATGTATTTACTTAATTCCAGTTTTTACTTTATTTTATACTCTTGTGTCGATTGCTGGTTTTAGTTCCTAAGTGAAGCTTCCTTTGTGGCACTTGCTCTTTCTGGGATCTGACCCAGCTGGTTTTGTATGGCCAGATTTCGGAGCAGCTCCAGAGGATCTACCGCTTTTCCAGCCCGATGGTGAACACCAGACGTAACCAGGGCAACGAGTGGGTTTATTTTTGATCTCCCACTTTATTGTAAAAATATTCTTTTGAGACGTTTAGCCGACGAGCACCTGTTTAGCTCGATTGTACTTTACTTACTGTCTGTCTACGGGCTGTAACATGATTGACAGATCCTAGGGTTGATCATGTATGACTAAACTCTTGCTAGTCCTGACATTTTGTAACGACTAGCTTCATGATCAGCTGAATATGTATTGTTTGGGACGCCTTACTATTGTATATTTAATGATCATACATCTTGTAACTTTTACTTACTTGCTTGTGATTGAGACAATAGGCTTGTTCATGACCTTAAGAGACTGCTGGCTTGTAGATAAACCCTCATGTATCTAGACAGTCGTGACCGTATAGCGAGATGGAATCCATTTCAATATACGTAGCTGGCTATGTCTGCCCCCGCTCTCCAGTATTCTGGTTCTGGAGCGTGACAATCAGTTATGGAAAGTAGGTGCTAACACATACGATGTTTCCAGGAAGAAAAATTTTCAGATGAAGGCAACCCTTATGTGGACCATCAACGACTTTTTGGCCTATAGAATGTTATCTGGATGTAGCACTCATGGCCGTCTCTCATGTTCGTATTGCATGGACCGTACTAAGGCTTTCTGCTTGAAACACGGAGGAAAACCGTGCTTCTTTGATTGTCATCGACAATTTCTGCCAAAAGATCATCCGTTCAGAAGGAACATGAATGCACTCCGTGCCGGCGTTGTAGAGAAGGGTGATCCACCGCTAAGGTGGTGCAGAGCCACGATATGGGAGGAGGTTAGAGATTTTTCAAGTGCTATCGAAGATCCTACAACTGGGTACAATTGCGATGGATTTGGTAGAGATCATAACTGGACAAAGAGGAGCATATTCTGGGATCTGTCATATTGGAGTACCAATCTGATCAGACATAATCTTGATGTCATGCATATTGAGAAGAATGTGTTTGATAACATAATTAATACTGTGATGGACGTAAAGGAAAAAACGAAAGACAATCCCTAGGCCAGGTTGGACTTAGAAGAAATATGCAAACGCCCTGCGTTGCATTTGATAGAGGAGAATGGAAAACAGTTCCTGCCGAAGTCAATTTTCTCACTGGACAAGGAGGATAAAGTGAGACTTTGTCGGTGGATCCAGGGCCTAAAATTTTCAGACGGATATGTGTCAAATCTGAGAAGATGTGTCGATCCGAAGGAAAATAAATTGACGGATATGAAGAGCCACGATTGTCACGTATTCATGGAGAGGTTAATTCCGATTGTATTTCGGAAATTCTTACCACAGGCAGTTTGGGATCCATTGACGGAGCTTAGCATATTCTTCAGGGATCTTTGTTCTAAGAAATTGCTAGTTGATCGTCTAGAAAAGCAAGAGAAGGACATTGTGGTAACAATGTGCAAACTAGAGAGGGTATTTCCTCCTGGATTCTTTGACTCTATGGATTATTTGCCGATTCATCTATTCTATGAGGTACGTGTTGGTGGACCCGTCGAATATCGATGGATGTACCCGTTCGAGCGACATTTGAATCACCTAAAAAGAAAGGTAAAAAATAAGGCACGGGTCGAGGGTTCTATTTGTGAAGCCTATGTTCTCGAGGAGATTACAAACTTTTGTTCGATGTATTTCAAGTCTCATGCTACAACTAATAGAACGAGAGCTTCCAGAAACGACAACGGAGATCATGAATGTAATGATACAATACTGAAGGTATTCAATGCCCCAGGAAAGCCATCGGGTAAAATGAAAAAGAGATATCTGAACGATGATGAGCTAAGGACTGCTCAGGTGTATGTATTACTCAACTGCGACGATGATGAAGTAGAAAAGCTGGAGGGGTAAGTAATTAATACGTCTATATTATTTTAATAGTGTTGATTATTATACTATTACATTAATTGAACGATGTTGTTTTTAGTATATTTAATGATGATGTGAGGTCAGGTAGGCCACACATAACAAAAGAAGAACTAGAACAAGAAATGAGGCGTTATTTTCCATCATGGTTGAGTGCATATGTAAGACTTGAGAACTCTGTAATTACCTTTCTGTATATGCACTTGAGAATGAGCTTAATTTATTTTTTTGTGGTATTTAGGTCGATCGTCCATATGCAAGACTTGAGAATGAGTCTATTAGAACGCTAGCCAACGGACCAATTTATGCTGCAAAAATATGGCCAAGCAACTGTGTTAATGGGTTTAAGTTCAAGTCAACAACTTGCCCGATCAGAGACAACTTTGTGGATCTCAATTCCACCAAAAACAACTGTTTGTGTATCAGATCTTCGAACTACAAAGATGTTGATGCGGGCAACGATTTCTATGGCGTCCTACGGGAGATTGTGGAGCTGACATATAGTTATGGAATAGAGCCTGCTAAGATTGTGTTATTCAGGTATGATTGGTTCGATCCGATTGAAGGTCAAGGTTGGAAAGTAGATAAGCACGGTCTTGTGGATATAAACTATCGGCGTCGATATCAAGCCTATGAACCATTTGTCCTATCAAGTCAGGCTCAGCTCGTGTACTTCACAAGTTATCCTAAACGGGGAACAACAAGGTCGAACTGGTGGGCAGTATGCAAGACCAAAGCTAGAAATACCTTTGAGGTTGACGATATAGCTTATCAAGAGGATGAACTACCTCTTGTAACAAATATTATAGAAGTGGACACGACGGAACCTCCTCATTACATATTTAATTGTGTAGAAGAAGTAGAATTATCTGAAGAGAAAGATGCAGATGAAAGTGAAGATGTGGAGGAGGAAGAAGAAGAAGAAGATGATGATGAGCTAAACGAACTAGATAAATTTTCAGAAGGGGATTAAATCTGTACGTTTGTTTTATCATCATATTTGACACTTTAGTGACACTTTTATCATATAAATCTGTAATACTTTAGTGACACTTTTATCTGTGACTATGAGATTTTTTAAAAATCTTTGATGTCTATCATATAAATATGTATATTTGTTTTATTTTCATATGTTATTATCAGGTATGACTAGACAAGGAGGAGGACGACGCGGAGGATATTATATTAGGCTGTCCCGTCTGCCTCGGACTGGGGATGCAGATTTCGCACCCTCATCCTCATCTCCGAGTACGCCAGTGTACCGTTCTGTTCCCGGTCCATTACCGGGACACGGCAGTTCCAGCAGGTTGGCGACTCCTCCCTTGTTGTCCAGCATTTCTGATCCCGCGTCCAGCATTTCGCCCGCGTCCAGCATTCCTCCTATCGACGGCTCCATGGGGAGAGCCGACGCCGAGCATATGGAGGATGGCGATCAGATTGATCCTGTCCAGGCAGGAGGTGAGAGCGACCCTCCATGTGCTCCCACGGACGAGACGCGTATGGAGATTTGGACGGACGGGCCTACGAAGTAAGTTAATTAGTTAATATATATTTCTCAAATGATTATATGTACATATATATTCATAAAATTTATTATTGTATAGATATCGGCCTCCTGCAGTATAGAGACAGCTGGGGTTATTTCTGAGGCAGAACTATGGTGGGCCTTGGATTAACTACTCAGATGCTCCCGCAGATAGGAAGGCCTTTTGGTTGGCCCACTTCAAGGTAAAAAATTTGTTTATTTTTAAATTTTAATAATCATTTGTGTATATTATATAACTTTTCTATTTTACTTCTTGTAGAGGACCTATTTCTATCCACCACACCGGGCGACGAAGATTGAGGCCCAATTTTCTGCCGTCGCAGACAAGCTCATCCGTGATGCAATCCATGACCAGAAGTCTCGTGATCACTCCGGAAAGCCGATCCATGGTTGGATCACGCCAGAGCAGTGGACTGCGATGAAGGCTAGATTCGGCGAGGCCAGGTACCAGGAGCGGTCTGACAAGGACAAGGTGGCACGGTCGAGCACCAGTAAGTGGTGTAGTGGCTCCATTTCGATGACGGAGCATTTTCGTCGTCTGGTACGTTTCCTATGACGGACATCATTTTATATATAATTGGATAGAATGTTTAATACTAATAATAGATAATATATTTTAACAGGTAAAAAAGGGTGAGGACCCGAACGTGGTGACCGTCATCCTGGTCACCCATCGGAGGGCTAGGGAGTTCATTGACGAGAGGGCGACGCAGGCATATGTACATTCTATTCTTTATATTAATTTACTATAATTTAAAAAACAGAAAAATAGATATCAATATAGACTTTAGCAAACACTTACACGTTAGTAAACATTGTTCTAGGCCGAGTTTCTTCGGCTACAAGAGGAGGCGACTGCTGCTGCTAGTGCTCTAGCAGAGGGAGGGGCTGGTACTTACTCCCAGTCGCCTACAGCTCCATCGTTGGACGACCTCTGGATGACCGCCGTTGGCGGCCTTCAGAAGGGTACGTACTACGGTACGGGATCCTACGACGCCTATTTGGCTTCAGAGTCATTCCGGGCCCCCTCTGTCAGTACACAGTCTCCAGCTTCGCTGGCATCATCACGAGCTCAGGATATTGGTCGTCAGATCGACGAGCTGCGTCGCGAGTTGCAGCAGCAGATTTCTGATCACCAGACCGCAGAGCGACGATCCGACGATCTGATGATCACCGGACGATTTGATGCGATCGAGCGCAGTATACAGGAGCTGATGAGTCTGCAGCAGGTTACAGCTGCCAGCTTGCACACGCTCACCGAGTCTACGGAGCATACAGAGCGCAAACAGGTCGAGCTGGAGGGATCGCAGAGGACCGTGGCTGCCTCACTCACCTAGCTACATACTTCTCTTGAGGAGAGTACTCAGAGGATGGTGAGTACCCTTGCTGCGCATGGTGACCGACTGCGAGAGCTGGAGCAGATACGTCCTCCCGGTTCATCGACGGCGTCGACTCCAGACGTTGTACTGCCTCTTACTGCCCTTACGGTGCAGCTCACACAGGAGCAGTATGAGTACATGCTATCCCAGATGCGCGGCAGGGGTCCTCAGTGATCGAGTGGATATTTTTTATCATCTTGTATGTATTGGTCCTATGGGCCCATTGACCGTTCTGTACACTGATTTTCATTCTTATTTGCCCTCCATTGTGGACATGTATGTTTGTTGGATATTTACTTTGTAATATTTACTTTGTTGGTATTTTTATTGTGATATTTACTTTGTGATATTTACTTTGTGATATCTACGACGGGGATGACAAATATACCTACGCTGGGTTATAAGCGATGATCTGATATACAAAGGAGGTGCTGTCCAATTTTTTAAAAAATATGTTTGGTATTTTTGTGATGATGTGTGTCTGTGTAAACACAGACACACAGCATAACAAAAATACCAAACATATGTTTTTAAATTTTTTTCATAATATATGCGACGTATAGCGACGTATAGTGACGTAAACAGACGTCGCTAATTAGCGCCGTCACGTCGCTATCCGTCGCAGTCCGTTGCTCGGTAGCTGACGTGACGTCGCTAATTTGGTCGCCATATGTCGCTAAACTGCTGACGTGGCATATATGCCATGTCAGCACATAAAAAGGAATGACGTCACTACGTAGTCGCACAACGTCGCTAATTTGGCGACATTACTATTCGTCGCCCTCCATCGCCAAATTTGCGACGACCCAGCGACATTGTGGAGACGTCGCAAACAGCGACGTTGGACGAAGAATTTGTCATCTGCGACTAGCTTTTTCGCGACCTTCATTTTCCGTCGCTAAAGTCGTCGCTAATTACCTTTAGCAACGTATTTTTCTTAATTAGCGACGTATCTGGACGTCGCTAATTTGGCTTATTTTAGTAGTGATTGCTATGTAAACTCAATACATTTATTATTTATTAATACAATTTTGATCGAATTTTTTTCATTACTGATGATTGTTGATGTTTATATGAATCCATTTTTAGATGTATTTTATTCTTCATATAGAAGATTAACATGTTTAAATAATTTGATATTGATTAATTGACATTTTTTTTAATTTTGTTACCAGAAAATGACACTCCTTGACCGTTGAAAAGAAAAAATAGTGGTCGACCAATTCGCAGGTTATTTGACAGTTTTAGTCTGTAGTTTGTATTTGACAGATAATCATCGTCCTTTTTTTAGGTATAAAATGACAGTCCAAAACTGTCGTTTAAATTTTGGGATGCGGTATTAACGACGGATGTTCTGACGGTTCAAAACTGTCGTTTAACGTGATTTACGACGGTTTTGGTCTGTCAAAAATTGCATGTTTTGGCGTAGTGGTAAAACCGTCGGAGCAGAGACCCTATCTGACATTACGCGGATCAGAAGCAAAATCTGGATACTCTCGATCAAAGTGCTTCCATGCTTCTCCATCATATGGGTGATCCAACACTCCTTCGGTCTGTTCCCGCTTATGCCAACTCATGTTTTCTGTAGTTTCCTTCACCATAAACAACTGCTGCAACCGCGGTGTCAACTGCAAGTAGTGCATCGAATCGGTAGGCTTCCTGGCACCGACAGACTTTCCTCTACCACTGCCCTTGTAGCGATCGGCACCATAAAATCTGCAGGCGTCTTCATCCTTGTCGTCTTTGTAGTACAATATGCACCCGTTGCGACATGTATCAATTTTCTCGTATCCCATCCAGAGCGATCTCACCATCTTCTTAGACCGGTAGAAGTCTTTAGGTAACTTAGTACCCTCAGGCAATATTTCTATAAGCAACTCCATAAGACGGTAGTAGCAATCTTGCGACATGTTAAAATCAGACTTGATGCTCAACAATCTTGTAACCACCTCCAACGGTGAATGATCCTCACAACCAGGACATAATGGAGTCCTTGCATTCTCCAGCAACTCCATAAACTGTGCAGCATCGGCGTTCGGTGTCTCCTCAGGTGCATCATGATCGTCCGGATCGAAACTAGGCCCCGTCGCGTCAAAAATCATGTTCACTAACCCATCGACGTAAGCAGTGTTGTTGTAGACATCCACATAAGGCTCATACTCCGATGCTAAAGACACAAGTTCTCCGTGCGCGCTCTACCGATAGTAATTCGACGTAAAACCCTTTGAGTATAAATGATACTTGACTTCCACTTCTGGATGATATTTCAAGTTGCGACACGGACACTTAATTTTGGTACTGCCCATGTACTGAGGGAACGCCTTGGCAAACTGCAGGAACTGCTGTACACCCTCTATAAATTCATCCTACACACCGCACATGTCATCAGGATGACGGTTGTACATCCATGAACGATTCCGTAAGTAGTAATTCATATCCATATCCAATTGAGGATAATTCTGTAAGATAGATACATGAACATTACAGTCAGTGAATGAATGTTAAGGCAGTTTAGATATGGGTGCGCAACATAAACTGTTCATTCATTCCACATATTACAAACAAAGAATTTGAAGGAAAAAACAAAAATAACTGTGTTGGGACTAAAACAACTGTCTTGTGTCAAAGTGTCGTATTCGATAGACCGATACTAATCCGATACGGTCGATACTAAGTACATACGGTCGAGGTATAATTGTACTTGTAGGAGTACACGACACTAAGTACATACGGCCGATACTAATCCGATACGGTCGATACTAATCCGATACCGATTCTGATACTCATCCCAATTTCTCCCCAACCTCTTGTAAAAAAGGTGTCTGTCGATGTATAATTGTACTTGTAGGAGTACACGACGCCAACTGTCCAATATTGACCCTTTGGGTCTACAAGAGTTACTTCACCCAGTTTGTCAAGAAAGGTAAAACTTTTAAAATTAATATCCAATATCGACCCTTTGGCCTGTGCTTGAGCAGTATTCTAACTCAAACTATCTATCCTAACTAATAAATTAATATCCTACTTTAACATCTACTAACTCTCATATTCCTTCTAACATAAACTAATATTCTAATCTAAACTAACCCTTTAACTGAAACTAATATCTAAAAAATGCTAATCATGAACTAATACCCTAACCTGGAAGTCCACACTGCTCAAGCACAGGCCAAAGGCCAAGTTATAAGGCAAAATGCAGGCAACTGCCTGTAGCTACAAGGCAAAACCAAATGTTGACGGTATATATACCGTCAACATTTAAAAAGTTTACTTGTCTTTACAAAATGAGTGAAGTAACTCTTATATACCGAAAGGATACTCTATACACTCTATGTAATACGGTATACCAATCATACCTACACTTCTAGGATACTCTATATACTGTAGGTACTAGAATACTCCTTAGTATATTAGATATCAAAATCACTTAGTATGACACAAATATGAGTGTGCATTTCATATAAGAATCTAAACATAAACTACATTCTTGGAAATAATATCAATCATGTTAGCAGACCACCTATTCATGCAACTATCTCAAACTGACAATTATTTTGAGTAACCTCTTTCATTTCACTATCGATACATGCCAAAAATACTCTTTACCACATATAAAATAACACTAATATTTAGACTGTGTTAGCACACAAATATAACATACTCACCATCTATACATAGAACCCATAAATTAGAATATATGCATCTCAACATATCATAGGTCACAGTAGCTAGCCAAGCTAAATACCATAGCTTCCCATTGAATATGAAGTCCTCCAACTCTATCAGCTATGGTCTAGTACTTCTCTAATCACATTGAATGAGAACATATACAACTCTATTGCAGTAAATCATTTAACAAGCTAACAAAACATAAAGAATTTATACTGTATTGAATCCCAGAATCAATCTCCTTCCAGCCATGGTCGACTCCCATCCCGGACACGCCACACACACCCGCCCTGAGTCCAGATGACCTCTAGCACCCGATACTCCACTACACACACCAATTAATTAGGATACGACCCGACTGCATCACGAGCTATCTGGACACGGACAAAACCATCCTCCATCCAATTATCGTTCACGAAAATGAACTCGAGACTCAAAACAGAATTCTGAGTATAAATACTCCAAATTCAATATACTTGTTCCGTGTGTGTGTGTATGTGTTAGTCTGTGTTCGTCTGTGTCCGTATGTATGTGTTTGTCTGTGTCCGTGTGTATGTGTGTCCGATTAGGGTTAGGGTTTATCTGATCAACGAGGGGGGTGGCAGGAGAGGAGGGGCGTTGACCGACGAGGGGTGGCCGGAGAGGAGAAGAAGCCTAGTGGAGAGGGAGGGGTCAGCAAACGATTGTCGGGCTCCGACGATGGCGAGGGGGAGCGGCGATGGCTAGAGGTGGTGGAGGTGGCTGGAGGTGGTGGACGTCGGGCTCCGGAGAAGGGCGAGGCGTGCGATGGTCGAACGAGGGGTGGTCGAACGAGAGGGTTTGAAATTTTTGGGGAACGAGTGGGGGGAAAGAAATGAAGCCAGAACCCTATATTAAAAACCTTAACGACGTCACTAAAGACGTCGGTAAACGTCGCTATTATTTGATATGAGCGACGTAAAAATACTTAGGTCGGTAAACGTCGCTATTACTAGTCAAATTAGCGACGTTCACCGACTTATCAGCAACGTTATTTTTTAACTTAAAAGACGTCGCAGTAATGTCGCAGATCGTCGCTGATAGCGACAATCAGCGAAGTTTTATTTATGCGTCGCTAAGTACCTTATTGGTAGCAACGTTTATATTTCGTCGGTAATATAACTTATTTTAGTAGTGGATTACTTCGAATCTCCGTTCGAACTATTCCTCAATTTCAAGCACGTTCCATCTATCTCGCATTAACGATATCATCGTTCGATAGCACCTCTATCGCAACTATCCAACACTTTTATGAATCAGGTCTAACTCATTCTTGTCTGACATAATTTGAATCTCGCACTCAACTTTACTAAGGTCGACACAACTCTTGGTGTATATGTCCAGTCCGACTTTGCCAACCGTGCTTACTTGTAGTTAACTTTGTTCAACCAATTTTTATTTGTGACACTTTTCAAAATATATAAACTTATTATATGGAACATCTCGCTGATTATTGAGAGAGAGTGCACCAACAATATCAATTATGGAAACAATATTTAGCACGAAGCGAACATCAGAGTTAAAAAATTTAATCGAAGTCCAAGGACGTAAAGCCGTGCTCTGATACCATTATGTCACGTCCTGGTCCCGTAGAACCGATCGTCCTCGCTAAGGCGTGATGCCGCGTGAGCCTAGGTTACGCTCACGCAAGGCGGATTCCATAACGGCCGATTACAGGCTAATCGACGGGATCGTCACACAGAAGTCCCAAAGCAGAAATATTGAATAATAAAGGCAACATGAGTATACAAAATAAGAACTCTTTATTTATATTGAAACGAAGATTACAATGTGGCACGTGGCCATGATTACAATCACTCAGTTTCACTCTTCCCATAATACAAGTCACTCTGCTCTCTCTCATCTCTCGGTACAAGATTCAAGGCTGCAACTTACGAATACTTCGGAAGAAAATGTTCATATATTATTTTCTGTATAAGTTCACTCCATGCGGTCGCACGCCTCAAAACGTCAAGGAACTCCATGTCTCGACGTATCCAAGCGAGCTCCGCGTCGATTAATCTTCTACCTGTGCCTGCACATAAACATTGTGTGGGTGTTAGTACTCAACTGTACTAGCGGTGTGAGCTCCTCGCCCAACCATACAAAATCGACACGTTATTTTACTTTGTGCAACATATCCTTTTGGTTGTCTTTGTAATCTTTCTTTAGGGTCAGTTTTAGGACATAGACGCCTGGCCTATTTGGTGCATCATGACATGGTTGTGCCATGAATTCCTTCGTGTAACATAACCAAGGCAGTGCCTCATTACTTAGTAACTTGCCCAAACTTCGAGCCGCAACAACGTAGTCGTGCCACTAGACCATTCTCGTGTCAACGACATCAACGTGTCGACTCGTGCTTGCCATTTGGTCCATATTTTGAGACCCAACACATGTTGTGCCCTAGAATTTGCTCGTGCCTCACAACTCAACATGACTTATCTATATTCTCGCCTCGCGGCCTTTCATGTTCAACTCATCAACTAACTCAAACAAGACTGGTGAACTTAGTGTCAATGACACAAACTCTTGACGCCATATCTCGTGCCAAAGCAACCCGTTCACACATTTAACTAGAATCATTGGTGTCGTACATACATACTCGACTCAATCCAAAGGCATGCACGCGGATAGCCGCTGTTATACCGACTCATCTATATGAGAGGTCACTAGCAATGTCATGCTATACTGGATCTTTGCATACGGTGACCATTCGCGTGCGAGGTGCGAGCTCCACCAAATGGTCTCGCAGCATATATTGTAACGGTTCACTTCAATGCAAGTCGTACCGCCGTTGAAGGTCGTATAATATCTACTATTCCTCCTAGGCCGACACGAACCCGGTCTTCCGGAGATCGTTCGAGGAACTCCCCTTGTGCATAAGTTGTCCAATGACCATGCAAGACTTAACTCGATTTACCAGGTCCTTTTTTTCATGACCATGCTTTGCATACTTCATGAGAGACTCCCAAGCTACGGGACCGGTCTCAGCGACAAACGGTCGCGTGAACTTTTCCATTCTTGAAATCTAGAAAATGGCTACTACATAGTCTTCCAATTTGACTTGAACAAACGTGTTTCTTTATGTGCCATAGACCGTTGCATGCCTATCATCGAAACAATCGTGGCTCGTGCTTTAAATTAATTTGTGTTCTGTGCGACACTACCGCCCAAGTCATACTTTATATGACGAGCCTTGAGATCGTAGAACTATGTGACTTCAACAACCACAGAATGCGTAGGATAGTGCTTGTTATGACTTCGATAGTCCGACATAACTTTTGCCTAACTCAATCGTGCAACGACTTAACCTGTGGGACGAGCAAAGGCTATGCCAAGCCTTGCACCGTAGAAATGTGCATTGAGACTTGTGGGACACTTTTGCTATGCCAAGTATCGGACGGTGGAACAGTGCATTCTTTTTCAAGTATTTATACGTGCGACGCCTATGACTTATGCTAAGTTCATAGCTTTGTGGCAACATAGACCAACTTTCCTTCTCCCAAGCCACGGGACGAAGGACCGAGTGTCATTTGAAAGCACGTCGTGCATATTTTTAAGCCGATCGTGGGACCTTTCCATATTCTGACTCAATCTGATCCAACTTGGAACTATTCCCTTAGCTATGTGGATTCGTCACTTTTATTATCAAGCTTACTTGTGCAGTTAAAAATTTTTGTTTTATTAGTGTGAAGGCCAAGCTAAGGCAAGTTCATCGAAGACACGCACCTGAGCGAGGAGTTGCCTCAACCGAGCAGGACTTCGAGCAGGCCGTTGCATGGCTAAGTCCAATATCGTTGGCATTTTGATTCTTCCGATTGGACTGAGCGGGACGGGGCACTACAAAGCCTGGACAATCTGCAGTGCATGTCTCCCTGTAACCTCAACTTATATATGTTAGTAACCATGATTATGATAACCCTAGCTAGTCAACTTATATACTTTTTTTTCCTATTACTTTTTATACAGTAGAAACTAGAATGAAAAATTGCATATGGAGGGAAGAACTTTCACTTATTTGCATATAACAAAACAAGTTTTTGATATTTACAAAGTGAGGAATAAAATGTTAACCGAGTTGACGTTTTGCAACAAAACCGTAGAAACACCATCTTCGTTGGCGCCTCATTAATTTGTTGCAAAATGCCAACTATTTTTTTAAAAAATCGTTGTCAACCGTTTTTAAAGAAAATGTACATTTTCAATCTATTAGAAAATCTATAGAATTTTTTTAATAGACATAGAACGTCAATTGAGTTAACGTTTTTCACTCAAAACATGGAAACTGAGTTGGAGTTATATTTTTGAGTGAAAAATGTTAACTCATTTGACGTTTTATTTCTCAGTCTGTAAATATATTTAAAAATGTAAATGTAAAAAAAATATGTTCTATGTAAATAAGTAAAAGTACTCCGCTATACATGCAATTTTCTAGAACTAGAAAGATGGGACCAAAGAGCCTAGTAAGGAAAAATTATTAGATGGTCCCGACTCACCACGTGGCGAGGGTGAATGGTGAACCCGACCAATAATTAATTGACACTTGGCATATTTTTTTAAAATATATATATAAGTAATATAAAAAAATATAAAAAAATTACTTGTTTTTTTTTTCAAAACCATTATAAATTTTTTTTTATAATGTTTTTGACTTAAATCTTAAATGAATTTTTGACTTTTATGCCAAGTGTCAATTAATTATTGATCGAACTCACCATTTATCCTCGTGAGTCGGGACCATCTAATAAATTAATAAATTCTCGCTAGTAAGAGGTACGAAACCACTAGACCTAAGATGGAAACCCTTCCCTTTCCCACCCAAACGATAGCCAACTCTCAGTCCTCCCAACCAATAGGAATCCAGTACCAAGGATGCCTTCATCTCCTCTACCCAATCCCAACCAAGATAAGGCCTCCCCTCCCACCCTCCCTAGTCTATAGGCCCCCCAAAAAGTGCTCAAAAGTGCACCAGTGGGCCCCACTTCATTCCCTCCAAATTATAAACCCCCTCCCTTGATATTTCCTTCCCCATAAAAATATCATCCTCTTAAAAGATAATCTAGAGTTTGAACTTTAATTCTTCTGCAACCATGACCAGCACGAAGGCCCGCTCCTGCGACAGCTGCGTGCGGCTCCGTGCGAGGTGGTACTGCTCCACGGACGATGCGTTCCTCTGCAACGGCTGCGACGCCTCGGTCCACTCCGCCAACCAGCTCGCGCGGCGCCACCACCGCCTCCAGCTACGCTCAACTCCCAGTCAATTGAAGAGCCCCGAGGGCGATTCTTGCCCCGCGTGGCTACGCAGGTTGACGCGCAAGGCACGTACCCCCTGGCCGCGCGACAAGACGGTGTCCTCGGTCGTGCCTGAGCTCGAGACTTCAGAGGAGAACGACAATGAGGAGGAGCAGAAGCGGGTCAACCGGGTGCCGGTTTACGACCTGGTGATGCACAAGTACTGCAAGCCATCTCCTACGGAGGAGAACTCGTTGGCGGTGAATAGCAAAAGCAAAAGCAACGGTAGCAGTACCAGTAGCAGTGACTGTCTTGTGGGGTTCCTTCCTTCGGACACGGAGCTAGCGGAGTTTGCTGCTGACATGGATAGCTTGCTGGGCCGGGGGCTCGTTAACGACTCGTTCTCGATGGAGGAGCTGGGGCTTGGGGACGCAAACTGCGGTCTTGGGGACGATGAGCAACTAGTGAAGGAGGAGTTGGATGATAATTTGGCCGGTGTTGGCAATGTGGAGCTCTACGAGGATATGTATTTGTCAAGGGAGACTCTTGACATAAACTTTGATGATTGCGGATCTAGGATGATGACGGAAGAAGAGGATGAACTAGAGGGGACGAAGACCGAGATCCCAGCTGATGAGTACTGGCGGTGGAAGAAGGTTGGGTTGAGACTGGACTACGAAGCGATCATCGCAGAATGGTCCGTTCAGGGTCCTTCCTCTTCCCCGTGGATGAACGGGGAGCGGCCGCAGTTTGGACCGGACGATTGCTGGCTTGACTACATGGTATGGAGCCAAGTCCTAATAGTTTGCTACATACTTACACATACCAATTCGTTAAAACATTTTAAAAATTATTTAGTTGCAAACAAATATCAAGCCATCTTGAGATGTTGGTTAACCGAGTCAAGATATTGAAGTGTTAAAATTGGTTAGTTTCAAGATATTTAAATGTCAACCTCTTGTAATTATGATTCTACGTAATTTTGATTACTGAATGTGACAGGGAATGAGGGGAGGAGGGGATCAGCAGGCGAAGGTGCCCGTACAAGCAGAGGTGGGAGGGGGGCACATCGACGAGGGGAGGGAGGCGAGGGTGTCGAGATACCGAGAGAAGCGAAGGACGAGGCTGTTCTCGAAGAAGATCCGGTACGAAGTTCGTAAGCTGAACGCCGAGAAGAGGCCTAGAATGAAAGGGAGGTTCGTTAAGAGGGCATCCTTTGCTGCTGCCACCACTCCCTATTGAGGAATTTTTAGAGAGTTAAAATAAGGTATATTTAGTAACAGGTCTCACATATATATAGAAATTATGGTTTGAGTCTCGAAAAAAAAAAAAATCAATATTAGAGTTTGGGTCTCTAAATCATTGTTCATTAGCGTAAGTGAACAGTGATTTTGAGACCCAAACTCTAACGTTGGTCATTTTCGAAACCCAAATTCTAATTCCATATATATGTTAGACCATATTACTAAATAACCCTTAAAATAAACTCTTGTTCTCTGCAAAAACAAAAAATTCCGGCTTAAATTGGCTATTCTGAGAGTCTGCTAGTGTTTTTTTGCTGGATGAAATAAAGATCATCCATCTTGGAATTCAAATAAAAGATCTTATGTCATTTAAACTTAGCTCCGGAATGACCGAAAAAGGAAGAAGATAACTAGACACATCCAATTCAACATACTACACAACCCTAAAGGCCTAAATATGTTATTTCTTAAAGTACAAAAATGTATCAGTAGTGTAAGTTTTTTCATTAAATTACCAAGCAAGAGTGACCATATCCCATGGATTCTCCAATAACTCTGTTTGTCTTTTGTCTTGAAATTTTCCTGCCAAGTTGTACTTTTGGCTAAGGTTAGAGAGAAGCAGGTTGGTCAGGAAGGCCAATCCAAGTATAGTGCGACCGTTGGTCAGTGAAAACATACTCTATATACATCTTTGTATCCAAATATTATTTGTGCAGATGATTTTAGTACCTCTTGTATTACTAGTTCCATGTATTGATACAAAGAGAAAATCAATGTTTATCATTCTTAATTATTCTATATTATATAGCTAGAAGTGTTTGTTAAACTCGTGGATTTTAGATTCCATGATGGGTTGGTTATATACTTTCTTACTGAACGAAAATTAATGAGCTCCAGAAAGCTAGAGATGGATTTCCATCAAAGCTGGTTGGCATATTCATTCGTCAAAAGCTAAGATCTTGTCGTTGCTTCGGCTAGTGTCAGCTCCAAGACATGGACTTGTTCTGTTGGTATCCTCCAGAAAATTTGATGTGGGCCCACCCATCATCACATACGCCCGTCGTCGGAGACGTGGAGTTTAGGCCCAGGCCCACTGTTTAGGCCTTTTTCTGTATTTAGTTATAAAGGGTATTGTGGTCTTTCACCACAATAATCCCTTTAGGGTTTTGTTTCCCTTTTCTATTTATAGCTAGGGCTAGCCGTCTTTAGTTTTTATGCTTGTATTGAGAAAACTCTCGCAAGTGTCAATGAAGAAGGATTTATTACTTTGATCCGTTCATCAAAGTTGGGAGTTTTGTTCTTTTTCTATATAAAAGATCATTCTATTTCTATTCCTCTTGGTTATTTGCTGGGTTTGGTGAACCGATTAAGTCGATTCACATCATTTGGTATCAGAGCTTTCTACGAGCCATGGCCGATGGAACAAGAAACACGATCGATGAGAAGATCCGAGGTCTTCGGGAGGACTTCACCGCCGAGATCGAGGGTTTGAAGAAATCGATGGAGGTCGCCGCGAAGGATCAAGCGTCCACGAATCTAGAGATCCGCACGGAGATGCGGGATATGCGGAAGGAGTCGACGACAATCATGATGCTTTTACGAAATATTTCAAACAAGATCAATGGCGGCGAAGCGGAGGCGGCGCCGACCCAAACCCTAGGCGACCAACTAGGGTTTGTGCAAACGGAGGGGGAGACGACCGAGGATCGCGGCGGGCCGGCCGACGGGCGGTGGCCCGCACCCGCCGCCACCACAGCACCGCCGGACGGGGCGCGGGCGGCCGAGGAGCAGCGCCGGCCGGCGGCAGACGGGCGCGGGAGCCACGCCGCCGACCGCACCAGCCCGGGCGGGGCCGCGGGCGTGGGAGGCGGGCGCTGGCCGGTCGCCGACCGCCACCCCTGGCCGGTCGGGGCCGCGGGAGCCCCCGGCGAGCGACCGTGGCCGGGCGCCGGCGACCCGTACGGTCCCGGCGGATCGGCTCCGCGCGCGGGAGAAACCCTAGGGTTTGGGGCCTCCTTCGGGGGTCGGACGATGATGACGAACCACGGAGATAGGTTCGCGGGCCCGGGGAGGGGCTTGGCGGGAGTCCCGGCGTGGACGGGAGGAGCGGAGCCCCCAGGAGGAGCGAGGTACGCCGGAGGCAGCAATTTTTTTGGGGGAATGGCGGATCCCGCCAACTTCCAGAGAGGGGACTTTCCCCCACGACGACCACCACGGGCGGGGGCAGTCGGTGACTACAGGGGCCCGGTGGAGGAGTGGGGTGAGCAGATCTGGGCTGACGAGCGGTATGAGGAGGGTGACAGGGGCCCATACGAGACCCAGCGGAGAGATACCCACCGCTGGGAAGGAGGACGAGGCCGAGATGATATGCAGCACGGTGACCTTGGCGCGGATCGCCGGCTGAAGAAACTGAAGCTGCCCACGTTCGAGGGCGAGAACCCGGACGAGTGGATCTTTCGAGCGGAGCGCTATTTCGAGATCATGGAGCTGACCGAAGCAGAGGTCCTCAGGTGCATTGGGATTTATTTTGAGGGCCAGGCCCTGGCATGGTATCGGTGGAGAACGGCGAGGACCCCGTTCACCAGCTGGGCGGAGCTGACGGGCTACATTTTAGACCGCTTCCAGGAGACAGCTTCGGGTGATTTCTACGAGCAGTGGTCGTCGCTACGCCAGGAGGGGACAGTTCGAGACTTCGTCGCGAAGTTCGAGCTATTATCTGGACGCGTTCGGGGGGTGTCGGACGAGTTGCAGATCGGGATGTTTATGAAGGGTTTGAAACCCTCCATACGAGCGGAGCTCAGGCTGCAGAGTCCGCGATGCTTGGAAGATCTCCTCCGTCTAGCCCACAAGGCCGAGGAGAAGTTGGCAGAGGAGAAGCGCCTCAAGGGCGCTTGGGGGACGACGGGGCAGCGCAGCCAGGCAGGGACAGTTCTTCCTCGACCAGCGGCGGGGGCACCAGCACCAGCCCCGCCACCGGTACCGCCTAGACCCACGGGCGGAACAGGAGGAGCCGCAGTACCAGGGAGACGCCTCTCCGAGGCCGACATGAGGGCGAGAAGGGCGGCTGGCCTATGTTTCCGATGCGACGAGAGATTCACCCCCGGTCATCGATGTGCGAGCAAGTTGCTGCAAATCGTGATTCTACCGGACGAGGAGGAGGATGCCGAGGAGGTAGAGGCCGCTGTCGCGCCAGAGGCGGGAGAGGAGCAGGAGCATGTGCATATGGATGTGGCTGAGGTGACCCTCAACTCCGTGGTAGGGTTTACTCCGAACCATACCATGAAGTTGGCAGGGAAGTTGGGAGAGCAGACGGTGACAGTGCTGATCGACAGTGGGGCCACCCACAACTTCATCTCGCGACGACTGGTCGATCGGCTCGGTTTAGAGTTGAGTACGGTGGAGAAGTTCACGGTGTTGTTGGGCACCGGGAAGGTGGAGGAGAGCAAGGGCCTCTGCAAGGGGGTGTCGCTCTCACTACAGGGCTTTCAGCTGACGGAGGACTTCCTACCATTGGAGTTGGGCAATGTAGACATCATATTGGGAGTCCAGTGGCTGAAGACCCTCGGGGAGATGAAGGTGGACTGGAAGCGTCTGCGGATGGAGTTTCGGGAGGGCGACGCGGCGGTGGTGCTGAACGGGGATCCGACTCTCTGTTTTTCTATGGTGGCTTTCAGCGCCATTACTCGGGCGTTGCGGACAGGAGGAGAGGGGTACTTGGTCGAGCTCCAGGGGTTCTCGGGCGAGGAGGCGACTCACGGGGAGACACCAAGGGAGGTAGAAGCGGTGCTGGAGCAGTACCCCGAGGTCTTCCAGGGCCCGCAAGGGCTACCTCCGATCAGAGGACACGAGCACTCGATCGTACTCCGAGGGGAGGGGGCACCGGTGAGCGTGCGTCCCTACAGGTATCCGCATCTGCAGAAGGACGAGATAGAGCGGATGGTTCGGGAGATGCTGCAGGCGGGGGTGATCCAGCCGAGTGTGAGTCCTTTTTCATCACCAGTACTGTTGGTGAAGAAGAAGGACGGGAGCTGGAGATTCTGCGTCGACTACCGGGCGTTGAATAAGGAGACAGTCGCGGACAAGTTCCCTATCCCGGTGATCGACGAGCTGCTAGACGAACTGCATGGGGCAGTTGTCTTTTCGAAGATCGACCTTCGTGCAGGATACCACCAGATCCGGATGAGGCCGGAAGATGTGTCGAAGACGGCGTTCCGGACTCACGAGGGACATTATGAGTTTCTGGTTATGCCTTTTGGACTGACCAACGCTCCTTCGACATTCCAGGCATTGATGAATAAGGTATTCCAACCCTATCTTCGCAGGTTCATCTTAGTATTCTTCGACGACATCCTCATCTACAGCCGAAGCATGGGGGAGCACACTGACCACTTGGGGATAGTGTTCCGGGAGTTGCTTACGCATCAGCTATACGCCAACCGAAAGAAGTGCAGCTTCGGTTTGGCGCAGGTGGAGTATCTGGGGCACGTGGTGTCGGCGGAGGGGGTAGCAGCGGACAGGACGAAGATTGCGGCCATGTTAGATTGGCCCGTGCCCACTACACTACGGGCCTTACGCGGCTTCCTGGGGTTGACGGGCTACTACAGGAAGTTCGTCAAAGGGTACGGCACTATCGCTCGGGCCCTTACGGAGCAGCTGAAGAAGGAGGGCTTCCAGTGGGGAGAAGAGGCCACTAAGGCCTTTGAGGCGTTGAAGGTCGCCATGACGACAGCACCCGTACTGGCATTACCTGACTTCAGCAGAGCGTTTGTGGTGGAGACGGACGCCTCAGGATATGGCCTCGGGGCGGTACTCATGCAGGAGGGGAGACCCATAGCCTATTTTAGTCAGGTACTATCTGCTAGAGCCCGACTGAAATCGGTCTATGAGAGGGAGCTGATGGCGATCGTTCTGGCGGTGCTGAAGTGGAGGCCTTACCTGTTGGGACGGGAGTTTGTGATACGGACCGATCAGAGGAGCCTCAAGTACCTCCTCGAGCAGCGGCTGGTGACCGAGGAGCATCAGCATTGGTTGTCCAAGCTGGTCGGGTATCGATTCACGATCGAGTACCGTCCAGGGCTGGAGAACAAGGCGGCGGATGCTCTATCTCGACGGGAGGAGGTGATCGACCTGGGCGCCCTATCACGTCCTATATGGCGAGATTGGGAGCCGATGTTGCAGGAGGCAGAGCAGGACAGAGAGCTGCAGCAGATACGGCAGCAGATAGAGGGCGGCGATGGCGCTCCAGCAGGCTACACGTTAGCGGGTCGTCGTTTGCTCTACCAGGGGAGGATGGTGCTGCCGAAGACTTCGGCCTTTATTTCCGTTTTATTCCAGGAGTTCCATTGTTCTGCGACAGGAGGCCATTCGGGGGTTCAGCAGACTTATCAGCGGATGGCCAGAGAGGTGTTTTGGCCCGGGATGCGACGGGCCGTCGCACGATTGGTAGCCGCTTGTGACGTCTGCCAACGTCACAAGTATATGGCTATGGCCCCAGCAGGATTATTGCAGCCACTGGCCTTGCCGGAGCGGGTTTGGGAGGATGTTACCATGGACTTCATCGACGGGCTACCACGTTCCGAGGGGTACACGGTGATCATGGTGGTGGTGGACAGGCTGAGTAAGTATGCTCACTTCATTCCCCTGAAGCATCCTTACACGGCCGTTACTGTAGCGACGGCGTTTCTTCGGGAGGTGATCAGGCTCCATGGGGTACCCGCATCCATTATCTCGGACCGGGACAAGGTATTCATGAGTATTTTCTGGCGGGAGTTATTTCGGGTTCACGGTACGGTCCTGAAGAGGAGTACCGCATATCATCCCCAGACTGACGGCCAGACGGAGGTCGTTAACCGCAGCGTCGAGACCTACTTGCGGTGCTTCGCCTCTGATTCTCCCCGACAGTGGCACAGTTGGCTGGCTTGGGCGGAATACTGGTATAATACTTCGTACCACTCACGGGCGGGGACGACGCCGTTCCGGGTGTTGTATGGTCGCGACCCGCCCCCCTTAGTACGATTCGGAGACGCCCAGACACCAGTAGGGCAGGTGGAGGAGTATATGTTGACCCGGGACGGGGTCTTGGAGGAGCTGCGGAAGCACCTGTTGCGGGCACAGCAGGTGATGCGGGCACAGGCAGACAGGCATCGGCGGGACGTCAGCTTTCAGGTAGGGGACATGGTTTATCTCAAACTACGTCCCTATCGACAGCGCTCGATGGCGAGGAGGCCGAATGAGAAGTTGGCGGCTCGATACTTTGGTCCTTATCCAGTGGTGGCTCGGGTGGGGCAGGTGGCTTATCGTTTGGGGCTACCAGACACATCATCGATTCATCCTGTCTTCCACGTATCTCAGTTGAGGAAGGCGATTGGGGATCAGGCAGCATCCCCCACTCTTCCTCCGACGCTCACGGAGGACATGGAGGTACAGTTAGAGCCCTTGGCAGTACGAGCTATCCGACGAGGACCCGGCCAGACGAAGGAGGTCCTGATTCATTGGATCGGCCTGCCAGAATGTGACGCGACCTGGGAGGATTCTGCGAGCTTCCAGACGCAGTTTCCAGATTTCCACCTTGAGGACAAGGTGGCTCTGTTAGGGGGGGGTATTGATGTGGGCCCACCCATCATCACATACGCCCGTCGTCGGAGACGTGGAGTTTAGGCCCAGGCCCACTGTTTAGGCCTTTTTCTGTATTTAGTTATAAAGGGTATTGTGGTCTTTCACCACAATAATCCCTTTAGGGTTTTGTTTCCCTTTTCTATTTATAGCTAGGGCTAGCCGTCTTTAGTTTTTATGCTTGTATTGAGAAAACTCTCGCAAGTGTCAATGAAGAAGGATTTATTACTTTGATCCGTTCATCAAAGTTGGGAGTTTTGTTCTTTTTCTATATAAAAGATCATTCTATTTCTATTCCTCTTGGTTATTTGCTGGGTTTGGTGAACCGATTAAGTCGATTCACATCAAAATTCTCCCTTTTTCTCTTTTTTTTTTTTTTTTTTTTTTTTTTTTTTTTAGGAAAAATCCATGGTGTCGATTTATACTTCAAGACTCTTTACATGGCTCATTCTGATCTTCATCCAAGTGGGGCTTCAAGAAGGATAAGAAATTCCACTCTGGAGGAACTTATCCAATTTGAGTTTAAACATACATCTGAAGTTTAAACATACATCTGAAGTCCTCAAATCAATTTGAGACACTGCAATTGCAGGTAAAAGTCGTTGAGAAACAGACTAGGGTTGAGAGTTCAAACTTGTTGGTGCTCTTGCTCCTTGACACGAAGAGAGCTTGCTCTCAACATTCTTAGTAAAGTTTAGTCCCACATTGGAAAAGCACCATGAGTTATCTCAACATATATATGTGTATGTGTTGTTGGGATATGCACATGGGGTGGTGACCCTAAGGAGGGAACCATGTGGGTGATTTTACTAATAGGTAAGGATAAGGCCCCAAGAAAAGCATTCATGCTTTTTGCTCTTGGGAAATTAATTTTCATTTGGGCTAAGCCCCGTAGGGGCTTATCGACTCGGACTCATGGGCTCATGGGCTCATGAGACGTTTTGTTGGCCCAGGTTGCGCGGGTGCGTGGGTTACACAGGTGCGTGGGGTGCGTGGGTTGCGCTGGTTACGCAGGTGCGCTGGGTTGCGCCAGCTTGCGCCGCGTGCGTAGCATGCGCAGTGCACGCAGTATGCGCTGATGGCGCGCGCGCAATTGGTTCAATGGCGCAACTCGCGCAGTTCGTGGCTGTCCAAATTCTGACTGATTCGTAACTGATCCTGGAATTGTGGATCTGACATTAAAATGTGGCGCACAGTGCGGATCTGATCAGTTACAGCAGTGGCTATTTAAACAGAGCCTCTCTTCTCTCTCGGGACATACTTACAGAATTCAGAAAATCACGAAGAGAGAAGAGAGTGATGTTCGAGCCATTGGACTTCCTCCGCAACCAGCAGTACCACCTCGCGCAGATCTTCGCCCTGTCTTTGTTCTTCCGAGCAGTCCGTCGTAGAGCAGATTACCAGAGCGTTCTAGAGTTCACTCGAACTTGCTGGTTCCTGAAAGCTGACCGTGTGGGCGGATCTAGCTTTGAGCACTGGTGTTCTTGATACCCCAGCATGCCACTACCTTCAATCTATCGCCTGTCATCTTCGCTGCTGCCATTAGCATTTCGATTAGTACCTTCTGTTTAGAAGCACTGCTATCGTTTGCTACGTTTACGAAATCTTTTTAGATTTTCGTATTCCAGAATCCTCCTAGGATCTCTGTTACGCACCTTCCTTGAAGCGTTACGTTGGAACGTTGTTTTTACAACTGTTTTATTCTCTCAGTTTTCCATTGAAAATTGTGCCCCGGTTCTAACAATCTCAAAGCTAGACCAGTACAATAGAAAACTCTCGTGTCTCTCTCCTCGATACCAGCTTTAACAAACTGGAAAAGTTCGACGGAGAACACCTTCAAATCTAGAAGAGGAAAATAACCCTCAATCTTTAACTGGTGGACGTCGATCATGTGTTGATCGAGACGGAACCAACGATTCCAGAAGGACCGACGACTCCAGAAGGTGGTACAGCAGATGCTATTGCTGCTGCACAAGTCAAACTGACCAAATGGAGAAGGGATAATAGTCTCTGTAGGCTATTGATTCTGAATGCAATGGAGGACTCCCTGGCAGAGTCATACTCCAAGAATACTTTTGCCAGGGATATCTGGGAGTCCTTGGAAAATTTGTATGAAGATGACGACAATAGATCAAAAATCTTCATCGTCGAGAAGTACCACAAGCGGCTATTCGAAGACGAGAAGGCTATGCTGCCTCAGGTAAAAGAGTTCTTGAAGATGCGCCAGAAGCTAGAAGACAAAAAAATGTCCCTCGTCGACAAGTTTGTTGTTGGAGGAATTGTCTCTAAACTTTCCGCTGGATGGAGTAAATTCTATGCAAGAATGCACCGGAAGAAGATGGATATTAGCTTGGAAGATCTCCTTCAAGAGATCCATGTTAAGGACGAGATGCGTTCTCAACAGAAGATGGACACTCTGTCCAAACAGTTGGCTAAGGCCAATCTGGTACAGACGAGAGAGCCCAAGAAAAAGCAGGTGGCTTCTCATCACAAAAAGAAGGATTTCACTAATCTGAAAGTGAAGGGTCCTTCATTCAAGCAACAAAAGTCCAAGTCCCACGTGACTTGCTTCAATTGTGGCAAAAAATGCCACTACAAGAGTGAATACAGATCGAAGCCCAAACAATCAGAGAAATATGAGCGCAGTAAAGTTTCTTTGGTTTCTAACCTCGTTGCTATGATCGCTCAGGTCACAAATGTGGGGGCTGACTCTGACTGGTGGATAGACACCGGTACGACATGCCATGTCTGTTCTGAAAAGGAATGGTTCGTCATGTACCAGCCTACTTTTGAGAAGGTTGTCATGGCGAACCAGGCCCAAGCTGAAGTTCTGAAGATCGGAACTGTGGAGCTGAAACTCACTTCCGGGAACACACTGACGCTCCAAGGAGTGAAACATGTTTCGGTGATTGCCAAGAACCTGATTTCTGGGAGCCTGCTTAGCAACATAGGCTTGAGGATGGACATCAATGCTGGTCAGATGGTGATGTCCAAGAAGGGAACATACTTCGGAAAAGCTTATCAAACCGAAGGGATGCTTAAAATTCAGCTTGTAAATCAGTCTAATAAAATTAATGCAATCGCTCTTTCTGATTATTCTCTTGAGTTATGGCATAATAGGCTAGGACATGTTCATTGTAAAAGAATAAACAAAATGTCTAGTCTAGGACTTATCTCCAAGTGTGGGGGTAAGGTAGAGAAGTGTGAAGTATGTGCTCAGACGAAGATCACTAAAAAAACCCTTTCATCGGGTCAATCGAAGCACAGATCTTCTGGAGTTGGTACACTCCGATATCTGTGACTTCAAACAATTCTCTACAAAAGCCGGGATGAAGTATTTCATAACCTTCATCGATGACTTCTCTAAGTACGCATTCGTTTACTTGCTAAAGTCTAAAGACGAAGTGTTCGAAAAGTTCAAGGAGTTCAGGACCGAAGCTGAATGACAAACTGGACAACAACTCAAGAGGTTGAGAAGTGATCGAGGAGAAGAATATCGGTCTCATGAATTTGCATTGTTCTGCAAAGAACATGGAATCATCTACGAGACTACTGCTTCGTATTCTCCTCAGTCTAACGGAGTAGCAGAGAGAAAGAACCGAACGTTGACAGAAATGATGAACTCAATGCTGCTAACTGCAGGTCTTCCAAAATGCTACTGGAGAGAAGCTGCATTAACGGCCACTTTCATTCTGAATAGAGTGCCATATGCAACTTCTGACATAACTCCTCATGAACTCTGGTTCAAAGTCAGACCTAACTTGAATGTCATTCGAGTGTGGGGGTGTCTGGCTTATGTGAAGCTCCCAGATCTGAAGATTCAGAAGCTGGGGACAAGGACTACGAAGGCGATCTTCTTGGGGTATGCCGAGAAGAGTGATGCTCGGAGATTTCTTGATATTGAGTCAAATCATATCATCGAATCTCGCGATGCTGAATATTTTGAAGACAAATTTGCAAAACATAAAAATATTGTTCTTCCAGACATTCTGAAAAATGATGTAGGTGCAAATGAGACTGAGATCTCGTATGAGCCAGTAGTCCAAGATGAAGTTATTGGTGGAGAAACAACAATTGAACCAGATCTCGCTGAGGCATCGACGAAGCGAGCAAGGAGACCGAAGAGCTTCGGAGATGACTTCATCACCTATCATGTGGAAGCAGATCCGCTTACCTATGATGAGGCGATAAAGACCAGAGATGCTATCTTCTGGAAGGAGGCAATAGATAATAAAATTGACTCAATTACCTCCAATAACACATGGGTATTAGTTGATTTACCCAAAGGAGCAAAACCCATCGGATGCAAGTGGATCTTCAAGGGTATTTTGGTCATTTTAACAATTTTGTGATTAGGATGACTAATTACAACTTTTTTGCCTAAGGGTATTTTGGTCATTTTAACAATTTTGTGAAATTATAAATTATATTAATTAAATATGTGCTAGCTAATTATTTGAGACTTGACCTAGAGGTTTAGCCTAATCTAGGTTAGCCTTGAGTTTAGAATCTTGATTAGGATAACCTAGTAATGACAAGATTAATAATATCTAGATATTTCTAATAGGATATTTTTCCTTTAGGATATTTGTGAAAAAGAAAGCCTTAGGACTATTGGACCAATAGGAGGACTTGGAATTTGTTGGACAAATCTTAGCCATACATCTAAAATCCTAACTATTCCTACAGCCATCAAGCTCATTCCCTCCCCATTTAATCACATCATCAAAGTTCTTGCCTCTTTTTAAATACCTACATAAATTCCTACTTGTGTTCTTCCCAAACCTTCACCAATTCCTTATTTCTCTACCAAATTGGACCAAACCAATTGCGTTGGACTCTCCTACAGTAGATGATACCAATAGTGGGCAGCTAGCAAGGTTTCTAGGGCTTGGGATCGTTGCAAGTGGGAGAGGAGCTCTTATTTCAAAGCCTATTCATTGAGGTTTCACCCTCAATAGGTAAAACCTATCAAACACCTTTAAATTCCCAATTTCTCTCCATAGATGCATCCATTTAGGGTTCCCCTAGGTGTAGCCCAAGTTTGGTAGGAGTTCGTATCCATTTCGTGTCCGTATCGGACACGTATCGGTGTTTTTAATTGGGTGTTCGATGAAATGCCACATAGGAAATTATTTTAGTAAAATTCAAAACTAATTACATGTATGTGTAGCCTAACATGTGTATATTACAACCCTAATCGACTGAGTCGATTTTAGTATAGTTTGGACACGGTTTTAGGGCTTGGACACGCAGTACAAGACACCGCACGGGGCTCGTACGGATGCCCTGTTGCTCGACACTGATTGCGGACACGACACGTAATGGCTTGACACGAAACTTCATGGACACGTGGGCCTAGTGACTGACATCACACCCATAAAATTTTGTGAGACCTCGTCGACTGTGCGCGAAGAAATCGAGGCTGCACTGCCTCGTGCTCCCTGTGCACACACGTGAAAACCCCCACTGATACGGCTTAAAAACTCGGACACGACACGGCTTTGACCCGATTCACGGTGTTGATTCCCTAGCCCTACCCCTACTCTACGTGTTGACACAAGCACGACACTTCTCGTGTACTGTGTCGAGCCCTAGCAAGCTCGACATTGCCGCACGAGCCTGTACACCTGCAGTTGGCTGATACTGGTGATTTCCCAGTATGGATACTTCGTGTCTATTTTATTTGGACACATGGCCCTCCCCTGACACACACACACAGGTAGAGGACACGACCTGATACCACTATACACGAATGTAATGGTTTTCGAATTGTTTTGATATTTGAATTTGATTGGGATAAATTATAAATGTCTGATACTCTAAAACTGTGACTGAGAATTGGTTTAAATTGAAACCTGAATTTGTATGGGGACTAGTTGTTTTTGAATGTATAGACATTGTGTGTGTTTAGGTATATGTGAGAGGAGTTGGGGTTTGCAAACAGTATGTGAGGTTTGGGATTTAACATGTAAACTGGGATTTGATTTTTTGAACTGAAAACTGAAACCTGGGTTTAAGTTATATTCGAATTTGTTTCAAGGTTGTTTGGGTTTTGAAATGGGTTTTGATTTTTACAAAGGTTATCTGGGTTGTGGACTGTTGAAGGGTTAAACCTGAGATTCAACTGAAACCTGTGATCCTAGACTGAATTTATATGGGTTTGAATGCCTATATGTGTGTTTGTGAATGCATATGAAAAACTAAGTTTTTACCGTAAATGTGAAAACCTGAGAATTCCTTTATGTAAATCTGAGATTACACCATTGTCCTACCATGCTCACACACACACTTTTCACATCTCATGAACACACACACACACCCTTTCTTAAATTCCTTTTTCCTTCTCTCTATATATATGGCTACCTATATATATACTTGTGTATTGTATGAATGTTACATAATATAAGAAATACTCTATATGCCTCAACCCTTATACATGTAATTGTGAACCCCCTTAACTGAATATATGTGCACACACCCTTATTGTTCACTACACTCTAACATAGACACTATCACTAAAGCCTTTATGTATATGTTCTCTCTATCCCCCTCTATATATGTGTTCTGTTCTTTCCCCCCTAACACTATGTATATACCATTGCATATATATATATATATATGCATGCATGTATACATTAGCTACATAGAGATGATTCCTATATATGCCTATGAATGATTTCATATATTAGAGTATGCTATGTGTGTATTGAATATATATGAATATATATATATATATATATATATATATATATATATATATATATATATATATATATAAATTGTATGTTTGATGGCTTGTATAGCCTTGTGATGGTGTGTGGATGCTAGGATAGACTTGGTTAGGCCTAGTAAGACTTGTTGGGTTAGGCTTGACCTAGTTTGACCTAGACAGTTGACCAAGAGTTGACTTTGACCTAGTTTACCTAGACAGTTGACCAAGAGTTGACTTTGACCTAGTTTGACCTAGACAGTTGACCAAGAGTTGACTTTGACCTAGTTTAACTTAGAATCATGTAGTTTGCATTGCAGATTTTTATTACTAGATATTGAACACATTTTAACCTGATTTACTCTAAATAGGACTCTGTGACACCAGTTCGGACATCTATTCATATCAGTCATACAGGGTGACAGGCGAGTACATTCTCTGATCATTTCATACTTGTTAGGATTTATATTCTTGCTCTAGATTACTTTACATGATGCTGTCACGTTATTATCACGGATTGGTACTATATGGATCTTGTCATGCGTTGTTATCTCCCTCGGGGTGCATCAGATACAGTTGTCTGTGCTTTTCACGAACATCTTGTATTTCATGTACACCGCTTTCATGTATACTCTTGTGCAATCTTGTACTCTCATGATCACGTGAGCAAACATGATAAAAATCTCTTATACAAGGTAACGTAACTTGACTGGATCCTTGTGTATTGATTGGGGAGAGTGAGTAGGAAATGGTTATGTGATCAAATCCCATCTTGTACAATCTTGTAAAATCTTGTGAAATCTTGTACAATCTTGTGAAATCTTGTATATGTCCTAAACCGTTTATATAACCATCTCATGCTCTAAATCACAGGTTACTTATATTTCTTACTTATCATGTATATAGATATTTTCAGTTATCAAATCTCTCTCGTTTTCATATATATTTCTTTGCAGTCCATGTATCTTACTCTTTGCATGCTTTATATTTTCCCAACTTGATATGAACTGCGTGAGATGTATTGTGCTCGCTCCTGTTCTGACTGGACCTGTTGAAAATATTACAGATGATGATGGGGACTGTCCTACCTTCTATGGGGCACCTGAGGGTGGCATTCAGGAGCCTGAGGAGCATCTAGCTCAGTAGAGGGTGCCTAGTCTAGTCTAGTATTTATAGTTTTCAGTTTGTATCGGATTGTTCCGATTGTTAGTTGAGACTTAGTTATATTCAGGACTTGTATTTATTTGTGTTGAACATCTATTTTGTGTGGTGTGATAACTATATTTATATTCAGTTCCTTTCTTTTATCTGATTCCATATCGTGCTCTATCTTTCCTAGACTTGTGATTGAGATGTTATATTATACCTCCGTGCGGAGATGACAGGTTTATATATCTTGTTGTTGGATGTTAGATATTATAGATGACCTATACAGCGTTCTACCTGTAGGAACCCTAGAGGGGGGGTGAATAGGGTCAAGCTAACTAATCAAGCACTTAGCACAAGCTAATTGACAATTTAAAAATATAAGTGCAAGAGAAGAAGCAATAACAATACCGACACCCGATGTATCCTGGTATCCTCCCTAGAGGCAATCTAGTCCCGGAACTCTCTCCGGATATAATCCACTATTTGAGCAAATAGTTACACACGAGTTTGGATCCGAAGAACTCGCCAACTTCTTACACGAGAGCTTTAATCCGAAGGCCTCTCCGACTTCAACCGAGAGTATGGATACGAAGACTCTCCAACTTCAACCTTTCACAATAGGTTTTGATCTCCTTATACAATAAGATGAAGATCTCACTTTTCAACTCAATAACTCTAACACAATTTGTGGATGGCAAATGAAAGCTTTGTAGAGTTGTTTGTGGATAGGCTTTGGTGGTTTAGAAATATTTAGGCTCAAAGCATCAACCTTGAATGAAGGAGTTCAAGGCTATTTATAACCAAAGTATTGAAAAGAGCTCAAGGCAACTTTTCAGTCCGCGAACCGGCATACAGCCGGTATGATCCGGCATACCGGCGGTATACCGGTCTGGAATGCAACGGCTAGAAATATAGCCGTTGGGATCATTAATTGCTCGGATTTTCGACCGTTGGAATTTCAACGTTACAGAATCGGTATACCGTCGGTATGATCCGGTATACCGTCGGTATGCCGATTTTGTGGACAGAAACTTTCTGTGAACAAAATCGGTATACCGTCGGTATGCACCGGTATATCGTCGGTATGCCGGTTTTCATCCAAAAATGATCCTGGGCTGGTTTCTACCCTAGCTTTCGATTTTGCCATCCATTTTTTGTGTTTACAATTATTCCTAAGACTCATTACAGACTCCAGATATACTGTAGCAGGCGCAGGCTTCTTCAGAGTCTTGAAATGATGATGGCATGGCTTGGCTTCTTCCTTTGATAGGTGCTGGCTTTTTCCCTTGGCGGCAGCTGTCCAAAGATATCCAGTTTGCGAAAACTGAATACCTTTCGGGGGCTTCGCCCCCGAACCGACGAGGGGTACTGCCCCTTCGACCCCCGTCCGCTGACCGGGCAGCGGAACCCCCGAGTGCGTGGCTCCGGAGATGTCGTCGGATGGTTCAGAGAAATATTGTGGGATCCGTCGTCTTTGGCCCACCATGATTTCTTCATTGCATATGTCCACATTGATCTTGCTTATCGTTTTTCTGCATCTACATGTTAGACGAACAAAGCAATATACATAGTAGCAAGTGTGATAAGTTTAATGCACATTAGGACAATGCTGAGTTTAAGTATAAGTGCTAAGGTGATAGCATAAATGTTAGTGATATCATAATGATTAAACTTAATTGAATAACCACAATCAAAAACATAGTTTTGATTTTGGCAACTCAATTAAATTTAAGATAGAAAGCTCATATCACTAATATGTAAACCAATAGGCATATATCACCAAAGGTATAAGTATAAGTAGACATGCTATAGTGATAGTATAAAGATTAGTGATAATGAAATGCTAAACTAAACATATTAACCATATTCAAAAACATGATACAGTCATTGGGCTAACAATCTCCCCCTTTTTGATTATGGCAAATCGGTTAAGTTTAGTATGGACACAATAGATGCATGTATCACTAATATACAAAAGACATAAGCAATATCACTAAAAGCATACTAATTAGATTACTTATAAAAGCTTACTTAAACTTACTTCTCCTCCTTTGACATGATCAATAATAGGCTCCCCCGTACTAAGAGATAAAATAAAATCAATCTCAAGCATAGAAATCAGAGCATGGGGAACTTATAGACAATCATGATCAAGATATACTAATGAAAAACAATGGGAGAAGTGTGTAAAAACAAGTGTATAAAACTACATACCAAATGTAGAGTACTAAATAGAGAATTGCTTGTCAAAACACAATATGGTTGGTAAAACTAAAAGTATTTGAAAAACAAGAAATAAGTAGTTTACCAACTTGAAATCCAAGGAATAAATCCAAAACACAATAGGATATAAAATATTGCTCCAGTTTTGGAAGAGAACTATGAAATAAAGGATTTCAAACAAAAGTCATGAGGAATAGATAAATGCAATTAATAGATACCAATTGAGATATGAAATTAAATAAACTTGATACCAATTGAAAAGATGTAAACTTGAAACATTGATCAAAGCAACCATTAATAATCATAATTGTCCACAAATAAATAGTAGAATAAAATAAAAGAATGATCAATGTAAAAAAATTGCAATTGATATAAAGTAATCTCATTATTTGCAAGATCTATATGTTTATCCAAGTTCATGCATTTGAACTCAATTACCTCATCATGCTATATGAATACCCTTTAGATAAACATGAAGGTAAAGGAAAAAAATACTTAAGAAGGAGAAATTCAGTCGACTTGAATGCTCTCCCTCAAAGTACTACCAAAGTAGATAAAAATCATGAATTTTGGATAAGTCCTCAACAAGGAAAGCCAAATCAATTAAGCATGAAAGAAAAGCCAAATAAACGAAAGCATAATATTCATCAAGATAAGATCTGAAAGTTAATATTAGCAAGATGACATATTTAACCCATATGAAAGAGAGAGATAAGATAATAAGGACAATTACATACACTCTCATAAACCCTTCAAAATAAAAATATCATGACCTCAATCAATAAGATATGAAATAGAATAAAATATGGGTCCATGATGAACTAGGTATACGACATATTAAAGGGTATAAATAAATTGAATCAATTGATTTGCTCCCCCTCAAAATATGCGTATATAGTTCCAAAGCACTTATAGCATAAAATATATAACTAAAAGACTTAGGGGAAAATCAACTATGGATTTCTTCCCCTTGCTCAATGCATATAAGGCTACAATATCGTCAAAAGACGAATAATATCATCTTTAGTCAAGAGAAGATATCCAATTAATAGCCACTAAAGATGAAAAATCAAAAAAATATTCCAATTAAGCACGTATAATCAAAAGATGGCATACATTAATCTATATAGAAAGATCTCATATTTAAATATGATAGATCAATGTATGTTATCCTTTGAGAAAATGTCATCATGAAAAAGAATAAAGTCAATTAAGAGCAATCATGATGATAGACAGAATATAGCTCAAAAATAAAAATAAAAATAAAAATAACTCAAACATCATGTCCATGATTATCTAATTAAGAAAGAATCAACCAATTTATTACTTTGCATGGACTAGGTATGTTGTACCACATATTTATCCAACAACGGATAAATCCAAACCTTGCTAATGATAAATTAATAACCCATAAAGTTCAAATAGCAGAGGTCATATGTGATAAACAATGAGTAGTCAAAGTAGAGTAATAAATTAACTTGATAATCTCATAACTAGATAATTTAAGACTACTTAATCATTAGGATCATTCATAAAGTAAACAATGAATAAGCATGATCCAATGATAAATCTTATCAAGAAAAAAATCAAAATCCATATTTATAAAGAATCTTACAGATCAACGAAGAATATGGAAAAGAGTCAATCTCAAAATGATCACACATTCAATCTAAAGAGATGTAATGATAATACGATAAAATCATGACTCAAAAAGTGAGAGAAATTTAAGAGAGACTTGCTAATGACTAGTATGGAAGAAGACTTAAAGAAAGGAATCACAAATCTCTAAGAGAAACAAGATCTAATCAAGAATTTGTAAAACTATTTTAGAGAACAAACATACGTATCTAAAATAGGATACAAATTATATTTAGAAGAATCACAGATCTTGTTTATGTAAACTAGCATATCATATATAGATTAAAAAGAAAAACAATAGCTAGTTGAGTGAAAGTGATCAAATTAATAGCTTAACAATATATCATAAATAAGCAAGATACATAACTAATTAAGATTAATGAGGTAAGTCATTAACAAGATAAAAGTGCTCATTTAATCTTAAGTCACTAACACTAAAGATACTTGCTTAAGCATAGAGTTCACAAAGAAGACAATACATTTAGAATGAACAAAATGATTTATAGACTCTTTTCTAAGCAAGGATAAGAGCATAAGATGACAAATAAATGAATTATTCTCTTATCAAGTAAAGGCCAAAAGAGATTTTCATGAAAACGTAATAAAGTAAATCTCTTTGCCAAGTATTGAGATTAACCCAAGATAATAAAATGATAGATCGATCTAGAGAATGCAAAATATTATAGCTATTATGAAATAAGTGTATTCTCTAGAAATGGGAAAAACTCAACATAAAAGCTCAAACCATAGTAGCTAAAGTCATGAGAAATATGATGTAACAATTACAGGTATTCTCATGTTCTACAAAAACATCATTGGACAACAATAATTCAAAAGAAGCATATGTCCAAGACATGAGCAAAGGAAGATCATTAAGATCAAGAAAGCTAATTAAGAGCTAAAGATATCAAGAAGTACATTTTTCAAAGAGTTTTCATAGTGCACCATAGTAAATTGTAAAGATACAGACTAGAAAAAGTGCACTAATTAAGGAGGTGAATTTAACAAGCAAGGTAAAGCATAAAACTATGTAATCCTTAAAAGAACTTCCATAAATAGTCATGAACAAGACGCTAATAAATATTTTCTCTCAACATCCTAATTTAAAGGTATAAAACAAATAAATATCAAAAGTTAGGAATCATTTATATATATAAAACAATATATATCACGATCGGGCATACATGAAAAGATCAAAAATTAATTAAGAACAAGTATCCATAATGCCAACCAAAAAGTCAATAAGATATCATCAAAAGAAGACTTTAAGGAAGAAGCTAATTGATTCAAAAAGAGATACACAAATTTGATCAAATGAATCAATAGCTAGAGTATGAGTTAAGCACAAGTTTAAAAGTAACAAGTATGAATATATACTCTTCAAGTTAATATAAAACTTTAGCTTAACTCATATGTCCACATAAAGATATTTATATAAAAAAAATATCGACATAAGAATTACATGATCTACATGTAAATGAAAATTTAATGAATATAGTCATGTATCCTTAATGAATGTTTGAAAAACTATCACAAATTCAAAACATATATAAATAATCTTTATTAGGCAAAGACATAATTGATTCATAAGAGGTTTAATCAAAATAAAATATGAGAATCAATAATGAATATATTATGTGAGCACAAGGTTAAAATGGAAGTAAGTGTATACTTGTCAAGTGATAAGAAGCTTGTGCTAAACATATATATTCACAAATACCGATTTAAAGTAAATATTACATATTAAGGAAAAATCGGTAAGACGTAACTATTTCAAAAACTTTAAAGACGGAGAGTTAAAATCATATTAACTCAAATCAAAATCAAGCTCCTATGGACTAGAGTGATATGCATGCTTCATAACAAAGAGATTAAGAATAACAAGCATGCATAAATCAAATGTGTCACACTTAATAGAAAATGAGTGATAAACTACATAGTGTGAACTAATCATTTAAGCCGAGTAACTAGTCATGCTAGATAAAAGAATTAATAAGAAAATTAACTAAGCATGCTAGTATTGTATCTCACATTGATTTATATAGAAGGCAACTGAAGGATATCAATGTGAGCTAGTAGCAAGACATCAAGAGAAACATGCTAGATTCTACAAATATAAATAATTTAAAGAGAATCGCTTAGCATGTTACCAAAGTGGCTCTAGTGGTAACACTTGTGTTGGTACAATTGCTTAGAAGATGACCTTTGAGCTTTGCAACCACCAACACGTTCCTCGGTACTATGTCTCGATACAAGAAGCTTCACCTACAGCATTAGATGAAGACTTTGGTATCCAAATAAACTTGGATCCACATTTATTAGCTTTAGGGACCCACATACTATTTACTCTAGCATTGGTAGAAAAACTCCTACGAATAGGACAATTGAAGCTCATGTGTCCAATGCGAGAGCAATAGAAGCACCTAATACTAGTGTGTGCACATGTATCAGAATGAGCATGGTTATGAGCATGTGACACACTAGAATAATGAATATCTCTAGAGTGAGCATGAGAAGATTTGGTTTTAAGAATATTATGTTCTAATAGCAAATCATCATGCATGCAAGTAAGAGAATCAAATTTAGCATTTAAAATATCATTCTCTTTTTCAAATAAAGCAATTCTAGAGATAAAAACATCATTTTGTTTCTTTAAAGTGTCAATAGAAGAATCATGCAAATGATTTAGCTCATGAGTTTGCCTCTTAAGATCTTCTATTGATGAGGAAAGAGATTTGATTTTTAAAATTAAAGCCTCATTCAAACTCTTTAAAGAAACACATGATGAGTTTTGAGAATCAAGTCTAGATAATAAATCATTGTTTTCATTTCTCAATAACTCATTAGCTTCTTCTAAATGAACAACCTTTTCAGAAAATTCTTCATTTGTAGAATGAAGGTTGTCAAGAATCTCTAAGAATTGTTTAGCCATGGCTTTCCACTTAGAATATTTTTTGCATTTAGAAGAAACATGATTGTCTATGCTACTAGAAGTAAAACCCTCTTTATCGGAGGAGGAGTATGAGGAATACGATGCCATAGAAAAAATAACAAGGATCTACTCTAAGGATGTTAAGCCTAACAATAGAGTCCTTGCTCTGATACCAATTGTAGGAACCCTAGAGGGGGGTGAATAGGGTCAAGCTAACTAATCAAGCACTTAGCACAAGCTAATTGACAATTTAAAAATATAAGTGCAAGAGAAGAAGCAATAACAATACCGACACCCGATGTATCCTGGTATCCTCCCTAGAGGCAATCCAGTCCCGGAACTCTCTCCGGATATAATCCACTATTTGAGCAAATAGTTACACACGAGTTTGGATCCAAAGAACTCGCCAACTTCTTACACGAGAGCTTTAATCCGAAGGCCTCTCCGACTTCAACCGAAAGTTTGGATACGAAGACTCTCCAACTTCAACCGAGAGTTTGGATACGAAGACTCACTACAACAAAAAACCCTTTTAATAACGCTCGATAAGACGTATTGATGACGCCTGATACCTAAGCGTTATCAAAGTTCGAAAATACCTTTTTTCTATGACGATTTGGGCTAATTTTGGACTTTTTATAACGTTTATAAAACAAAGCGTTATTAATATTTTAGAGCGGTGGCAAACTTGTAATATTTTACAAACGTATTAATATGTTTGAAATACCATTCGTCGTCTCTCTCCTTAACAGACTTCAACTCTCTTTCTTCCTTTCTCCATCCAAAAAAAATTAGGGTTAGGGTTTTGAGAAGAGAAGGATAAAGAAATTGGGTCCGAGCAGAAATCACTGGGAGCTCTGCGGAAAAGAAGCCTCCCTCTACTGTACGGGGTCATCCTGATGGGGAGGGCGGCGTTCTCCTGCAGGGCCCTGTTCTGGGTGCTGAGGCTCGTGTCGGGCCCCGACGCCGCGACGAGCAGGTAGTGCAGGTAGGGGCTGGAGAGGGTGATCGGCCTGGCGCTGGACCAGGCGACGCTGGACGACCTGAACCGGGGTCGTCCTGATGGGGAGGGCGGCGTCTACGACGTGAACCTGGTGGTGAGGCTGGTGAGGGTCGTGCTCGGGGCGGAGGAGGAGGGGGGAGGGGTGGCGTTGGACAGGTTGAAGAAGGTCGGGAGGCTGCTCGACAAGTATTTGAGGGAGAGCCTGAACGTGTCTAGGTTCCTCGCGGTGGCCGAGAGCCTGCCCGATTCGGCAAGGGACTGCTTCGACGGGGTCTACAGGGTGCTGGACATCTACCTTGAGGTACATTACTAATTAGGAGCCGCACCTGCACTTAAGTATCGGACACGACCCGGATACTCCGTCCATAATACACAAGGACACACCTAAAAATGGTTGGTTAGAAGAGGTCATTACCTATTGGGAAGGGTTTCCAATACCAATGCAACCAAAGGACACAAAATGGACACTCCTTCAAGCCAGCTCCTCTCCAATGGTTTTCCTTCCTTCCTTGAGGCTCCTTGTCTCCTTTGGGATGGATGATGACAAATAGGGAGAGCTATGGCTAGATTTTAGGGATAGCTTCCACTGAAAGTGGCTTGAGAAAGAAGATGATGAAAATAGTGAGCAGTAGATTGTTGTTCAATAGGAAAATAGTGTACAGGGATTAGCAGTTCAGAATTTAGGTGCAGTTTCCAAGAAATGCACCGCAAGTTGTAGTAAAAACTGAGATAGAAGAGATGCATTCAATATCAATCAAGGTAACATGGTTTAGATGTTGGGATACAATGTATCAACTTCACAGATAACACAATTTTAGTTTTAGATTTCAAATGTTAACCAAATCATCAAAGTGTTTCATCTCATGGTGTGCAGTCCAGTTCTTAAGTGCACAGCAAGTTCAAGTTGAGTGTGAGCAGAGTAACATTCCAGTGTTCAGGTTATAGTGTCAAGTGTTATAGCTTTCTCTGTGTACAGCAAGTGTAGACAACAAGTTTTTGCAGGTATGGTACTGCACAAAATAGGCTTTTATGAATCTTCTTTATATTCATTACTAGCTTGTCATCATAATTCGATATATTTATACTAAAGAGTGGCTATTTCTGGTTGTTCTCTCAGACTAGTGTTCTTAACCAAACTTATTATGGACATTCTTGTTGGCCAATGATAATAATTGTGAAGTATTTTATGAATCTTCTTTATATTCATTACTAGCCTGTCATCATAATTCGATATATTTATACTAAAGAGTGGCTGTTTCTATTTGTTATCATAGACTAGTGTTCTTAACTAAACTTATTATGGGTTCTTGTTGGCCAATGATAATAATTGTGAAGTATGGAATTAGTTTAATGTATTTATAATGAAAGTCGTTATGTGTGAACAGCATATTGATTTGAAAAAATTTACCTGAAACTGGGAGTATTTTAATTAAAAACATAGAAAATCTTTGTTTTCTGCATCAGGTTTAACCACTTTCTGGTTTTCATTCTCAATGAAATAGCCTGCATACCCTAAAAATCTTTGTTTTTGGCTTATAGAACGTTTATGTTGAATCTTTGGTCAACAAACCACTGTTAGTTGAGAAGTTTCTTAATGTTTTCTGTCACATGTTTAGCTTTAACAATCATAATGTTTTCTTAATGTTTTTTGTCACATGTTTAGCTTTAACAATCATAGTGTTACTGTTAGTTGAGAAGTTTCTTAAGTTGTTCTCCGGATGATGAATTCATTTCTCCCCTCTTTTTCGCGACTGACTAAATCTTCTCACCTTCCCTTCCAGCTTGGCTGGATATATGGCTATGTAAGAAAATAAGACGAAGCACTACAATGTGGATGAGTTATATCAGGATGGAAATTGTTGACCTGCTACAATATTAGCTTTAGTTCTCTTTTGTATGTGACATGTAAAGAGTAGCTAGGAAATAAATAAGTAGAAGTGACCTTCTAGAATATTAGCTCAACTTATAGAGACTAAATTTGGAGAAGAGATGGATGTAGTGTTAAATAGACCATGGGTGCGTTGTCGGATCTGGGTTGCGTCGAACGATGTCCGTGTTAAATAGACCATGGGTGCCTTTTCTTATTCTATTTCTCTTGCCATTGTACCCTGAAATCTAATCAACTCTACTTGCACGATTTTGATTTTTGTATTAATAGTAGAGCAGTAATTAATTCTGTGACTGGTGAATTGCAGGTCCTAACAAATGGCATAGGGGTGAAGCTGCAAAGGAATGCTTTTAGTGTGATTGAAGCCCCGACTGGTCTTGAGGAGAACAATGATGTTGAATGTGAAAATATGCTGTGGAATGGTTCTGATATATGTATTTGGATGTCCTATTTTGAAAAAATGTAATGAAGATGGTGATATATATTATGTATATTTGTAAATGGATTAAATGGTACTTTATAACATTTAGATATTTTTTTGTGAATATGGTTCAAAATGAATGTTTTGAAATTGAATTGAGCAACATTGAGCATTGATCTATAATTTTTTGGAAAGTAATATATAAATGTGCAGAATTGAGCGTTATAAATGTGCTGAATTGAGTCTATACAGATTATCTATTCATAACGCTTTCAAACTACGCTGAAAATAAGTGTAGCAGAAATTCATCATATTCATGACATTTTTATTTATGACGCTTTTAAAAAATATTTATAACATCCGTTTTCATCACGCTTGCTTTGGAAAAAAGCGTCATGGTTTGTCATTAATGACAGTTTTTAGCCGTCATTAAAAGGTATTTCTGTTGTAGTGACTCTCCAACTTCAACCTTTCACAATAGGTTTTGATCTTCTTATACAATAAGATGAAGATCTCACTTTTTAACTCAATAACTCTAACACAATTTGTGGATGGCAAATGAAAGCTTTGTAGAGTTGTTTGTGGATAGGCTTTGGTGGTTTAGAAATATTTAGGCTCAAAGCATCAACCTTGAATGAAGGGGTTCAAGGCTATTTATAACCAAAGCATTGAAAAGAGCTCAAGGCAACTTTTCAGTTCGCGAACCGGCATACCGTCGGTATGATCCGGCATACCGGCGGTATATCGGTCTGGAATGCAACGGCTAAAAATATAGCCGTTGTGATCATTAATTGCTCGGATTTTCGACCGTTGGAATTTCAACGTTACGGAATCGGTATACCGTCGGTATGATCTGGTATACCGTCGGTATGCCGATTTTGTGGACAGAAACTTTCTGTGAATAAAATCGGTATACCGCCGGTATGCACCGGTATACCGTCGGTATGCCGGTTTTCATCCGAAAATGATCCTGGGCTGATTTCTATCCTAGCTTTCGATTTTGCCATCCATTTTTGTGTTTACAATTATTCCTAAGACTCATTACAGACTCCAGATATACTGTAGCAGGTGCAGGCTTCTTCAGAGTCTTGAAATGATGATGGCATGGCTTGGCTTCTTCCTTTGATAGGTGCTGGCTTTTTTCCTTGGCGACAGCTGTCCAAAGATATCCAGTTTGCGAAAACTGAATACCTTTCGGGGGCTTCGCCCCCGAACCCCGACGAGGGGCACTGCCCCCTCGACCCCCGTCCGCTGACCGGGCAGCGGAACCCCCGAGTGCGTGGCTCCGGAGATGTCGTCGGATGGTTCAGAGAAATCTTGTGGGATCCGTCGTCTTTGGCCCACCATGATTTCTTCATTGCATATGTCCACATTGATCTTGCTTATCGCTTTTCTGCATGTACATGTTAGACGAACAAAACAATATACATAGTAGCAAGTGTGATAAGTTTAATGCACATTAGGACAATGCTGAGTTTAAGTATAAGTGCTAAGGTGATAGCATAAATGTTAGTGATATCATAATGATTAAACTTAATTGAATAACCACAATCAAAAACATAGTTTTAATTTTGGCAACTCGATTAAATTTAAGATAGAAAGCTCATATCACTAATATGTAAACCAATAGGCATATATCACCAAAGGTATAAGTATAAGTAGACATGCTATAGTGATAGTATAAAGATTAGTGATAATAAAATGCTAAACTAAACATATTAACCATATTCAAAAATATGATACAGTCATTGGGCTAACACTACCGCCGATACTGTGGCATAGGTTGGACGTATCCACGTTCTCGTGCCCTTCCTCAGGGTACAGGTCGTGACAGGGTATCATGATCTTCCTATAATTGATACGTCGTACCGAAGTGATCATAAGCTGGCCAAACTCGAAGGAAAGCATCAGAAAATTGGAGTACGCTAGCGTCATCGGGAGTTTGATGTACGCTACTACTGCCACTAGGCCTGACATAGCTTTCGCTGTGGGAATGCTGAGTCGATTCACAAGCAATCCAGGCGTTGAGCACTGGAAAGCTGTGAAACGTGTTATGAGATATCTCAAGAAGACTTAGACATATGCGCTGCACTTCAGCGGAGAGCCGCCAGTAGTAGAAGGCTTCAGTGAAGCCAGCTGGTGCTCAGAGTTGGAGAGCGAGAGGTCCACTGGTGGATTCATTTTCACAATGGATGGAGCTGCTATATCGTGGAAGACGAAAAAGGAGACTATGCTCTCGCGGTCTTCTATGGAATCTGAGTTCTTTACACTTGATACCGCAGCAGATGAAGCAGAATGGCTTTGGGAGCTCATGTATGATCTTCCAGTGGTTGGAGCACAGATACCGGCAATTCCGATATACTGCAACAACCAGGCGACTGCGACGGTGGCATAAAATGATCTCTTCAACGAAAAGAAGAGAACTGTACGGTTAAAGCACAAGGCATTGAACGATCTCATCAAGAGAGGTTTCATTGCAGTAATCGATGTTCGGAGTCAGGAGAACCTGGCAAATCCGTTCACGAAGGGCCTCAAGCGTCAGCTGGTTGAAGACACAGCAAGGAAGATGGGCTTGAAGGCATTCTGATAATATGTCTTTGTAATCCTACCATAAAATTTTATGTTATTAGTTCAAAGAGAAATCTACTAGACATCTAACTTTCGGTTCAAGAGAGGACTACTGACTGGAAAATTATCAGATAATAGTGGGTACTTATTCTTAAGAACATGGAAGGGTTACGAATCCATAACCACTGTTGTCTACTATGTATTTTCTGCGGAAAATGGATCATGTGTTGAGGTTGGCTTAAATGCCTTAATAAGTTCTCAGGCAGAGTAAATGTCTGGTGTGCTTTACAGGAAGCACGGTAGCGCAGCACTACAAGGAGTAAAACTCTATGCTACAGTAGGATGACTCCACCATGAGGTTCCCAGGTGGCGTAATGCCTCGGCTTTGCAAGCCAAGTCATAGCGGCGTAGCACCGCAAATAGGCAGGTAGCCTAATGGTGTATGATGAAATTAAAGAGTTGTAGACAGCACTACAAAGGAGAGGGCGACCCCATGTTACAGTGGCACGATACCACGATGAGGTACCCGGGTAGGGGTAAAGCCTCGGCCTTGCAAGCCATGTCGTTGCGGTGTAACACCGCAAGGATGTCTTAGGCTTCATGCTGGGTAGAATGGCACTACAAAGAGGCTGTGACCTCATGCTGCATTAGTATGACACTACGATGAGGTTCCCGGGTAGGGATAATGCCTCGGCTTTAGGCCATGTCATAGCGGCGTAGCACCGCAAGGAAGTGCAAGGCTTCATGCCATGTCTCTTTAATAAAGAACTTACCTATAGTATATGGAAAGAGATATCAGGCCGCCTCTTGAGGGTAAACTTGTAGACGCCCAAAATTATACACTAAAACCAGGCTGGCACAAGGTCTTTAATGTGCAGCCAGAAGCACATGTAACTATACTTTGTGAGTGGAAAGAATTACAATTGTGGTACAGAATTCAAGACATAGTCCATTCTTGTATCACAATATTATTCAACCCATACGGGAAGATTCAAGTCGTCAGCGACATATATCCTAATGCAAAATGGACAGTTACTGTGGGGAACGCTCAACCCTAGACACATATATATATGTTAAGATATGTGGGGGATTGTTGGTTCTCTTGCTCCTTGACATGAAGAGAGCTTGCTCTCAACATGCTTAGTAAAGTTTAGTCACACATTGGAAAAGCACCATGAGTTATCTCAACATATATATGTGTATGTGTTGTTGGGATATGCACTTGGGATGGTGACCCTAAGGAGGAAACCATGTGGGTGATTTTACTAAGAGGTAAGGATAAGGCTCCAAGAAAAGCATTCATGCTTTTTGCTCTTGGAAAATTAATTTCCATTGGGACTAAGCCTCGTAGGGGCTTAGCGACTCGGACTCAGACTCGGGCTTATGGGCTCATGAGGCGTAATGTGGCATTTTGTTGGCGTACTTTGCACTTAGCGTGTCAGCATCGTCGCTAGGCGCATAGTGCGCTTAAGTTGCGCTCGTTGCGCGAGCCACTAGTACGGCCACGTTGTGCGCCCATGTCGTGCGGCTCAGTTGCGCGCTCAAGTTGCGCCCAGGTTGCGCTGGGTTGCGCTGGGTTACGCAGGGTGCGCGGGTGCGCTGGGTTGTGCAGGTTGCACGGGTGCGCGGGTGCGCAGGTTGCGCGGGTGCGCTGGGTTGTGCGGGGTGCGCGCGAGCACGGGTACATGGGTTGTGTGGGTTACGCATGTGCGCTGGGTTGCACGGGTGTGCGGGTTACGCCAGTTGCGCCAGCTTGCGCTGGTTGCTGCGTACGCAGTGCACAGTATGCACTGATGGCACGCGCGCAACTCGTTCAATGGCGCAACTCACACAGTTCGTGGTTGTCCACATTCTGACTGATTCGTAACTGATCCTAGAATTGTGGATCTGACATTAAAATGTGGCGCACAGTGTGGATCTGATCAGTTACAGCAGTGGCTATTTAAACAGAGCCTCTCTTCTCTCTCGGGACATACTTACATAATTCAGAAAATTATGAAGAGAGAAGAGAGTGTTGTTCGAGCCATTGGACTTCCTCCGTAACCAACAGTACCACCTCGCGCAGATCTTCGTCCTGTCCTTGTTCTTCCGAGTAGTCCATCGTAGAGCAAATTACCAGAGCGTTCCAGAGTTCACTCGAACTTGTTGGCTCCTGGAAGCTGACCGTGTGGGCGGATCTAGCTTTGAGCACTGGTGTTCTTGACACCCCAGCAGGCCACCACCTTCCATCTATCATCTGTCATCTTCGCTGCTGCCATTAGCATTTCGATTAGTACCTTCTGTTTAGAAGCACTGCTATCGTTTGCTACGTTTACGAAATCTTCTTAGATTTTCGTATCCTAGGATCTCTGTTATGCACCTTCCTTGAAGCGTTGCGTTGGAACGTTGTTTTTACAACTGTTTCATTCTCTCAATTTTCTATTGAAAATTGTGCCCGGGTTCTAACAAAACTTTCACGGGGCCATTGATGTAGTCACAACATATATTGTTAGGGTGCAACACAAAAAATGTTGATTGTTTCTGCTCGAGTCCAGTCTGAATTTGATAACAATATATTTGTGGAATCCAAATATAGTTAAATATTTGATTTGATTAGATTTGGATGTCCATAATTAGTTTTGTGCTATTTTAGATATAATAGAATTCTTATTTTAGGAAATTATATTATGATATAAAATAGGATAATTTATTGACTATTTTAGGTGTAATAGGATTGTTATTTGAGGACTTCCTATTTAAGAATAATATTATGACCTAAAATAGGATTTTTCTCATCCTATACATATGGTGTGAGGGTGGAGGCACAAAGCATAGCACAAAGTGGAGATTCGGGGTGCTCGTCCACAAAAAAATCTAAAAGAAAGTCCGTACATTGCTTTTAGGACTTCGCCATCAAAGACAGAAGGAAGAAGAAGATCTAATCGAGGAGTCGTCAACTTCGGTTAGGAAGATTTCTACGGATTGGTGAGTGATCTCAATTGTAATATTCTATTTTTCTTCTTAAGAGTGGTGAGGGGTTTGAACCTATTAGGACAAAGGGTTCGACGTGAGTTTTGTCAATCTTTTAATTTTATCTGAGTTATTAAAGGTTGGAATTTGTCCAGATGACGTACGTCACCGCCATATACTTGTCTTCATCTTGTGCTTAGTGTCCGTTAGATGGGGGTTAAATTTGATCAGGTGGCTTGGCAAACGCTTCCGCATGCCTCCAACAATTGGTATCAGAGCTTTGGAGGTTCTGGCAATCATGTCTACAGAGCAGATGAACACTCGTATGATCACCTTCACAGGAGAAAACTAGGCAATTTGGAAGCCAATGATGGAGGATCTACTCTGGTGCAAGGATTTATATGGTTCGATGGAGGGCGACAGCGTGAAGCCAACGGACAAAGCTGCTGAAGACTAAAACGACTGGATCGGAAGGTCGTTGGATTCATCTGCCAATGGTTGGATGATTCGGTATTTCACCACGTGTCTATGGAGAGTTCGACAAAAGCATTATGGAAGAAGCTACATTCGTTGTACGAAAGGAAGACGGCTGGCAACAAGGCGTTTCTTATTCGCCAATTCGTCAACTCGAAGTATACGGAGGTGTCTCGGTGGCACAACATCTGAACGAGGTTTAGGTTATCATCAGTCAGTTGTCTGCGATTAAGATAGTGATTGATGATTAACTTCAGGCCCTACTACTTTTGAGTTCTCTGCCGGAAAGCTGGGAGACGTTGGTGGTGTTGTTGAGCAACTCCGCGTCTGATGGAGTTGTCACGATGGAGGCAGTCAAAAGTAGCTTATTGAATGAGGAGGTCCGGCGCAAGTAAGTTGAATCATCGCAGGAGTCCGCTCTGGTGGCTTCCTACGGGAAAGGAAGACCCAAGTCACAGACGAGGACATGGGGGAGTTCTCAGAATCTTGCAATTGTGGACCGCAAGGAGGACTGCTATCACTGTGGTAAAAGGTGTCATATCAAGAGGAACTGCATGAAGCTCAAAGCTGAAAAGGCCAAAGGCAAGGAGGATCTCACAGCAATGGAAGATATCATTATCGCAGCGACCGACGCACAGGAACCTTATGGCATATGTCATGACGGTAACTGGTCATGAACACGGGGGACGTCATATCGGGTCACTCCGCAGAGGAGGATCTTCACGTCATACCGCGACGGTAAGTTTGGACATGTGAAGATGGACAACAATGAAACTGTTGCAGTTGTAGGCATTGATGATGTGCACTTGACGACGGAATTTGGTGAGAAGCTCATCCTCAAGGGTATGCGACATGTACCGAATTTGCGCTACAACTTGGTTTTGGTAGGAAAGCTAGCAGATGATGGTTGTCGCAGTCTGTTTGGAGACAAATATTGGATGCTTGTGAAGGATTCCCAATAGCTGGCCCGGAAAGATTTGTATTGTGACATGTACAGGCTCAAGTCGCTGGGCTGTACATGTAGGCTACAGACACCGGATGGAGGCTTGATGGGTGTTTGATAGGAGGTGGATCGTTGAAAACTTGTCGAAGTGGGACTTCTAGATGTTTTGACGGATACGGAAGATTCGGTTTGTCGAGACAAAGTGACGGATGGTGATGAGTCAAAGAGTGAGGGTCAGTATGTCGGTCCTATGACAGTTGGTCAGTCTCCTGGTCGGGATTGCTCTACGGATCCGACTTTGGTGACATGTGGTTTGCTAAAGCTTCACGGAGCGGCATTTATTTCAGCAGTTCGAAGCCAAGGAGGAGATCAAGGTTTGCAGCAAACTCAATCTGAGACGGGAGCATCATCATTCACACAGTTCAGCGGAAGTTGTGGGTCATCGACGGCATGCACAGTACGTGATGTTCTGCTCAATGACACATGTGTATGGGGGGCTTCAAGTTCGGACACGAAGGTGGACAGGTTTAGGAGTTCGAATCTCGAAAAAATTGTACCATCCGCTTGGTTGGGCCAGCTAAGGGTGAAGAAGTTCGTCGAAATGTTAACACTTTTCGGTGGAAGACGAAAGTCAAGGACAGACGGCCGAGACTTACAATGAGGCTGATCGTCAGGAAATTCGGTCTTGGTTGTGTCATTGATATCGACAGGTTTCCAGTAGTGCTGGAGGTGCTACGCATAACAGCTAGCGTCGACGTGATAGTCGAGGAGCTGGAGACAAAGGAAGATGCAAAGCAGCTCGGGGGATCGGAGATCAGTGGCATGGTGGAGCAGGAACTCTGTCGCGGAACGACATACATGGAGTCCAATTGAGGACCCATTGGGTCAATACCCTCTAATCAGACTGGAGGGAAAGATTGTTGGAGTCCAGTCTGGATTTGGTAACAACATATTTATGGAATCCAAATATAATTAAATATTTGATTTGATTTGATTTGGATATCCATAATTGGTGTTGTGCTATTTTAGATATAATATGATTCTTACTTTAGAAAATTCTATTATGATCTAAAATATGATAATTGATGTGCTATTTTAGGTGTAATAGAATTATTATTGAGAGCTTCCTATCTAAGAAATCATATTATGACCTAAAATAGATTTTTTTTTTTCCATCCTATATATATGGGGTGAGGGTGGAGGCACAAAGAATAGCACAAATTGAATATTCGGGATGCTAGTCCACAAAAAAATTTAAGAGAAAGTCCGTACTTTGCTCTTAGGACTTCGCCATCAAAGACAGAAGGAAGAAAAAGATCTAATCGATGAGTCGTCAATTTCGGTTAGGAAGATTGCTACGGGTTGGTGAGCAATTTCTTCTTGAGAGTAGTGAGGGGGTTGAACCTATTAGGGCAAATGGTTCAACGTGAGTTTTGTCAATCTTGTAATTTCATCTAAGTTATTAAATGTTAGAATTTGTCCAGGTGACGTACGTCACCGCTATATACTTGTCTTCATCTTGTGCTTGGTGTCCGTTAGACGGAAGTTGGTTTTGATCAGTTGGGTTGACAAACGCTTTCGCACGCGCCCAACATTTTCACTAGCCAACAGACTAGGTTTTCTTTGCATCACCCACTTAAGTATTAAAAACTTAATTTTAATATGACTGGCATTCCTAATAATACTCAAGACTGCCGGCAATCCTAATATGTCGTTCCCCAACAAACTGCCTTGGTTGGTTGGCTTGCAAACTCCAACAGGTGAGCAAAGAAAGAAAAAGGAACCAATTTTAATGTTGATTCTTACTACTTTCTCTTCTCTTCTTTTTTATTTTTTGATCAAAATCATATCTTTAAGAGATTTTGATAGGAAACTTTGCATCGTTACTCTGTTCCTTTATTTTGTTCTTGCTAGATGCCCAAGGAATTGGAGGTCTTTTCAGCAAAGGTGATCTAAAAATTGGATTTTTAATCAAGTTCTTTTTTAGATCTCTTTAGAAAATGTTTGTATAGAGTTGTATGGTCTCATTTTATTGCTCCTCGTATTTGTGTCTGTACAAGTTGGGGAGGGTCAAGTTGTTATCAATTGTGGGTCTAATTCTAGCATTACTATAGATAAATTGGCATTGGTTGGAGATGTCTTTCCTGGGAACAAATTCACAATTACTAATCACGACATTTTCGCTTCGGCTCTAGTAGAGGAACTTAAGCAAATAGTCATGTATGCAATCGCTCAAATATTTAACACGACATCCAACTACAACTTCTACACGATCCCGGGACTTACTTTGTCAGGCTCTATTTTGCATTTTGCTCAATCGAAAAATTCAATGCCAACGGGTCCTCGTTCGATGTGGTTGCGAACAATATGAAGCCCCCAAAGAGGGGCTATGGAAGAAAGGAGTGAGCTACTGGAATTCGAGCAACCTGGTGAAAGACCCAATTTTTTAAACAGAACAAGATTGTTATAATTCTGGTAGTCCAAGAATTCTGGCAGTTCTGACTATTGTTAGGACTACCATAATCCTGACAGTTCTTATCATCCTCCATGGAACGGTATCAAAATTTGAAGTTCGAAATTCTAAAATTAGATTCGAAACTTTGACAAAACACCCATTGGTAGATCATTAACCTAAAATCTACTAAGTGATGTTTAAACACATAAAATAAACACGGAAGCTAAATTTTAAAAAAAAAAAATCTAGAATTAGAAGAAGAACAAAATGTTCAAAAACATAGTAGAAGAAGAAGAAGAAGAAGAAGAAGAGGAGAAATAGCTTAGATTGTGGGAATGAGCATTGATGTGTGTCCTCTCCAATTAGGGTTAGAAGAGGAAGATGAAGTGGAGAGAGAGAGAGAATAAGACGAGAAAGAGAGGGTAAAGGCTCTTAGAGAAAAGAAAGAAAGAGTATGTTGTCCTCCATCAGTTTTGACGATAGTCCTAACAAAAAAAATCTTCTATCATGTATTGTTCCATATCAAGTGTTGCCCCCTAATGAATTATGTTGTGCTTTTATCAAAGGCCCTTTCTCAGTTTATCTAATGAATAAGAATGCATGGTTAGCTATGAATTTACATCATATACACAATTTATTTCCATAATAACAAAAAAGACAATAAAATGCACAATGTTTCTGGTGACCAGTGAGAATACATCACTAAAACATTTCCCGGAGATATTATAGGGCCTCCCTTCCTTGCGTGATTGGAGAAGGTAGTTAGGATTCTTCCACTTACGTTCTCAAGCAAACGTTCAGATGGCCCAAGGGTCTCCCTCAACAATCTCAAGCCAATGTTCTACTCTCTCAAGCCTCTCCCATAGACAACAGGATGTCAAGCAATAGAGTTGTATCCGACACGAAGAAACCATATTGTCAAGAAAGAGGAGAAAAGACTAACAATTTCAAAGCAAGAACACCAAATCTGATGATTGTACAAGTAGCACGAGAGACTTGAGATCTTCGTCCTCTAAAAAAGAAAACTGACTTCATTCAGATGGAATTGGATTTCCTTTTCCTCTCAAAAATTCAAGGTATATGAGTATTTTTTTTCCCCTTGAGAGAAGTATGAAATCATAAAATCATATTTAAATCAAAATAGTATGGATGAGAGAAATACATTTCTTCAATTCAGCCAACAGTATAAACAAATCCAAAATTGCACCCGCATACAAACAACTTATTTAGCCTCAAAACAAGAGTCAAAAGTAAATACAAATATTAACAACAATTTAACACAGAATTAATAGAAGTAGCAAGAAAAATAATCTACTGAAAGAAGAAATACCCATGATTTCCATCTTCCAATCTTCAAAGGAACTAAAATCTCATGATTTGAGGCTGTTTGCACAATAATGGGGCCATTTCACTTCTACGCTGATCACAGTGCCAGTAGGCAGCAAGAGAAGTAATGGACGCAAGACAAAAATGCAAGACAGTTAACCCCCTACAAAAGAGGTTCAACAATAATCTTACACTTAGAAATTTGAATCAATCGCGTTGAAGAGCATTTCAAGGTTATCAGTTTAGACACTCATATATGCATGTTAATCAAGGGTCTACACGAATATTTCGGATATCAAGGAGTGTATATCAGAGGTAGAACGTACTGTCGTCCAAGACCATACATACTAAAGACTTCCTAAAGAGACGAGGGAGCTTTAGTTTACACCATGCGCTTGCAATGATAAAGGAAGAACTTACCTAATTCAAACAGTAAGAACTCAATTAGCTATTACAAACGTTTCAGTAGCATTATTTCCAGCAGGACCCAAAAAAACGTTTGTTGTGTACTACCAAATCCTTCTCCAAGATGATAACAAAAGACGAGATGCAAGCCACCTCATTTTCGGGGAAGGCCGCGTGATTCGTAGGATCCCCAAGAACCAGCACCATACAGACCCTTCTCAGCACCATAACCATCCAGTGAACCAGTGTAACCCATATCAGCACCATAAGCTCCAATACCTATGCAAAACTTACTTTAGAACACTAAAATTGGATAGTCAATCCTAATACCTTCCGCGAACACATCTGACAAGAGCTGCAAAAGAAATTTACCTGGCCCCCTAGTTCTTTTCTCCATGTTCATTTGCTCTGCTCTCAGCTTCTCAGTTTCCCTAGCCATAGAGACAAGGTTCTTCTCCATAGCTTGCCTCTGCTCCATCTGCTCAGCATTTGCTTTCTTTTCATATTCATAAGCCGTCCTGTTGGCATGTTCCACATCAAGACATTAATTAAATATCATAGAAGTAGCTTATATATACTTTTTTTTTCTCCAAGAAAAGGACACACAAAAAAAGTAGTATATATATAGCCGACCTCAAAATTTTGGGATAAAGGCTTAGTTGTTATTAGGGTTGAGCAAATACCGACCGATATCGAAAAACCAACCGAATACCGATTAAAAACATTTCGAAAAACCAAACCAATACCGAATTGCCAAACCGACTAAAATATGGTATAATGGTAGTGGTAACGGTTTGAGTGTAATACCATACCGAAAATACCGAACCGATCCTATATATATATATATATATATATATATATATATATAATGTTGTTCGTGATTAATTTTATACTACTTATTTTCATTTTTATCTTTATTTTGGTAAGTTTCTTAGAACTTAGAATGGATTTTAGTGAACTTGAAGTTATGTAAAGAATGCTAAGAATCGAGTTTTTGATCTTTTGAGCTTATGTTTTTCTGTTCTCATAGAATTTTGAAGTAAATTTTGGTTACTTAAACTTATACGAAAGATTAAACTTGGTGACCGTGTTTGATCTTTTAAGCTTATTTTAGGTGTTTACGACTTGTTACATATTGTTCTAATAATTTTGATGAATTGTTTGGTTGGCAGATACTTGGCTTTAAATTTACTGCTTCCAAAAAAGTTAAAAAATATATTATAGGTTAAGAGGTTCTACAATATTAAGTGTGTTGATTGATCAAATATTAATTGGTAAAATACCAATACCGATACCGAACAAAAACCGACTTAATACCGATTTAACCGAAACCAAAAAAAACCGATTTTAAATGGTACGATATTGGTATTGATTTTTTAAATACCGATTTAAAAAAGTACCGAAAAGCTTGACCAAATACTGACCGATTATACCGACGCTCACCCCTAGTTGTTATTGTATCTGGACAAATAACAAGACACCACAAATGCTAACGGGCCAAATGAAGAGAACATCCAATCTCTATCAAATTGGCCAATGAGGTCAAAAAAGGTGAACTGCTAACCTGGCTCTCACAAGATCTTGGCGTAACCCATCAACTTCCATCTTCAAGGAGGGTATTTGCTGGTTCTCAGCCTGTAGGTGTTTAAGATCTTGGGACATACTTTGAACCTTCGCTGACATCTCTTGACACATAGCATCCAGTTTCTGTGCTTCGGATTGCAACTGCAAGACCTCTGCCTTGACAGGTTCCAGGGAACGAAGCTCCGCTTCTAGCTTTAGACCCATCTGTATCAATTCCCTGGCTTTGAGTTCTTTGTCTGCACGAACCTTGGGTATGGCCTGACTTAATACATGGAGCTCCTCCTTTGCAGCAGATAGATCCCTCCTCATAGCCACATTGTCCTCAATCATGCGTCGGTTCTCAGCATGAAGCCTCCGAATCTCATCATGCCTCATTGCAATATCCTCCTCCATAGCGTGAAGAGGAGGTGGCATGGGCCCACGTCCTTGGGCCAAATGAGGCAGGGGGCCATCTCGGAAACCTTGCATCTCATCATGCCTCGAGTGATGAGGCATACGGTCCCTCCCAGCCATAATTGATTCTGCAGAGGGGACATTCATATTAGTAAAATTTATAATGGCAAGAGAGTCACGAAGGATATTGTGTTTGGCCTCAAAATGTCATAGAAATAATGAGAGGATAGGTTACAATCTGCACTGTGGGATCTACTACTATAAGAACCCTTCAACCATGGCACTTGTGCCTTCACTTTTTCTGAGACTATAGATTAACATTTCAGTAACTTTTCCTTGATTGTCAATGTTTTCAATTAATTAAAAATAATCAAATTACAGTCCTTCTACAGCCAAACTAGCTTTCAACATTGCACAATCTAATTTGCTAGACAAGTCACATAAGAAACATGAATAAAGTTAGAAAAACTTTAATTTCAACCAAGAACCACACTGAAAATCCATAAGTTGCAAGTCACAAATTTGATATGAAAAAGGAATCCATTCAACGCCACAATTCTACAGCCAAACAGTAAATCCTCGAGCTTATTTGCAATCACTACATGCAGCTAAAGAAGAAAGGATTATCAACAACATACAGGATGAGTTTTATTATAGCTATATTTATGTCTAGTAAATCTTGCACGAAGGATGATAATAATGGCAGAAATAAAGTACAACCTACATATCCGACATGACTTTATTCATATTATTTCCTGACAATAGTTTATGATTAAAGCCAGTCCTATGGAGCCTTCTCGGTGTAGTGGTGCACTTCATAACCGGCCCCAATTCTGGTGGACAGGAGGCTAGCATGATGGTGTTGATGATGATAATGATGGTGTTGATGATGATCATGCTGCTGCTGATGGTGGTGGCAGCAAAACATTTCTGACTTGAAGTTTGTGGCTACCCCAGGATCTATCTACATTGGTCATACGGCAAAGAACAAACTAAGAGTATGACACAAATACAAGTCATTCAACCATGGAACAACATCCAAATACTAATAGAACTCGAAGCAGACTCCATTGAGGACAGATATTCAATAATCAGAGTACTTTCATATATTGCCCAACTCAAGTAAGTACTTATAAAGAAATTCCTGCTTCAACTAAGTTTTATCTTCAGTAGTATATACATCTTTGGAGATTATTTTCTTATTGGTACTGAGTCTGTCTCACTATAAAAAGAGAGTCTTTGTTCTTTGGTCAGTCCATATGACTTTCCCATATTTAAATACACCTAAATTTTTAAAGCAAATCCAGAACTAGCTATGCCTGAGCATCATTCAGTTTTGGACCTAGAACCGAGCTGAACCGAATAAAAGGGATTCGGTTAGGTTTGGAAATTGTTCGGTTTGAATTCGATTATGGAGTTGCCCGAATTCGGTTCTCCGTTTAGCTTTCCATTTTGGGTTTCCGTTTTCAGACCAAAACCAAATAAGAATTACTAAATTACCTAAATACCATCACATATAACCGTGTATATATATTAAAATTATAGCATAACCCTATTTTTTATCATTTCTCTCTTCTCCTCATCTCTCTTACCTGCCGTCTTGCCGTCTCTGAAAGAGATGAGATATCCTAACCCGAATTCTATTGTATTTTTTTTGATATATTCATTACTCTACAGCTCCTACTTTGCATTATTTATGAAATTTGCAATTTTTTTACATACTTTAACCACGAGCCAACTTTAGGTCCAGCCAATTAAACAGTAAAAAAACCCAAATAAACCGAACCGATTATATCAATTTGGTATGGTTCGGTATCGCTCCTTTCAGTTCGGGTTCGGTTTGGATTTTTTTGATTTCGATTAATTTGGTTTTGGGTACTTCGATTCGGTTAAAACCGAATAAACCGAATGCACTGCCCTTAGAACTAGCCAAACAAGATGTAAAGTGCAACTAATATTTGATGATGGGAATTCTAATCAACCTAAAAATCATAACAAACTTTTGATTGTTACTCAAAGTCACGACACTTTGAACTTGAAAGTTACAATTGAAATCCTATAAATTAAAATCCAAGTAGGATTTCCAAATACAGGTCAAGCTTATCTTAATCAAAGATTTCTAACTGGCCCTGTAATTAGTTAATCACTTATCAGGTACTATCAAGATGAAAAAAGTAATACTCAACTAATTTTGTGTGTTTTCCTCCACAAACAGGCAAATCACTAGCAACCTTAGTTTACCTAAATCACAAAGGTTAATTTAATTATTTGTTCAAATTGGGGAACTCGTGCTCCATAATTTTCTAAGGAAAACGCAAACTTTGTATGACAGGCAGCTTCCCATTGTTTTCAAGGAGCCATTCATCCTCCGATGTTTGTCCTTAAAGGCTTAAACCATGTTGAAACTGGGAAAATCTCAATCCGCCATAGTTCCCTTGTTTTCTTATATAAACGGAAATGAAGCTAAAATAAATTGTTATGATTGGAAGATTATACTTATAGGAACATTTAAAAAACTAGGGGATACCGGGAGAGTTTGAACCAACAAGGACATGGCCACAGAAAAATGATAAACAACACTTTAATTGGTGGAAAATTTGTGGTGGAAATATTTTCCATGGAAAAAAAGCCCAATCAAACACAGCCTTAGAAATAAACCCTTACAAACTATCCTACTAGTTAAATGAAACCGATAAATAACCACTCTATATTCTAAAATAACTACAAGATCTCCAAGTAATAAAAAGACCCACCTAAACTAAGGTTTGATTTATTAAAATTAATCTAAGACTTCCACTAGAATATTGCTGATTTGCATAAATATGAAAGTTAAAAACTGGAAGGAAAAAATCCAGTACTTAGAATTAAATGTTAAATAGTCAGTTGCAAGTGATCCATACCTATCATAGTAAAGGTAGTTCTCCTATTAAAGACAAGATGATAAAGATAAGAAGTTCAAGTACAAAATCAGAGGTTAAACAATACAAGAGAATAATAGGGTAATAAAGTGTAAAAAGTCGATAGCAAAAAAAAAAAAAAAAAAAACACCAGATCTTTACACGTTTTGAGCAATAACTCATTTGTTTTGGTTGTGAACGACTCACAAGATACATTTCAATAAAGCATTTTCCACAAGACAGATCTTCAATTCTTTGATTAGAAAGCAGCAGATAGAAGTTTGATATAATTACAAAATCAAAAAAAAAATTCCAGATCAATAATGTAGAGGGTTACATAAAAGCAAGGTCTTAAGATGTTTTAACTGAGTTAATTTTTGTTCGGATTAATACCCAAACTTACAGAGAACACAAGAAACCAAGAGTTTTTGGTAGAAACATGCAGCAGCAGCACAATAGAGATAGCAAGTGAGAAGCATTGATCAAGTTCCCAATCTCCTCTTGTTCCCTCTATGCTCCTCTTCCTAATTTTTTTTATATCTTAAATTGATTGGAGTTACAAGCAGTTTCAAATGGTTTAATTAGGCTCCTATGGATTATAATAAAGCATAGGTGGCCTTTTGCATGCATTGATGAGGGTAGGAAAGACTTTTTTCACGCCTAAATGGATCCATTATGAACCAGATGCTGGTACATGCTAGGAGCTAATTCAAAACCATCATCCTGAAAGGGCCCTGATGTAGCAGTTGCTCCTTGAGAATACCCATGTAAACCCAACCGATGTAATCAAATTAAACTAAATTACATGACTTGAGGTTATAGATTTAGGGTTCAAAGTCACTTCAAACCCTATTCAGCCTCTAAATTCCAAATGCTTATTCACTTTTCCCCCTTTTTAATAACAAGAATTATGCAAATAAGTAAGACCTGAGATTGCTCCCCTCATGGACATGATCCAAATTCAAAGCAAAAGCTTGATACATGAGCGCAGTCGGTCAACTTGTCCAATTGGTTGATTGGTACAATCGTTTTGGAGTCAATAATAGATTATATATTTAGTAATACTATTTATTTAGCATTTAAGTAGTTTATTCGTCCTTAAGATTTGTCCCTACTGGAAGGTCGTCAATTATGGTTTCCCAAGAATCTGTGATTTCTAGGTACTTAAGACTTTCTATTTTTAGTCCTCTCTACCCTATAAATAAGGCCACTTTAGCCCTCTCATGTAATCAAGTCATTAAAGAATTAAGTTAATAAAGCTATTGATTTTGTAAGAACTAGAGTTGTATCATTGGCTCGGTCGTCTACTCGATGAACCGAGCACTGATACCAACTAACCTAGCGAATGGTTGTTAGTATCGATAATCCGATTGTGGCAGGTCTAGGACCCTACTATAGATGGCACAATATGACGTTGATCCGATTATAGCGAGGTGAAGAACCCTACTACTAATACCGACGAGCCAAAGCACCATATTTGATGGCCGAGCTAAGGATACATCAAGGAACAACTATAGTTCCCCCAAAGATAATAGCTTTATTATCTTAATTCTTCAATGACTTGATTACAAGAAAGGATCTAATGGGACCTTATTTATAGGATAAAGATGACACTAAAAATAGAAACTCTTAAGTACCTAGAAACTGCCAATCGTTAGAAAATCATAATTGGCAACCTTCCTATAGAGGTAAATCTTATGGACCAAAAAACTACTTAAATACAAAATAAATAATATTATCAAATACATTAGCTATTATTGACCCAATTCGGCTTCCTGACCGGTTAAGCAACTGGAATAGCTGACCGATCGCTCTCTTGCATCAAAGCTTCTTACGAAATGTAGGCTACAAGAGTGAGATAGGCACAATTATTAAGGGAAAAAACTATATTGGGATCAATAGGATATCTTTCATTGACGGACTTGAGTACATATACATAGGAAGAGAACCTTCCTCGTACAAGTTTGTCCAAATGTTGGTCTAAAGTACATAGACTAACTTTAACACTCACTCAGCTGGAGAATATAAAACATGTCCATCTTGCTATGTAAAGTACTAAAGAAAAACTAATGATGCTAAAAGGTTAATAGCAACATCAGTAGACGAATGGTCACCCACAATAGTAAAGACAACGAAAGAGAATACATAGCACCTATCAAAAGACTAGTAGCACAGGAAGACCGCAAAAAGTAGTAGTATCACATTAAGAGGACGATGAGATAGACGGCAAAGAGGAGCAATGTTGTGAGTTTGAGACTAGAAGGGTAGTGGTGTCGAGAGCTTGAAACCGCAAGATTAACACTCTAATAAGATTTGGTACAGATTGGTATTAGAATATCTAGCCAACACTCCCCCTCTTATAAGATATTACTAGCATGTTCAACTTGTAAGCAAGACTTTTTCTTGCGAACTTTTAAGGAGGTTTAGAGTAGAGAGATTTCTTAACTGAGAAGTCATTAACATCTTAACCTAAGAACTGTACAGAAAAAGGGGAAAAAAGAAACGTTTATAGAAGTGGGTTGTGTTATAGACGTAGGTCGTGTTTGAGAAAATCGTCCGACTAAGTAGTCATCAGCTAGGTTGGAGACTGCCAGCCAGTGTGTCGAGGAAGCAACCATGGAAGGTGATAGATCAGGTTCGGGAAGCCCTAGCAGCAGGAGATGACAACAGCGGGCCTAAACTAGGTTGGTGAAAGAGGTAGGTGACCAGGGACAAAGACTGACGTCTACAGGTCAACGACAAAGATGTCCAAGATGACCAGGAGACTAACAGATCTTTGACGAAGAGGTAGACAACCTATTTGGCAAAACTGAAGGATATACCTTGGGATAATGTGCGTGCGTGTGTGTGGAGAGCCTCGCTACATAGATCCACTGACTAATAACAACTCTACGGTTATAAATTTATGTAGATATCGAGAACAATAACATATGTATGTACATTGATTCTAAATAGTAATAGGTTCTAAACCAAATACAGCCCATATGAATCGTTATGTTTTCCATGTTAAATTTACTTTCAGCTTAAATTCTGCTAGATCTGTGCAGAAGAGTGTTTCAAGGCGATGAGGAGGATAGCAGGAATGGTTGATGCTAGGGCAAGGCTGGTCGGCGAGGAAAACGAGGTAAATTGTCAGAGCAGGGGGTTGATCAAAGCACCACTGTAGTTGCGATAGGTTTGGGTAACAACGCACAAGAGGACGCACCTCCTTGTTTGTGAACTTCCCTTCAAGGGTTGTTGCAATAAACAACTCTATTCGACATTTACCTTCTCGTAAGTGAAGTATTGGTAAACATACCCGATAAAAGTATCAAAAAAAAAATTATCATTAGATCCAAGTCTATGATGATAGAGAAATGGATTTGCGTAATGCATGTCGAGGTTCCAACATAGTCAACTTTGAATATCTCAAAGACTACATCTGTTTCAAAAAAAAGTAGCCCCAAAAGCTCTTTAAGATGGGAAAAATGGAGAACAAGATATAGAAAGAAAGCGAGGGAGATGGGTTTGGGGTTTGGAGTTTTAGGACCTCAAGAAGAAAGTTGGGTTCGGTTTCGGCTATGGAGAAGATGGGTTATGGATTAGAGAGAGACGAGGACGGTAGGGTTTGTGAGGAAGGAGGCTAGAGGTTTGAAGAGATGGAGGGTGGTGATGGCGTTTTACTTTAGATGGAAGGTAGTGGTACGGTTTTATTTCAGCTACAATGTGGTGATGGAGTTTTATTCTTGATGGAAGGTGAGAGCTATGTCCAAGATGAACCGTTCTCTAGAACCATGTAGAAAAACTGCATTAAGATAAATAAGATATTGTCATTGAGTGGCTTGAGTACATATCAATATATGAGAACCTAGACCCACTAACTATAACAACCCTGACGATTACTGATGCAATTGAGCGGAGCCAAGCCGAGCTTTGCATGCTCAAACCGGCTCATTTATGGAGGAAAAAAATTAACGAGCCGAGCTCGAGCATCAAGTCATGTTCAAGCTAGAGCTCGAATTAGCTTACGGGCAACTCGACTCGTCTCAATAAGAGCTCGCGAGCCTCTCGAGCTCAATTATACACCTCTACTCCTAAACATTAACAAATGACCCATTAGTATTCGGCTCTAACAAATGACTCATTAGTATTGGGCTTGGAAGGGGGGGTGCGGGCTTAGATTGTGGGATTTGGTCTATTGGCTACGTGCTTAAATATTAGTAATTGATTGAGTTTCCCTGAGATGAGTCGAGTCATAATCGAGTCAGAAGAGTCGAGTCGTACTCTTCGAGCTTAACGAGTTGACCTTGTTCATGAGCTTTCAAGCCAAGCTTCCTATGTTCAAACTCGGTTCATTAAGAGAATCGAGCTCAAACTTTTGTTCAAGCTCAGCTTGTTAAGAAACCCGAGTCGAGTTGAGCTCACGAGCTGCTATGTTCATTTGCAGCCCTACTGACAATTATAAATTTATGTAGATATCATGAAAAATAACATATGTATGTACATGGATTCCAAATAGTAATTAGTTCTTAACCAAATACAGAACAACCATCTATGAATCATTATTTTTTACATGTTAAAATTAGTTTCGGCTTGTATTATCATGTAGAGCGTGTCGTGTGCTCCTGAAAGGGAGTAATTTATACACGTAAATCGATTAACCATTGGGCCAATTAAAAATGATTAATAGGCCGAGCACTCGGGCGCTTAATCTGACTAATTGAGTACTCAGATTATCAAAATTTCCAAGTGGTTGTGTTATTGTGATTAATAACTAATCCGATTAATAGTTAAACCACCCTCGGACCGAGTGCATATGGAAATTGTTGGTGTCGTTCTAATGGTCGATTATTGCGGCTAATGCCAATGGTTTGGATTAACTGACCCAAATTCATTCCGCCACCCAAGACCAATTCGCTCCGCGCCTAAAAATGGCATAACTGTGGCATTTTCCGAAATAGTGATCTTAACTAGGGTTTTGTAAGGCTTCTATGGATCAGGGAAAAAGCATAAAATTAAAAGTGAACTGAGAAATGTTTAAACCCTATAGAATAAATTTTGAGCAATGATGAACTAACAATTAGTTAGGTCACAGCAACAAAATTCAAATCCGAAGCAAAATATTCAAATTCCATCAAAACGAAGAGTAAAGGAGAAGATATCTTGCCGGAGATGAGATCGGCGACGGCGAGATGGGCGATGCCGGCGAGATAGGCAAAACCCTAAACCTGGGCTCGAACTCCCTGCGCTGAAAGAAATAGTTTAGCGGATATAATGATGCTGCTTTTCAAATGAGTTTTCAAATAAGGCTGTGTTTGATTGGGCTTTTTTTTTCCATGGAAATATTTCCATCACAAAATCTTCCCCAATTGTAGTATTTGATAGCTTATATTTTCCATGAAATTATTTTCCAAAAAATATCATTTTCCATATTTTCTTCTAAAATGGTGAAAAATGAAACTTGTCCAACCCATAAGGAAAACATCATTTTCCACGGAAAATAACTATTTTTCGTGGAAAATAATAACAATCGAACACCCAAATTAAGTTTTCCATGGGAAAATATTAAAATTCCATGGAATTTTTTCCTAGGAAAATAATTCCATGGAATTAATTTATTTTCTACATATTTCCACCTTGCAATCAAACACACCCTAAGCAAAAGCAACCCCTCTTCCTAGGGAATCAAGTTTCACCAAGGGGCTTTTTTTGTTCGAAAAAAAAGACAAAAGAAAAAAGAAAAAAAAAAGTTAATTCTAAAGGCACTTCACATTTTACTTCATGATAGTCTATTTGTTGACAGTCCTAACATTAAGGAGGACTGCCAACTCCGTTCACAGTTTATCTTAATATTTAAATTCTTTAGGACTGTCAACTTTGTTGGCAGTCCTACTTATGTTAGTACTGTCAACAATTTGGCAGCCCTAGGACTGGGCAACCCCAAGTAAAACTCATGTTGCAAACGGTCCGGGCCGGGCCGGCCCACGGGCCGAATTCGGCAGGCCAGACCGGGCTCGGGCCGGTCCTGGACCGGCACTTAGATCCAAACGGGCCGGGCCAGGCCCGGACCGGTTCAGCTTGCGTAGGCCCAGCCCGGCCCACTGGACCGGACCATGGGGCAGTCGGTCCGGGCCGAACCGGTCCACTCCGGTTGGGGCCGGTTGAACCGGGCCGGCCCGGTTTAGATGGGTTTTTTTTTTTTTTGTAAAACTTTTTTTTGTTAAATTTTTTTCAAAAAAAAATTTGTAATTTATTTTTTTTGCTAAATTATATAATTTTTCTTACTTTATTTAACTTTTTTTTGTTAAATTATTATCAAAAAAATTTTGTAATTTATTTTTTTGGCTAAATTATATAATTTTCCTTACTTTATTTAAAATGGTAAAAGTAAAAAAAATGCTTGCTAAATTATATAATTTTTAATTTTGTAATTTATTTTTTTGGCTAAATTATATAATTTTCCTTACTTAATTTTCCTTACTTTTTTTTTGCTAAATTATATAATTTTTAATTTTGAAAAAAATGGTAAAAGTAAAAAAAATATTTCTCCCTCTTCCTTTATTCGGGCTTGGGATCGGCAAATGCTTGCTTGGCATATGCGGAGTTAAAAAATATTTTTTTTATTTTAAAAATAAAAAATAGTTTTTGAAAGTATAAGTTAAAATTTGAAAAGTATAAGTTAAAATTTAAAAGTATAAGTTAAAATTGAAATATTTTAAGTATAAAAGTAAAAAGTTTAAATGTACATACCTAATACCTTGCACCGTAGCCTCATTGTTGTTCGCCTTCATGCAATGAAAGCGATTCCAAATCCAGCTCGTGGACATCATGATCTTCTTCATCTTTCTGGTTTTGGGTTCTTTTATCGGCTTGCATCCAATCTTGTACGCACACTAGTGCTTCCAAGATATCGGACTTCAAGTGGCTCCTCCTATCGCTCAACATCCTTGAACTTGCACTAAAACAGGACTCCGATGCTACCATAGACACCGGGACCATCAGTAGATCACGTGCTATTGTAGAAAGAACAGGAAATCTCTTGTCGTGTCTCTTCCACCATTCTAAAACGGCGAAGTGATCTGGAGTCTCATCTTCGTCTTGATAAGAATTAAGGTAAAGAGACAACTCTTGAGTAGGTTGGGAAGATTGCTTTTGTTTCTTCCTTTGTAGTATGCGACCGGCTGCTGATAGCTTAGACGCCAAGCCGGAGCTACTACTAGCCCCCCTGAGTTGGTCGGGTCGACATTGCTCCTTCTTCGTACAGTATAATTAACCTGTCCAATGCAACTTTAACTTCTAGTTTTATGTCAGTAACATCTATACCCATATATTCTCCATATCCATCTAATAAAACCTCTACGCCATCCAATTTGATTGTAGGATCAAATATGGAAGTCAAACAATATAAAAGAGGTACTTCACCCCCAATATTTCTTGAATTTGGCTTCCATATTTCTCACCGCATATTCAAAATTTGGATGATCTCTATATTTAGAAAATAAATAAGACATGTTACAAAGTTCACGTAAAGCTAAGCAAGATGTGGGATAATAAACACCAGAAAGAATACATGTAGCATTGTAAAAAACTTCTAAAAATTCACAAACACTTTCAGCTGCTACCCAATCATCAGTAGTAACTTGATAGTCAAAGCTGACATCCGAAGTACAATAATATGTAATAGCATTCTTAAAAGGAATTGCAGATTTCAACATCAAGTAGGTGGAGTTCCACCTATTTGGTATATCCTTCACAAATCTTCTAAAAGTAATACCAAAATGTGCGCACGTGCATGCAAAACTTTGTTGTCTACTTGGAGACGAGTTTAGGTGGAGCAAGCATTGTCGCAGAGTGTCTAAATGGGGACCAAAAAATTATAAACATTCTTTAACAACTAAGTTAATTATATGGCAAGCACACCTAACATGCAAAAGTCTACCTTCTAAAATAGGCTAAAAAATCACTGACAAAGAAGACATAGCAGCAGTATTGTTTGATGCATTGTCCAAAGAGATAGAAACATTTTGTGGTGAATATCATATTCACGCACGTGTTTTGAAATCTCACTTGAAATTACAGCGCCCGTGTGTGGACATTCTATAATTTTAAGACAGATGATGCATTTTTGCAACATCCATTGTGCATCTATATAGTGTGCAGTAATACAAATGTAAGCATAACTCCACTTAGTAGTCCAAATATCAGAAGTAATAGACAACTTACTAACATTTTGAAATTCTGCTTTCAAAGCGGCTTTCCGCTCGTTAAAGAGACGAATAGCCTCATTTCGAGCTTGTTGTCTACTCACTCTAGTAAAGGAGGGGTTTAGAGAAATTGATGCATAATCTCGTAAAGATTCGCTTTCACCCATCGTGAAAGGAAGTTCTTCACGAATAATATGTTTAGTTAATTCAGTTTTATGCCGAGCAGCTGAGTAAGTAAAGTTATCCATTGAAGAACCGGTGGTGCCAAAGCTTATTTGGGTTTGGGACGCTTGAAGTGTGTCCTTCCCGTAGCAAGTGTCGTAGTGTCTGGATACGGTTTCGGTGCCACCGCCCTTCTTCCATGCGTAATGGTTGCAACATTTCTTGCATTGCGCCTTGTACGGTATTGGTTCACCCTTGGCATCTAAAATAAGCGAACCATCAGGATTAGTTTCAAAAATCAAAGTAAAATATTCCCAATACTTAGACCTTTTTTTTCTTTTCAGGACGTTGGGTGGAACTAGCGACTTCCGGAGGAGATGGTTGGAACCCCTCCGGAATCGGATTAGTTGCTACTTGCTCAGGTAGAATTTCAGTACCGTCAAAAAAAGTATTAAAAAATTGGTAAGTCTGTCCAGCAAGATCAGGTGGGTTTGAACCTTCACCAGCCATATATAAAATAAAATAAAGTAAAACTTTGTTAGAAGAAAGTAAGGTATTGAGAGGAAGATCGGAAAGCCGTAGAGCCGGAATGAAGTTGGGAGGGAGATCGGGAAGCCGTAGAGCACCAGAGCACCGGGGAGGGAAAGCCGTAGAACACCGTAGAGAAATGTAGAGAAAACTTTAGAATGAGTTGTGTTTGAAAAATGGAATTTTCGGCCTATTTATAGAAATTTTTCAGGGTTATTTTGGTAATTTTGGGCCCAAAATGACCAAAATGCCCCTCCCAACGTTTTAAAAACGGCTATATGGGAGGGGCATTTTGGTAAAAGATCCCCCCAAACGGTCGACAGGATTTAAAAAAAATTTGTACAGCCCAACGGTCGGCTGGACCGGTCCAACCGGGCCGGGCTTCGGGCCGGTCCAACCGGGCCGGTTTTCTGGCCGAGCCTACAACTGTAAAAAAAAAAAAAAAATTCGGGCTGGGGGGGTGTCACGTCCCGCTCCCGTAGGAGCGATCGTCCTCGCTAAGGCGTGATGCCGCACGAGCCTAGATTGCGCTCGAGCAAGGCAGTTCCATAACGGCCGATTACATCGGCGGCGACGGGGTCGTCGCACAGAAGTCCCAAGCAGAAACATTGTTTACATTGCAGCAGAATTTAAAGAAGAACACATGAACACAAGTCATTCAAAAGAAGCTCTTTTATTGATATTGAACACAAGATTACATTTGTGGGCGCAAGGCCAAATTACAAGTCTCTCGTGCTCACTTTTCTCTCTTTTACAAAGTCACTCTCTGCTCTCTCTCTTGATTACTATGCTTGAGTCAGCGGAAGCTTCGGAAGACGATGTCCATACATTATGCCCTGTATAAGTCTTCAGATCATGCGGCCGCACGCTTCGACTCGCCAAGGAACTCCGTGCCTCGACGCATCCAAGCGAGCTCCGCGCCACGAGCTTCTACCTGTGCCTGCACATGAAACACTGTGTGGGTGTCAGTACCACTGTACTGGTGGAGTGAGCTTCTCGCCCACTCATACATAACCGATACGTTTTATTTACTTTGTGCAGCTTAAACCCTTTCAATTATCTTTCTAGTCTTGCCTTAGGATTCATTTTAGAACATGACGTCTCGGTCTATGCTTAACGGTGCAACGACAAGGTCGTGCAACGACGGGGTCGTGCTATAATGCCAATGTGTGTTTCGATCGAGGCAGTGCCTCATCGCTTAGGTACTTGACTGAACTTCAACTCGGGACGGCAGGGTCGTGCCATGTTCTATTCGCAACTTAGACATATTCAAGACAGTGCTATGCTGAGGAGCAACTCACGCGAACTCGGCCGTGCCAAGACCTTTACTTAGACTTTAGCGCCACTAGACTAATTCTCGTGCCAACGATTTAAGTGCCAAGGATGGCAATGAAACGACTCGTGCAGGCCGTGCCTCTAGACCTTGCTTAGACTTGTCCGTGCTTCCAAATGAGGCCGCGCCTCGCAAGTTATCAAGACTTATCATGCTACCGCCTTGCGGCCTTTCCTGTTAGACCCATTTGCTAACTTAGACTAGACTTGTGGACCATAGTATCACTTTCATGAACATCTTGACGCCATCTATCGTGCCAAGCACGGTGCCTATGATGCAGCCCAGTCTTAGGCCCCAGACCTTGCGTTACCGACTAGACCTGCATTCAGGCACTAGACCCAAATCCAAAGGCATACACGCGGTGTGCCGCTATTGCCGACACATCTACATGAGGGGTCACTAGCAATTTCAAGCTATCTTGGACTGGCTCGTGGGATATCCACCTGTACCAACACGGGTAGCAAGCCCGGTGGGGGTGGAACTCTCTCATGCGGTCATCCAGCATCCTACTTTGAGCCACACTCGCTTCCCCCGGGCCGAATGATCCCAGCGCCCCGGTGATCACTCGAGAAGACTACACCTTGTCGACAAGTTGTCCAATGACCATGCAAGTCTAAACTCGATCTACCAGTCTTTTCTTAACATGAACATGCTTTTCCTTCTTTCTATCAAGACTTAACGAGACTCCCAAGCTGCGGGACCTATCTCGTGTGCGGGACATATCAAGACTTAGCGAGACTCCCAAGCCAGGGGACCGATCTCGTGTGCGGGACATATCATGACTTAAAGTAGCGGGACCGATCTCGTGTGCGGGACATATCATAACTTAGCGAGACTCCCAAGTAGCGGGACCGGTCTCGGCCACAACCAGTCGCGTGGACTTCCTTTGTTCGTGGCAAGCTTTTTACTAAACCGACCGTAACTCGTGCCTTAGACAGGCTTGGTTCTATAGGCGACGCTAACGCTCAAATCATAGACTTATATGACGAACCTTGTTCTCAAGGGACTACGCGACTTGACAACCGCAGATAGAGCGGGACAGTGCTAGTAGTGGCTTTGATAGCCCAACGTAACACTTGTCTAACTTGTTCGGGCAACGACTCGACGAGCGAAGGCTACGCCGAGCTTCGCGTCGAGGGAAACGTGCTATATGTATTCTGTCTTAGATGACATCCGGTGCCCACAGTGCCAGAAGCAGCTATATGTATTCTGGCCGCTCTCATCCGAACGTGGGGTCCTCTCGTCCAGCCGACTTATTTCAGAAGTCACTTCCGCAGGCTTCAGTCCCTGCGGAGTCACAAACCGGTCCTCGAAGGATCCGCCAAATCCTGTTTAAAGATATAGTCCCTCCAAGCAGTTACATGAGGCTGGATCTTGCCCTTATCCCTCCGGTGCATCAGATAATGGTGGCTCGTCACCTCTTTGAATACAGCCATCATCTCCGGGTCCTTATCTTCCAGAACCTGGATCTCCTCATTTGACGAGAAATATTCCTCGTACGGCTCCGAGCCCCAAGGAAGCTTAGACACTTCGTACATCTCATGGAGAGCCAACCCCAACTCTCCCACCGGAGTGAAAAAGCTGCCAGTATGGGCATTGAATAATTCTAAGAGCGCAAGGAACATGGGCTTATTGAGATCCACGCCCGCCTGCGTGGCCCGAATGGCGGCTGTCAGCCCGATCTCCTTAAGCTCAACTTTGAACCATGAAAGCACCCAAGTGGTCAACTCGTCCCACTTCGGAATGTAGTGACACCAACCTTCGACTCTAAAGCCACCCGTCGGGTACATGACCTTCGCTGTCAACATCCGATTTGCAAAGGTCAGGGCACTGAAAGGAAACGTGTCGCTTGGGACTTCACTGTAGAGGCTCCCGGGACGCAAGGCTCGATAACTGAACGAGGAACCGGCTCGTGAAGCAGCCAAAGTATCTCGTTGGTTCAAGGTGGCGTCGATCGAAAGGATACCTCCCAAGGCCCCTCCTTGAGAAGGAGTGAGTTCCCAACCCATCCTTCTCTTCGAAGCTAAACGATAAAAGGCCGTCAGCGGCAACTGGCGGTCAACCTGCCGCATATATAGAACCATGCCTTTGGTAGAAAAGAACCAGTCTTCTTTGATCTTCAGTATCTTTGCTTCAGAAGAGACTAGTCGGTCGCTAAACAGAAAGGCAGGTTTTAAGAAAGTCATATCTTCAGATTCAACAGACTTCAGTTTACCACTCTCCATCATACTCTGGAGGAAAAGCGGCAACTGGTTCTGGATTTGCAGCATTCTCTCCCGGGGTTGGTTCTGTAAGATAGCATCCTTTGCAGGGTTGATCATCGCCTCATCAAAATCAACTCCCATTTGGCAAAGAGAAGCGTCCATGAGGACCTCATTCAACAAAGGGATCGTCATCGACACTGGCACAACAAAAGTGGAAGTCAGGCAAAGAGACAAAAGGTGTCAAATAGATTGGCGCATCATCAGGGTGTAAACCCATGCGCGTCAGCATTGGAGCTTCGGCGCATCATCAAGGCGTGAGCCCATGCGCGTCAGCGAAGGCTTCGGCGCATCATCAGGGTATAAAACCCATGCGCGTCAGCGATTAAACCTCGGTGCATAATAAAGGCCTAAACCTATGCACGTCGGCGGGATAAAGCCTCGGCGTATCATCAGGACAGAAGTCCATACGCGTTGGCAGCTTTGAGTTAGGGCACAGTGGCCCAAAACTTGTGTGAAAAAGATGACACCCACCCGTCACAGCAGGGCGAACGTGGGCCGGAGTCACAATGGTGACAGGGGCATCCCCCTCAGCATACTCCATCGGCTCTTTTCCTTTGCCGGCACCGCCGCGAAGATTCTTGGGAGCCATTCTCTCAAAAAGGAAGAAGTTAGGGTTTTTGAAGAAGAACTCTAAAGAAAGCAAAGCAAGGAGAAGAACAACTCTCTCTCTCCATCTCTTGCCTATTTATAGGACTCGGTCGCACGCGTGACCCGATGATGTGTGATCTCAGCCGTCGCCTCGGGTTCTGTGAAGAGATAACAGCAAATACAACCAAAAGATCATCATTAATCTCTTTGGTTACCAAGGCATCATCATATGCATTAACTGTGAGGAGCATGCGCCCGAGCAGGCATGCGCCCAACAACCATGCGCCCTGATCGCCATGCTTCTTATTCAAAGTATTCCAAAACTTATTCAAAAGTTTTGAAAACTTTGAAGGGGGTCTTGTAGAAGCATGGAATTTCACAACCAGAAAGCCCATACGCCAGACACTACATACGCCAGAACTCGGACAGAACACATCACAGCAAAGTCAATAAGTATAGACATTTGAAGAAGGACTTTTTTACAAAAGTCTATTACATGTCTAGAAAAGGTTGTACAAAAAGGAATTTCTACAAAGGAAAGATCCTAAGTCTACAACCAGCGGCCACCATGCGCCTCCAAATAGGCGCAGCAGTCACCATACGCCTCCAGATAGGCGCAGCAGTCACCATGCGCCGCCAGTTAGGTGCAGCAGATACCATGCGCCTCCAACCAGGCGCATCCCATCATCTTTTCAGCAGCTCAGTTATGTGCATCCAGCTCAGTTATGTGCATCCCTTCAGCAGCCCAGTTATGTGCCGCTCTTCCAGCCAGGCTCACCTGATAAGTGCTTCGATTAAACAAAGCATTTAACCCTCTGGCTGGAACCAAGGAAGAGAAGAGCACCGCAAGTCTGTGGCCAGGGGAGGCTTCGAAAGAGCCTCCAAAGACCAAGGAAGACCGTAATCGAAATACGGCTAAAGGAGCAGCTTCAACACAACCAGAGTGGACGACACCCACTTTGAAGGAAGAAAGAGCCTAGCACCGCCATTCCGATCTACGGCCCTTCCAGAACAACGGAGACGAGGCCCGAGCATCCCCATCTTTGGATGCAACAGGCACCTTTCGCCTGCCTCGGAAGCCCTCGACTCCGTCTTTTGGATGTAACAGTTACCTTCAAGTGCATTAACGACGACATGGCATCTCATCTTCACCCTCGGGAGCACTTCGTCAACAGAATGCACCCGAGAACCCGAGTTTATATTGGAAAGACGTGAGAGAACGAGAGGCCAACCTTCTCTCCATGCCACTATTTATAGGCCGGGCAGATCAAACCCATGCGCCAAGTGGATGGCTCTCTGAATTCCATGCAATGAACTCACATTAAATGGATGAACCGGATGCCTCGACTTCAGCCAAACGACTATTTAAAGGCACTCGAGAAGCGAAACAGCCGCATCATTAAAGACGTGTCAGATGCGCCGGCTGGACAGCGTATCACACCCCTTCAAACACCAAGCGCCTCCCACAGATGCGCCCTGTACCGAGCGCATCACAGAGGATGCGCCCCCATATGTCCCCATACGCCTAGTGGAACGTCAACCAACGCGCCCACTCATCTGTCCATCGAATGTCACCAACATTAAATGCTGAACTGACAGAGTTGGCAGCATGCCTCCCTAAGCCTGAACGGTTGACAGCTTTTGCAGAAAACGAAGCGTCCATAACGTCAGCATCATCATGACTTTACTCCGACGGCTACTGCCACGTGGCCACCCAACCATCCGCATGTGCCTCAAAAGTCATGCGCCTCAGACCCTTCACTGATCCCTAAAGACAGAAGAAGAGTCTCCAGTTGAAGCTTCGCATGTGCCTCAAAAGCCATGCGCCTCAGACCCTTCACTGATCCCTAAAGACAGAAGAAGAGTCTCCAGTTGAAGCTTTGCATGCGCCCCAGACTGATCTCTGATCCTGAAAGACAAAAGGAAAGTCGCTCGCATGCGCCTCAAAAGCCATGCGCCCAGAACGGTTCAAGACTCCTAAAGGTCACGAGCCAAAATCTCATCATGCGCCCAATCCAAGACGTATCCTACCAAATCATCCCCCCCATCAAATCCGAGATCTTTGAGCCATGGGTCGATGACACGTGTCCTTTGACTCAACTCATCCAAGATTTTAGCAACAGAAAGATCTTCTCCTCTGCTACGTATCGGCTCACAACAGCAGTATGAAGAATTCAACCCCTCAAGTAGGGCGCATCATCCATGCGCCTCCATCAGCAATCTCCATGTGGCATCCCCACGCATCGACGCATCCTACATATGTGCGCATGAGCAGCCAACCTGTCCAGCTATAAATAGAGGGATCATTTCCTTCTTAGACACACAGAGACAGATACGAACAAAGAGACCACCCGAGAGGCAGATACAGACATTCAACGTCTTCCTCCTCTCAGCAAGCTCCAGCACCCAGAGCAATCTACACCTTCAGAGAACCGATAACCGTTGTCAGCCCGTCAACGGAGTCAACGCATTACTACTCGCTCCATTGGCACTAGGAACCCAGATTAAACAAAAGTGTACTCCTAGGACTACATCCAAGTCCTATATTGTAACACTGTTCTGTTTGTATTAAAGTTTTCAATCAAACAATTTTAATAGCAAACAAGCTGATGATGTGCTTTGTCGTATCCGTGTACCGATAGACTTGTACTCTGCCGGTATCGGGTTCTGGCTCGAGTGACGGGAGGTCTTGATGACGCTCGACTTTGCCCAGAATGATGGATCCTTCGTCTCGGTTTCGTGGAGGGGCTATAAAACAGACTCCTTGAGACGGGACTACTCGATTTACATTATGGACGGTCGTTATTTGTGTTTGCAACGACCGTAGAGCGTGATCTAATGTATACATGGCATTCCAGTACGGAAGACAAGAATAATTAAAAGACACTCTATTATTGATAAAATACGAGATTTTATCCCGTGGGATTACATTGTCTAAGGAGGGTGCATCTACATCAGCAGAGATATATTCGCCAAGCTCCTCATCTGTAAGTACTGGGGCTGGATTAGGAGAGTCCACCACAGCTTTGATCTTGGGGTCCGAGAGGGTTATGTGAGCCCTCTCTGACGTCTTGGATGACTGCGGGAGCTTGCCCTTGAGACGCACCTTCAGAGGTGCCTCAACTGCGCCTCCTATGAGTGGTGCTTTCCCCTGTAATTTTGCCACCAGAGGAGCCGATGTTTGAGGCGGCTTTCTCCTGAGGCGTATTTTCAGGGGAGCCTCAAGAGTCGGTGTTTTCCCTGATAGCTTGATGCTCATTGGGGGCACCTTCTGGAGTGGTTTGCCCTTCAGTCGGATCTTCAAAGGGGCGTCTGGAGTCACCTCAGGCTCCGTGTCCGGCTCTGTTATCGTCTCTGCCTCATCATCAGCATCGTTGGCTTCCTCCTCGTCAAGTGGCTTGTACAAGTCGAAATCGGTGAAGTAGGCTTCAATCCCTTTGAAAGGATCGATGTCTGCGAACTCCGTCCAGATGACGCCGTTGGTGGATACATATTTCATGCATTGGTGGAGCGTGGAAGGCACCACCATGTACTCATGTAGCCGTGGTCGGCCGAGCAGGATGTTGTAGTAGACCTCGACATCCACCACATAACAGGTCACCTCAGTTTTGAGGTTGCCGATGTGACACTTCAGTCGAATCTTGCCCAGTGGCTCGCTTTTGCTAGCGTTGAAGCCACTGATGGTTGTGTTGGAGGGCGTCAGCCGGTACATTGGGATGCCCAGTTTCGATAGCAGCGCCTTCGAGATGATGCTGAGGGAAGACCCCGGATCGATCTGAATCCGGCTCACCTTGACTGAACCGATGTACCCTGTGTAATACAGCGGTCGGTTATGTCGGTGGTGCTTGAGCAGCATGTCTTGTTGGGTGAAAGTTATGTTTGGGATAACTTCATCCGCACAATGACAGTGCGCACAAGTAGTTGGGAGGTCTTCAGGTTGCTTGACCTGACTGAGAAAGGATTCAGCGTCCTTCAGAGCTTCGCAGAGAGCTTCTCGGGAGTCTTTGGAAAGACGTAGAAGCTCAAACAAAGACAGGCGTGCAGGAGTACTGGCCAGTTGTGCCAGTATGTCAAAGTTGTGGGGCTTGGCTAGCCCCGAAGCATTCTCCTTTCGTAGAGGTCTGTCGAAACGAGCCTCCACCTGCTTATGCTTATTGGCTGCTGAGGGTTTAGACGGACCCTCCTCGGGGATGGTGCCAGGAGGCACCACCTCGGTGGCAGCTTCGCCGGGCTGGGCGTTCTGTTGTGCACGCGTCTGCATTGGAAGTACCTCTTCCGTTGAAGAAGAGACCGTACGGCAAGACTTGATCTTCCTGCCTTTTGATTTGGAGGTAGAGCGTACCTCCGGTTGAGTCACCTCGGAGACGAGGTCGGGGTGAACCCAGAGGACCTCTCCTCGAGATGTGGTGAGTGGGACGAGTCCACTCGCATTATCACGGGTAGGTGGCAAGTTCACCACCTTCATTGTCGCCTTAGGGATGGGGACGACACCATCTTGTGTGGTGGTCGGCGGCAAGGTGCCGAACTGAAGTGACACCGCATTGGCTGACACCGTCTTCTCTTCATAGTCGACGGAGATTACATCGGCATTGATCATGCGCTGGATGTAATTCTTGAGGACGTAGCAGTCCTTGGTCGGGTGTCCGACAAACCGATGGTAGTGACAGTACCTCGGGTTCTCTACTTTTTCGACTTCATCGGGCCGCTTTGGGTCCGAGAGCTTGATCTTGTCACCCTGCTTCAGTATTTCAAAGAGTTGCAGGGTGTCTTCGTCATTGAACGAATACACCTCCTTGGGTCTCGGTGCCAGTGGAGGCTTCTGAGTAGGCGCAGATGCGCCTTTCGAGGCATTAACAGTCAATGCCTGTTTCCCCTTTGCTTCTCGTCCGGAGTTGTTGGCTGCAGACCTTTTTCCCTTGTCATCAAAGACGGGGAAGCTGACACCCAGAAGACGTGCATTGGCCGCCTTCTTTTCTGCGGCTTCAGCTTCGATGATGAGGGAGCTCCAATCGGGAGGGGGAGTAGAGTTGAGCCAGAGCTTCACTGCAGGCAGCATGTTCATGCTGCAAGAGGAGAGGAGCACATGTTCTGGCATGCCTGGAGGTAGCCTGAAGCAGGCCTGTCGAAAGCGTTCGATGAACACCCGAACCGTTTCTTTCTCCTTCTGGCGTATCTCTATGAGAGATGCCATCGTCATGTCCTTCCCGCCGTCGTAGAAGCGATCAAGGAAGAGGCGCGTCAAGTCATCGAAGGACGATATAGAATTGTCGGGGAGGCTGCAGTACCAGTCGTACGCCACCCCTTTTAGAGCCCCAACAAAGATGCTGGTGAGGAGCGCATCCTCCTTTGGAAGATGCCCCATCTGTGACTGGAAATATGTCAGGTACCGACGCGGAGAGTCATTCCCGTCGTACGGCGTGAGTGTTTGTGGTTTATATTTTGGAGGATAAACCACCTTGTTCCACTCGAGGGGATAGGGCTGGGGAATGCCCATCTTCTGGCGCTCCTCTTGCCTGTTTTTGGACTCGAAGCGTTCCCGCAAGTCCTTGATCATTTCGACCACATCCTCCGTGGAGCTAGGAGTCGGGGAAGGTGGCACTATCTGGAGTAGAGCGTTTGAGGGCTCCGACGTCCGGGGTGCTTCTGTATCTGAGGGTGCCCGTTGAAGGGGTACACTCGACTCCCTATTGGCTCCTGGGTCGGGACCGGTTGAAGGTGTTCTGGTCAAAGCCGACCGTATATCAAACACCGCTTGAGTCAGTGCTTGCATAGAGGCAGAGAGGGTTTTGAGTCCTCCCTCTAATGAGTCTATGCGCTGGACAATGTCCTGCGACGGCGCATCAGACTCGGAATCACCCCCAGTCACGTATACTGTCCTGACACGGCCGGGAGTGGATGGATTGGTTGAGGCTTCGCTCTCAGCCTCACTTTCATGTAGGGGAGTCACCTCTCCTGGTGTTCCACCTTGGCCACCCCCAACCACATTCTGGAGGTCATTCTCAACGGGCGCATCTGCATGGGCCTGATTGCCCTCAGCTCCGTCTTGAAGGGCCTCTTCGTCTCTACCCCCAGCCGTGTCCTGGGGGACATCCTCGTTTTGAGGGGCTTCTGGGAGACTGACTTCGCCTTAAGGACGAAGATCCGTCGCAGCTGTGCTTTGGACATCTTCGTCTTCGGAAGGAGGCTCAACAAGGGTCTGACTACACCCAGTTTCCTCCAAGAACTTCTTCCTCGACCGAGTAGCTTCGAACACTCCAGAGGTCGAGACAGCTGCCTTGGTTTTTCTTGGCTGGCTTTTGGATAAAGACGAGGAATTGCCAGTCGTCTTCTGGACTGACGAGGAGTTGGAGGTCACGTTGCATGAAGCAACCCTTGGCTCCTCTTCTGTTGACACCTTCATTCCGAGGCGATGTCGGAGGGGTGTGGATGATTGCAGCCGCTGGAAGACTGACTGCCTTGGTGGTACTGCTGCCTTACAACAGTAGTTGATGGTGGCTACCGCACAAGTATGCCCCGTGAGAGGCGCATCGTGCCTGTTGGTCGACTCTCCTGACCGGCGTTTGTGAGTGATCACGTTACGCAGGTCGTTGGAGGAGAGTGCTACCTTCACACCCCCTTCAGGCGTATGGCAAGGCCAAACGCCGGGGTGGACAGGTGAGTGCTGCGCCCCCTGATCTAATACCAAGCAGGCATCACGATCAGTAGTGGGGGAACCACAATATTTGAAGTGACTTCAACGGACCTCAAACGCACAACCAGAGGAGGTGCGGGAGTTCAAGACCACTGAATTTGCCTCACTCGACTTGGTTGTGCACGCAGTAGATGCGCCCAAGTGAGATGAGGACTTTGAAGGTCGACTCGTTTTTGGTGCAGAGGCACCTGATTCGACCTTGTACAGCTTGCCATCGGCAGTGCGCGTGATTGTGAACGCGTGCCTCTGACCTGCTGCTGGCATAGCACGTTTGTGGCGTATGGCCTGTGCCGCCTTGGATTTCTTTGTACTAGCCCGCTGGGGCGCATAGTATTCAGCATCCAAATTCTCTTCGCCATTACAGCAAGTGACTCTGTCAAAGACAGAGACTTTTTGTGGCGCATCAGAGGTGATGCGCGGGGCATTGGCTGCGCCCCTGCTCCGTCGACGCATCTTTCTCGCCTGAGAGGGAGATGGCTGGGGAACGTGGTCAACCGCACGCTTCTCCGAGAGATACGCTGTATCAGCGGGCGCACCTTGGTTGCTGAGAACGTCAGCAGGAAGGGAGGGCTGAATTGGCGCATTCCCTTCAGTGGTGGTGCCCGAGGCGTCGACCTTGCGCACCCAGACACGGCGGGTCTTCTTCGGCTTCGGCAGCCGCTTCGAAAGACTCGCACTTCCTTCAGAAATGAACTCCTTGTATGCCTGTTGATTGAGGCGCATGACCAACGTCTTGTGGGAGGAGCCCACCTTCACGTCGTTGGCCTGTGACACGGCTTTCTCGGAAGAAGAGAAAGAGGTCCCCAGCAGAGTCGCCATCTTGTTTGCCATTAAAATTGTTTGATTGAAAACTTTAATACAAACAGAACAGTGTTACAATATAGGACTTGGATGTAGTCCTAGGAGTACACTTTTGTTTAATCTGGGTTCCTAGTGCCAATGGAGCGAGTGGTAATGCGTTGACTCCGTTGACGGGCTGACGACGGTTATCGGTTCTCTGAAGGTGTAGATTGCTCTGGGTGCTGGAGCTTGCTGAGAGGAGGAAGACGTTGAATGTCTGTATCTGCCTCTCGGGTGGTCTCTTTGTTCGTATCTGTCTCTGTGTGTCTAAGAAGGAAATGATCCCTCTATTTATAGCTGGACAGGTTGGCTGCTCATGCGCACATATGTAGGATGCGCCGGTGCGTGGGGACGCCACGTGGAGATTGCTGATGGAGGCGTATGGATGATGCGCCCTACTTGAGGGGTTGAATTCTTCATACTGCTGTTGTGAGCCGGCAAGTAGCAGAGGAGAAGATCTTTCTGTTGCTGAAATCTTAGATGAGTTGAGTCAAAGGACACGTGTCATCGACCCATGGCTCAAAGATCTCGGATTTGATGGGGGGATGATTTGGTGGGATGCGCCTTGGATTGGGCGCATGATGAGATTTTGGCTCGTGACCTTTAGGAGTCTCGAACCGTTCTGGGCGCATGGCTTTTGAGGCGTATGCGAGCGACTTTCCTTCTGTCTTTCGGGATCAGAGATCAGTCTGGGCCGCATGGCTCTTGAGGCGCATACAAAGCTTCAACTGGAGACTCTTCTTCTGTCTTTAGGGATCAGTGAAGGGTCTGAGGTGCATGGCTTTTAAGGCGCATGCGAAGCTTCAACTGGAGACTCTTCTTCTGTCTTTAGGGATCAGTGAAGGGTCTGAGGCGCATGGCTTTTGAGGCGCATGCGGATGGTTGGGTGGCCACGTGGCAGTAGCCGTCGGGGTAAAGTCATGATGATGTTGACGTTGTGGACGCTTCATTTTCTGCAAAAGCTGTCAACCATTCCGGCTTAGGGAGGCGTGTTGCCAACTCTGTCAGTTCAGCATTTAATGTTGGTGACATTCGATGGACAGCTGAGTGGGCGCGTTGGTTGACGTTCCACTAGGCGTATGGGGACGTATGGGGGCGCATCCTCTGTGATGCGCTCGGTACAGGGCGCATCTGTGGGAGGCACTTGGTGTTTGAAGGAGTGTGATGTGCTGTCCAACCGGTGCATCTGACACATCTTTAATGATGTGGCTGTTTCGCTTCTCGAGTGCCTTTAAATAGTCTTTTGGCTGAAGTCGAGGCGTCCGGTTCATCCATTTAATGTAAGCTCATTGCACGGAATTCGGAGAGCCATCCACTTGGCGCATAGGTTTGATCTGCCCGGCCTATAAATAGTGGCATGGAAAGAAGGTTGGCCTCTCGTTCTCTCACGTCTTTCCAACATGAACTCGGGTTCTCGGGTGCATTCTGTTGACGAAGTGCTCCCGAGGGTGAAGATGAGACGCCATGTCGTCGTTAATGCACTTGAAGGTGACTGTTACATCCAAAAGACGGAGTCGAGGGCGTCCGAGGCAGGCGGAAGGTGCCTGTTGCATCCTAAGATGGGGATGCTCGGGCCTCGTCTCCGTTGTTCTGGAAGGGCCGTAGATCGGAATGGCGGTGCTAGGCTCTTTCTTCCTTCAAAGTGGGTGTCGTCCACTCTGGTTGTGTTGAAAGCTGCTCCTTTAGCCGTATTTCGATTACGGTCTTCCTTGGTCTTTGGAGGCTCTTTCGAAGCCTCCCCTGGCCACAGACTTGCGGTGCTCTTCTCTTCCTTGGTTCCAGCCAGAGGGTTAAATGCTTTGTTTAATCGAAGCACTTATCAGATGAGCCTGGCTGGAAGAGCGGCACATAACTGGGCTGCTGAAGGGATGCACATAACTGAGCTGGATGCACATAACTGAGCTGGATGCACATAACTGAGCTACTGAAGAGATGATGGGATGCGCCTGGTTGGAGGTGCATGGTATCTGCTGCGCCTAACTGGCGGTGCATGGTGACTGCTGCGTCTATCTGGAGGCGCATGGTGACTGCTGCGCCTATCTGGAGGCGCATGGTGGCCGCTGGTTGTAGACTTAGGATCTTTCCTTTGTAGAAATTCTCTTTTGTACAACCTTTTCTAGACATGTAATAGACTTTTGTAAAAAAGTCCTTCTTCAAATGTCTATACTTATTGACTTTGCTGTGATGTGTTCTGTCCGAGTTCTGGCGTATGTAGTGTCTGGCGCATGGGCTTTCTGGTTGTGAAATTCCATGCTTCTACAGGTTCTATAGGCGACGCTAACGCTCAAGTCATAGACTTATATGACGAACCTTGTTCTCAAGGGACTACGCGACTTGACAATCGCAGATAGAGCGGGACAGTGCTAGTAATGGCTTCGATAGCCCAACGTAACACTTGTCTAACTTGTTCGGGCAACGACTCGACGAGCGAAGGCTACGCCGAGCTCCGCGTCGAGGGAAACGTGCTATGCACGGGGTCGACTTGAACAACCAAGTTCGTGCCTAGACTTAAGCCAACGAGCCGTGCAAGACGACTTAACTTGCGGGACGTGCGAAGGTTATGCCAAGCCTTGCGGGACAAGACCGTGCATGCTTTATCAAGCATTCATGCGGGCGATGCCTATGACTTAGGCTAATCTCCAGTGTCGGGACAAAACGACGGGACCGTGCATGCTTTTCAATCATTCATGCAGGCGACGCCTATTACTTAGGCTATTTCAAGTGTCGGGGAAACTTAACAACTTAAGCCAACGTCCGTCTCCCAAGCCGTGGGAACGAAGGATCGTGTGTCATTTGAAAGCACGCTGAGCCAACTTCTAAGAAGACCGTGGGACCTTTTTCCATGTTCTAGACATTTCGATCCGACGGGATTATTCCCTTAGCTATGTTGGTACGTAGCTTTTAGTTTAGCCTACTTGTGCAAGTTGAAAACACTGCGAGTTATTATGTGAAGGCTAAGATGAGGCAAGTTCACCGAAACAACCCTACCTGTGCGATGAGTCGCCTCGGACGAGCGAGCCTTCGAGTAGCCGTTGTAAGGCTAAGTTCCAACGCCGTCGGCGTTCCGATTTCTCCGATTGACTTTGCGGGACGAGGCACTACAACATACACCACTCAGAACAAGTCTCGTCCTCGAGACTTTCCTGAAGGCAAGCCATTCTACCATTTCTATGGCCAAGACTTAATCGTACACATTTCGCCTACGCGTTCCTCAATTCCGAGCCACGCTCTCATGACTATCAATCTTTTCGTTAACATGATTCCAAGATCTCGACCCACTCCCATCTTTCAAGTCTTGCTTGAACTCATTATATCACTTGGCTGGATCGTGCACGCATTCCAAGCGTCCCCAAAATACATGCATTCAACCAGCCGCATGATAGAGAATTTGTCATTCTCACTCGAGTCGCCTCGTGCACATACCCAGGCGTCCCTGAAATATATGCATGTCAGCCAAATCTTGTGAGCAGGGTTTACTACGCTCGTGATTCATGCTATCCATTCAAGCCGATCCTCAATATCAATCATTCGATTGATAACTCTAGCAACAGGGGCGTTTTGCCTAACCGCTAGGCCAATCTTTGCGAGGCTAAGTCAATGTCAGGATTGGAATCATAGTTCCCCAACAATAATGCCAACACTGACCCCGATCCTAGGATCAAACCATAGTCGGTAGTACGAGAATTTCTACCCAAGCTCGCGTCACTCAGATTTCTAAACATCGAGCACGATCACCTATTCACATCAAGACATTCGTTGTACAGCGCAACGAATTCGAATCCATTCAAATCACCCAATTCTAACCAATTCATGTATTCGATCACGAGGTCATCTAGCTCGACAATACGTTGCGCCCCAATCTCACGCGAGTCTGATTATCCACGGTGGTTCATGAATCACTATGCAACGCACCCGCGGAATAATCATTCTCATCGGGGCGTAACCTTTGTTTGAGTTTAGACTCGTTCATTCTCGATACGCAGATTGGACCTACGCAATCCTCAATTTCGATCGTCAAGCACGCTAGGTCATTTCCGAGTTATCTTCGCGTCAAACCACAAGTCGAAGCATACAAATTGCCATGCCATACAAGTTCAATCACTCCCGCTGTATGATTCACCATACCAGCGCTCACGCGGAGTGATCATCCTAATCGGCACGACACATGTACAAGGCTGGAGTTGCGCTCGCATAAGACAAGAATGTCGAAGTTGTGGTTATCGATGAAGCAAATCCAACATTTCATTTCATCCAATCCAAGTTCGATAGTCCGATCGTCATTCATTCAATCCATCGGAGCAATGACATTTGCACGATCGTCATTCGTCGAGTCAGAATAGCCCCGAGTTATCGCATATCGATCTTTGATACGCCTCAATATCATCGACGATATGCATAACCTGACGATCTTCCTTTGCAACCAATTTCGAGTCGTACGACTTATGCTATTGTCCGAACTGGATATACCACCATTCCTCGATATTTAAGATCAAGTTTAGTCGCTCTTCCTCAAGCTTATTTCAAGATCGTTGTTCAAAACTCAAGTCACATTTCATTTGAATCAATTCAAAACCGTAAGTGCGATCCTCTAAGTTTCCTCGATCAAGACCATTCACTTTCATTCATCGTTTCAAATCATTTCGATATCGTTTCCCAACTCGCGTTGCCTATTCGCAAGTTGTCCGAACGAGATGCTCGTTCGGGACATTCGAAGTCACGATTAACTAAACGTGACGCGCTCTAAGGCTTTGCGCGATCGCATCGCCTCGTCGACATGCTCGTAATCTTCAATATTTGCTCGAATGATTTCCAAAACAAACCATACACCACTCGGATTCGAGCCATTCGATCTAGTCCTCAATCACGTTTGCGTCATTCTCTAAGACATTCTTCGGATTCGTTCGACGAATCCCTAGCGTATTCGCTCACGTCGCATCGCCGTACTAAGTTGTTCGTACCATTTCCTCGAAATCCAAGTCAATCCTCCGTGTACGCCTAAGCGTTAACTCGATAGTGTTCCTATTGATAGACACTCTAAGTGCAGCTTCGCTCCCGACCGAGCGGTACGTGATATCGCTCGTGACTCGTTTGCACCAAAAGGTCGAGGTGCGCGATACGCGGTGCAACTTAGCCAAAAGGTCGCACGCATGGCTATCCCGTACGGACTATACTTCAAGTTTGCACGCTCAATTGCTAGGGTCAACGCATGACTAGTTAGGTACGCACGCGACATGTTAACTTAGCATGTGTTCTCTATCGAGTCAAGTTTAACATCGTTCGGCACAAAGGCCTACAGATGCGTTCGATGATAGCCTACCGGTACGTTTGGTTAAACACTTGTACGAGCTTTTAAAAATATTTAGACTTATTGTATGGACATGCCGAGGGACATTCGAGAGAGAGCGCGCACTTCTTTTTCCAATGACGAGCTTTCAAAACTGAGAATTTTGATGTGAAGTCCAAAGACGTAAAGTCGTGCTCTGATACCATTATGTCACGCCCCGCTCCCGTAGGAGCGATCGTCCTCGCTAAGGCGTAATGCTGTACGAGCCTAGATTGCGCTCGAGCAAGGCAGTTCCATAACGGCCGATTACATCGGCGGCGACGGGGTCGTCGCACAGAAGTCCCAAGCAGAAATATTAAATACATTGCAGCAGAATTTAAAGAAGAACACATGAACACAAGTCATTCAAAAGAAGCTCTTTTATTGATATTGAACACAAGATTACATTTGTGGGCGCAAGGCCAAATTACAAGTCTCTCGTGCTCACTTTTCTCTCTTTTACAAAGTCACCCTCTGCTCTCTCTCTTGATTACTATGCTTGAGTCAGCGGAAGCTTCGGAAGGCGATGTCCATACATTATACCCTGTATAAGTCTTCAGATCACGCGGTCGCACGCTTTGACTCACTAAGGAACTCCGTGCCTCGACGCATCCAAGCGAGCTCCGCGCCACGAGCTTCTACCTGTGCCTGCACATGAAACACTGTGTAGGTGTCAGTACCACTGTACTAGTGGAGTGAGCTTCTCGCCCACCCATACATAACCGACATGTTTCATTTACTTTGTGCAGCTTAAACCCTTTCAATTGTCTTTCTAGTCTTGCCTTAGGATTCATTTTAGAACAAGACGTCTCGGTCTATGCTTAACGATGCAACGACAAGGGCGTGCAACGACGGGGTCGTGCTATAATGCCAATGTGTGTTTCGATCGAGGCAGTGCCTCATCGCTTAGGTACTTGACCGAACTTCAACTCTAGACGGCAGGGTCGTACCATGTTCTATTCGCAACTTAGACATATTCAAGACAGTACTATGCCGAGGAGCAACTCACGTGAACTCGGCCGTGCCAAGACCTTTACTTAGACTTTAGCGCCACTATACTAATTCTCGTGCCAACGATTTAAGTGCCAAGGATGGCAATGGGATGACTCATGCAGGCCGTGCCTCTAGACCTTGCTTAGACTTGTCCGTGCTTCCAGATGAGGCCGCGCCTCGCAAGTTATCAAGACTTATAATGCTACCGCCTTGCGGCCTTCCTGTTAGACCCATTTGCTAACTTAGACAAGACTTGTGGACCATAGTATCACTTTCATAAACATCTTGACGCCATCTATCGTGCCAAGCATGGTGCCTATGCTGCAGTCCAGTCTAAGGCCCAGACCTTGCGTTACCGACTAGACCTGCATTCAAGCACTAGACCCAAATCTAAAGGCATACACGCGGTGTGCCGCTATTGCAGACACATCTACATGAGGGGTCACTAGCAATTTCAAGCTATCTTGGACTGGCTCGTAGGATATCCACCTGTACCAACACGGGTAGCTAGCCCGGTGGGATGGAACTCTCCCATGCGGTCATCCAGCATCCTACTTTGAGCCACACTCGCTTCCCCCGGGCCGAATGATCCCAGCGCCCCGGTGATCACTCGAGAAGACTACACCTTGTCGACAAGTTGTCCAATGACCATGCAAGTCTAAACTCGATCTACCAGTCTTTCCTTAACATGAACATGCTTTTCCTTCTTTCTATCAAGACTTAACGAGACTCCCAAGCCGCGGGACCGATCTCGTGTGCGGGACATATCAAGACTTAGCGAGACTCCCAAGCCAGGGGACCGATCTCGTGTGCGGGACATATCAAGACTTAGCGAGACTCCCAAGACAGGGGACCGATCTCGTGTGCGGGACATATCATAACTTAGCGAGACTCCCAAGTAGCGGGACCGGTCTCGGCGACAACCAGTCGCGTGGACTTCCTTTGTTCGTGGCAAGCTTTTTACTAAACCGACCGTAACTCGTGCCTTAGACAGGCTTGGTTCTATAGGCGACGCTAACGCTCAAGTCATAGACTTATATGACGAGCCTTGTTCTCAAGGGACTACGCGACTTGACAACCGCAGATAGAGCGGGACTGTAGTGTCCCGTCCCGCAAAGTCAATCGGAGAAATCGAAACGCCGACGACGTTGGAACTTAGCCTTGCAGCGGCTGCTCGAAGGCTCGCTCGTCCGAGGCGACTCCTCGCTCAGGTGAGGGAGTTTCGGTGAACTTGCCTCATCTCAGCCTTCACTTAATAATTCATATGTTTTTAACTTGCACAAGTAGGCTTAATAATAAAAGAGACGAATCCACATAGCTAAAGGAAATTATCCCGACGGATCAAAATCGAGTTTAGAACATGGAAAACGTACCACGGTCTGATTAGAGTTGTTGCTCAGCGTGCTTTGAAAATGACACTCGATCCTCCGTCCCGCGGCTTGGGAGAAGGAAAAGTTGGTATTCGACACAAACGATGAGTTAGCCTAAGTGAATAGGCGTCGCCCGCGTAAATGCTCGATAAAGCATGTACGTTTCCACTGCACAAGGCTTGGCATAGCCTTGGCTCGTCCCTCGAGTTAAGTTATAGGCTTGAGTAAGTTAGGCAAAGTTATGCCGGTCGACCTGAGTCATTCCAAGTGCCGTTCCACTCGTTATGCGGTTGTCAAGTCAAATAGTCCCACGATCTCATGGGCCGTCATATAACGTATGACTTGGGTGATAGCGTCGCGTAAGACAGAAGTCAGTTACAGGCATGAGCCACGGTTGGCACGATGTAAAGTTAGCCACGGTCCATGGCACTTAAGGAACATGTTTTGTTCAAGTTAAGTTGGAAGGCTACGTAGTAGTCGTTCCCTCGAGTTCAAATAAGTTCGAGGCGGTCCCTCGGTTGGGAGTCTCGCGTCCTATCTACGTTAAGTATTTGAGGCGGTCCCTCGGTTGGAAGTCTCGCGTTCCTATCCACGTTGAGTATTCGAGACGGTCCCTCGATTGGGAGTCTCGCGTTCCTATCCATGTTGAGTATTCGAGGCGGTCCCTCGGTTGGGAGTCTCGCGTTCCTATCCACGTTAAGTATTCGAGGCGGTCCCTCGGTTGGGAGTCTCGCGTTCCTATCCACGTTAAGAAGTTCGAGGCGGTCCCTCGGTTGGGAGTCTCGCGATCCCGAGGCACGTTATGCCAAGTATGATTCAGAGCACGAGTTGCTAAGTATAGTTTCGGCCGTACCAACAAGTAGGCCATGCATTTACATGAGTTTAGATGTCTCGTAGGTGCGTGGTCATTGGACACCTTGTCGACAAGGATTTCTGCCTAGACTGGTTATACGCCGGGGCACCGGGCCCAGTCGTCCTAGGAGGTAGACGTTATAGCAACGCATGCTTTTATTGTGTGGGTAGTCGGGGGCTTTCCATGGGGCTAGCTACCTTTCATCGAAGGACCCGCCGCCTACTCGAGCTATGTCCGCGATGGCTTGTCATGCTAGTGGCCTTTCATATAGATAATTGGCGTGCTATGCGGCGAATCCGCATGCACGGTGTCGGTCGTAACAAAGGAAGCGTAAGCACGGTATGCGATGTGTTGTGAAATGTGTGCTCGGTTGCACCAAAGTGTTATAAAGCCTACGATTCGGTTATACGTAAAGACACGTGCTTCGGCACGAGATACATTATCGTACTTGAGTTCTCAACATCGGTTCCACAAGTTGGGTTATACATTTCGAGTTAAGTCGAGAAGGGCCGTAGGGCAAGTATTTGACACGACCTAGTCGTTACGTCCAAGAGTATGGTGCGAAAGACAAGTATGAGTCGGTACGTTGACAGTGCAAGCACGAAAAAGGTCTAGAGGCAAAGTATGGGTACGTTATTAGTGCAAGGCACGGAGATGGTCTAAAGATACTAAATAGGCCGAGCGTCGGTCCTAAAATCGATCCTAAGGCAAGACTAGAAAGACAATCGTAAAGGGTCTTGTATTGCACAAAGTAAAATAAACGTGTCGGTTTTTTATGGGTGGGCGAGGAGCTCACTCCACCAGTACAGTTGAGTACTGACACCCACACAGTGTTTATGTGCAGGAACAGATAGAAGCTCGTGGTGCGGGGCTCGCTTGGATGCGTCGAGGCACAGAGTTCCTTGGCAATTCGAAGCGTATGGCCGCGTGAAGATCAGACTTATATAGGACATAATGTATGGACATCGCCTTCCGAAGCTTCCGCTGGATTCAAGTATTGTTTCGAGAGATGAGAGAGAGCAGAGTGATTTGTAATGTAAGACGAGTGAATTTGAGTGATTGTAATCTCGGCCTTGCGCCCCCAATGTAACCGTTGTTTCGATATCAATAAAGAGCTTCTTTTGAATAAATTGTGTTTTGGTTCTAAATTTCTGCTGCGTGTTCAATGTCTCTGCTTGGGACTTCTGTGCGACGACCCTGTCGCCGTCGCTGTAATCGGCCGTTATGGAACCCGCCTTGTACGAGCGCAATCTAGGCTCGTGTAGCATCATGCCTTAGCGAGGACGATCGCTCCTGCGGGAGCGGGGCGTGACATAATGGTATCAGAGCACGGCTTTACGTCCTTGGACTACCGATTGAATTCTTTAACTCTGTTGTTCCGCAAACTCTGAATTGTGCTTCCGCAACGTGGTATCGTTGGTGCGCTCTCTCTCAAACGTCCCTCGGCATATCCATACAATAAGTCTAATATTTTCGAAAGCTCGTACAATCGTTCAATCGAACGCATCGATAGGTGATGGCCTTTGGGCCGAACGGTGCCGACCTTGACTTGATAAGAAAATATGTGCTAAAGTTAACATGTCGCGTGCGTGCCTAACTAGTCATGCGTTGACCCTAGCAACTGAACGTACAAACTTGAATATAGTCCGCACGGGATAGCCATACGTACGGCCTTTTGGCTGAGTTTCGTTGCGCGTCGCGCACCTCGACCCTTGGTGCAAATGAATCGCGAGCGATATTAGGTATCGTTCGGTCGGGAACGGAGATGCACTTAGAGTGTGTATCGATAGGAACTCTATCGAGTTAACGCTTAGGCGTACACGGAAGATTGACTTGGATTTTGAGGAATTGTGCGATCGACCTATGCGCGTCGATGCGATGTAAACGATTACGCTAGAGATTCGTCGAACGAATATGAAAGATGTCTTAGCACATGACGTGAACGTGATTGTAGGCTAGATCGGATGGCTCGAATCCCTCACGCTTAGTTGATCGTGACTTTGTGTGTCCCGAATGAGATGTCGTTCGGACAACTTGTGAATGAGCAACGTGAGTTAGAAAACGATTCAGAACGATGAATGAAAATGAAAGGTCTTGATCGAGGAAACTTAGAGGATCGTACGTACGATTTCGGATTGATTCAAATGAAATATGACTCGAGTTTTGAACAACGATCTTGAAACGAGCTTGAGGAATAGCGATCGAACTTGATCTTGAATATCGAGGAAGGTGGGATATCCAACTCGGACGACAGCATCAATACACGACTCAAAATTGGTTGCAAAGGAAGATCGTCAGGTTACGCATATCGTCGATGGTATTGAGGCGTATCAAAGATCGATATGCGATAACTCGGGGGTACTCTGACTCGGCGAATAACGATCGTGCAAATGTCATTGTTCCGATGAATTCTATACTCGGGATATTGAAACGTGTCGAGGAAATGATAAACTTGGCTCGAGGATTTTCTAGTTGAATGAATGACGGTCGGACTATCGAACTTGATTGGATGAAAATGAAATGCTTGGATTTACTTCGACGATAACCCCAACATCGACATTCTTGTCTTATGCAAGCGCAACTCCAGCCTCGCACATGCGTCACGCCGATTAGGGCGATCACTCCGCGTGAGCGCTGGTATGGTGATTCATACAGCGGGGGTGATCAAACTAGCATGGCGTGGCAATCTGTATGCTTCGACTTGTGGTTTGACGCGAAGGTGACACGAGAATGAATTGTGTACTTGAAGAATTGAACTTGAGGATTGAGTAGGCCCAATCCGCGTATCGAGAACGAATCAGTCTGGACTCAAACAAGAGTTACGCCCCGATGAGAATGATTATTCCGCGGGTGCGTTGCATGGTGATTCATGAATCGCCGTGGGTAATCGGACTCGCGTGAGATTGGAGCACAACGTATTATCGAGCTAGATGACCTCGTAATCGAATGCACGAATTGGTTAGAGTTGGTGATTGAACGGATTTGAATTTTTGTGCAACGAGCGTATTAATGCGAATAGGTGATCGTGCTCGATGTTTAGAAATCTGAGTGACACGAGTTTGGGTAGAAAATCCCGTACTACCGACTTTGGTTTGACCCTAGGATTGGGGTCAGTGTTGGCATTATTGTTGGGGAATTATGATTCCAATCCTGACATTGACTTAGCCTCGCAAAGATTGGCCTAGCGGTTAGGCGAAGCACCCCTGTTGCAAGAGTTATCAATCGAAGAATTGATCTTGAGGATTGGTTTGAATGGATAGCATGAATCACGAATGTAGGAAACCCTGCTCACAAGACTCGGCTGACATGTATATATTTCAGGGACACCTGGGTATGTGTACGAGGCGACTCGAGTGAGAATGACAAATTCTCTATCATACGGCTTGGCTGAATGCATGTATTTTAGGGACGCCCGAAATGCGTGCACGATCCATGCTAAGTGATACGATGAGTTCAAGCAAGACTTGAAAGATGGGAGAGTGCCGAGAACTTGAAATGTTAACGGAAAGATTGATAGTCATGAGAGCGTGGCTCGGAATTGAGGAACGCGTAGGCGAAATGTGTACGATTAAGTCTTGGCCATAGAAATGATAGGATGGCTTGCCTTCAGGAAAGTCTCGAGGACGAGACTTGTTATGAGTGGTGTATGTTGTAGTGCCCCGTCCCGTAAAGTCAATCGGAGAAATCGAAATGCCGACGGCGTTGGAACTTAGCCTTGCAGCGGCTGCTCGAAGGCTCGCTCGTCCGAGGCGACTCCTCGCTCAGGTGGGGGAGTTTCGGTGAACTTGCCTCATCTCAGCCTTCACTTAATAATTCGTGTGTTTTCAACTTGCACAAGTAGGCTTAATAATAAAAGAGACGAATCCACATAGCTAAAGGGAATTATCCCGACGGATCGAAATCGAGTTTAGAACATGGAAAACATCCCACGGTCTGATTAGAGTTGTTGCTCAGCGTGCTTTGAAAATGACACTCGATCCTCCGTCCCGCGGCTTGGGAGAAGGAAAAGTTGGTATTCGACACAAACGATGAGTTAGCCTAAGTGAATAGGCGTCGCCCGTGTAGATGCTCGATAAAGCATGTACGTTTCTACTGCACAAGGCTTGGCATAGCCTTGGCTCGTCCCTCAGGTTAAGTTATAGGCTTGAGTAAGTTAGGCAAAGTTATGCCGGTCGACCTGAGTCATTCCAAGTGCCGTCCTGCACGTTCTGCGGTTGTCAAGTCAAATAGTCCCACGATCTCATGGGCCGTCATATAATGTATGACTTGGGTGATAGCATCGCGTAAGACAGAAGTCAGTTACAGGCACGAGCCATGGTTGGCACGATATAAAGTTAGCCACGGTCCATGGCACTTAAGGAACATGTTTTGTTCAAGTTAAGTTGGAAGGCTACGTAGTAGTCGTTCCCTCGAGTTCAAATAAGTTCGAGGCGGTCCCTCGGTTGGGAGTCTCACATCCTATCCACGTTAAGTATTCGAGGCGGTCCCTCGGTTGGGAGTCTCGCATTCCTATCCACGTTGAGTATTCGAGGCGGTCCCTCGGTTGGGAGTCTCGCGTTCCTATCCACGTTGAGTATTCGAGGGGGTCCCTCGGTTGGGAGTCTCGCGTTCCTATCCACGTTAAGTATTCCAGGCGGTCCCTCGGTTGGGAGTCTCGCGTTCCTATCCACGTTAAGAAGTTCGAGGCGGTCCCTCGGTTGGGAGTCTCGCGATCCCGAGGCACGTTATGCCAAGTATGATTCAGAGCACGAGTTGCTAAGTATAGTTTCGGCCGTACCAACAAGTAGGCCATGCATTTACATGAGTTTAGATGTCTCGTAGGTGCGTGGTCATTGGACACCTTGTCGACAAGGATTTCTGCCTAGACTGGTTATACGCCGGGGCACCGGGCCCAGTCGTCCTAGGAGGTAGACGTTATAGCAACGCATGCTTTTATTGCGTGGGTAGTCGGGGGCTTTCCATGGGGCTAGCTACCTTGTATCGAAGGACCCGCCGCCTACTCGAGCTATGTCCGCGATGGCTTGTCATGCAAGTGGCCTTTCATATAGATAATTGGCGTGCTAAGCGGCGAATCCGCATGCACGGTGTCGGTCGTAACAAAGGAAGCGTAAGCACGGTATGCGATGTGTTATGAAATGTGTGTTCAGTTGCACCAAAGTGTTATAAAGCCTACGATTCGGTTATACGTAAAGACACGTGCTTCGGCACGAGATACGTTATCGTACTTGAGTTCTCAACATCGGCTCCACAAGTTGGGTTATATGTTTCGAGTTAAGTCGAGAAGGGCCGTAGGAAAAGTATTTGACACGACCTAGTCGTTACGTCCAAGAGTATGGTGCGAAAGACAAGTATGAGTCGGTACGTTGACAGTGCAAGCACGAAAAATGTCTAGAGACAAAGAATGGGTACGTTATTAGTGCAAGGCACGGAGATGGTCTAAAGATACTAAATAGGCCGAGCGTCGGTCCTAAAATCGATCCTAAGGCAAGACTAGAAAGACAATCGTAAAGGGGCTTGTATTGCACAAAGTAAAATAAACGTATCAGTTTTGTATGGGTGGGCGAGGAGCTCACTCCACCAGTACAGTTGAGTACTGACACCCACACAGTATTTATGTGCAGGCACAGATAGAAGCTCGTGGTGCAGGGCTCGCTTGGATGCGTCGAGGTACGGAGTTCCTTGGCGATTCGAAGCGTACGGCCGCGTGAAGATCAGACTTATACGGAACATAATGTATGGACATCGCCTTCCGAAGCTTCCGCTGGATTCAAGTATTGTATTGAGAGATAAGAGAGAGCAGAGTGATTTGTAATGTGAGACGAGTGAATTTGAGTGATTGTAATCTCGGCCTTGCGCCCCCAATGTAACCGTTGTTTTGATATCAATAAAGAGCTTCTTTTGAATAAATTGTATTTTGGTTCTAAATTTCTGTTGCGTGTTCAATGTCTCTGCTTGGGACTTCTGTGCGACGACCCCGTCGCTGTAATCGGCCGTTATGGAATCTGTCTTGTACGAGCGCAATCTAGGCTCGTGCGGCATCACGCCTTAGCGAGGACGATCGCTCCTGCGGGAGCGGGACGTGACCGGGACAGTGTTAGTAATGGCTTCGATAGCCCAACGCAACACTTGTCTAACTTGTTCGGGCAACGACTTGACGAGCGAAGGCTACGCCGAGCTCCGCGTCGAGGGAAACGTGCTATGCACGGGGTCGACTTGAACAACCAAGTTCGTGCCTAGACTTAAGCCAACGAGCCGTGCAAGATGACTTAACTTGCGGGACGTGCGAAGGCTATGCCAAGCCTTGCAGGACAAGACCGTGCATGCTTTATCAAGCATTCATGCGGGTGACGCCTATGACTTAGGCTAATCTCCAGTGTCGGGACAAAACGACGGGACCGTGCATGCTTTTCAAGCATTCACGCAGGCGATGCCTATTACTTAGGCTATTTCAAGTGTCGGGGCAACTTAACAACTTAAGCCAACGTCCTTCTCCCAAGCCACGGGAACGAAGGATCGTGTGTCATTTGAAAGCACGCTGAGCCGACTTCTATGAAGACCGTGGGACATTTTTCCATGTTCTAGACATTTCGACCCGACGGGATTATTCCCTTAGCTATGTTGGTGCGTAGCTTTTAGTTTAGCCTACTTGTGCAAGTTGAAAACATTACGAGTTATTATGTGAAGGCTAAGATGAGGCAAGTTCACCGAAACTACCCCACCTGTGCGAGAAGTCGCCTCGGACGAGCGAGCCTTCGAGTAGCCGTTGCAAGGCTAAGTTCCAACGCCGTCGGCGTTCCGATTTCTCCGATTGACTTTGCGGGATGGGGCACTACAGGGGGGAGGCCGACCCGATCCGTTGGGGGGTGGGGGTCCGGGCCGGTTCGGGCCTCGGACGGGCCGGGCCGGGCTGATTTGACCGTGGGCCGGTCCGGGCACCGGGCTAACCGGTCCACCATACAACATGAAGTAAAACTTGGAGTGCCTTTAGAATTAGCCTAAAATAATTGGAAGTGAAAAATTTTCGTATGCATTGCGCGTGCTCATAATGCGTATGCATGTATTATAAGTCCCTTCGTTTGGATGGTTATTGGAAGTGAGTTGGAAAGTATTAACTTTTTTTAATTCCTTCGCTTGGATGGATGCTGAAGTGGTAGCTGGAAAGTGATGTGATTTTTCACTTTTGAATATGGTGATGTTACCCCCAACCAAAAATATTCATTATTTTTTATGGATTAAATAATATTTTTAATTTTAATTTTATTTTATTTTATTTTATTTTAATTTTTTTTATATATATATTTTTAGATGTCCTAAGTTACGTATGAGATTTTATGCATGCTACATTGTATGTCTTATACTTTAATAATAGTAATTATTATTATTATTTGTAGCATCCACTTTTTCATGGAAAGGGTATTTTAGTCATTTTAGCCATTTTGGCCATTTTGTGATTTTCTAGATATTTTGACTTGTGTTGTGCTAGCAATTGGTTTAACCTTAGTAGACATTGTACAGGAGCCTAACCATAGCTTAGAATTATTATTTTTTTACTTATTAGAATTCATGTAGGGCTTGGATCCAATTTAGAAGGCTTTTAATTGATTTTTAAGCCTTTTGCATGTAAGCCTTTTTAGCCTTTTTGACTTGGGTCTTATTCTTACTTAAGAGAGAGTTGTCCCAAGTGAAACCCTAACCCTAGAGACCCCCATCCTGGCCGCCCACAGCAGTACACCCTCCCCTCTCTTTTCATTTGTGAAGTTTAGCCTCCACAAGTGAACCCTAGTAGATCTCCTCCTCCAAAAATCCTATTTTCTTCATCCAGAGTCTGTTTCTCCCCAAACAAACTCCGTTGCACTCGTCTAGAAGAGAAGGATTTGCTGGATCATTGCTAACGAGGAGGCGAAGGCAATTGCTTGAGGGGAATCGACCGACACGACAACCGAGGGACTCCGTTTATTGAGTTTTCGACACTCAATAGGTAAACCCTTTTCTACCATAGCTATTCTAGAATTTCTTTCATTTTTGCATCCATATAGACGCCCTAGACTTGCCCATAAAGTTTGGTTGGATTTTGACTTCGTTTGATAGCGGTATCGGACACGTGTCGGTCCTTTACGGCACGTGTTCGACGAAATGCCGCTTAGGATAGAAAGTTGTTGTTTTTTGATTTTGTCTTCATGGATGTTTAGATAATATCATTCTTAAAAACTTTTGTGAAGACGGATTTGAAATCGATGACTTTTCAGCGACGTTTCAGGCATCGGACGCACGTGCACGGATCCCGTGCACGAGGCCGTGCATGCCTTGCCGTCAGCGTGTTGTATCTCGATGCACTGACCTTATTTTTGCCTGAAATTTCTTGAGCACATGGGGGCAACCTCTGCCCCCATGCTCCTAAAATTTCACGGCTTCTCGTTGAGTGAGCACGGAGAAATCCGACGTGCATCGTTCAGCCGCACTATGCACTCGGGCTGATTTTTGTCGCTGAAACGGACTTCGTACGCGCTCTCGACGCGACGAGGACCCGTTCCAGGACCTGGAACGCATCGACCTATACCTAGACTACCCGAGGGACCAACCCCGAGTCGTGGCGTAGCCCAACGAGCGAGCCACGGAGGCCGAACCGCGCGGACGAGGGCACGCACAGGCACGCGCGGGCTCGCGCGGGCTCGCGCGGGCACGCGCCGGCGCGCGGGCGTGCAGCAGGCTGCGCGTATGTGCGTCGCTGCGTGTGTCGCCTCGGCACAACATGTCGCCGTGTTGTCGTGTCCTAGACCTACCCCAGGACCCCCTAGCTACGTACACGAGCACGGGACTTTTCGTTGTGTGTGCGGCGTTCAATCGAGCGAGAACGCACGCATACGTGCACGTTGACACGCGGTATCGGGTTTTCCGATACGCATTCTATGGACACGACACGAACACGATTTCGTACCCGGGAGTACCCGAGCGCATCACGTAGGTTGAGACCAACGTGCATGTCGAGTTTCGCGGGTTTATATTGTGTATATTTCATTTTGGGTCGTTGTGTGAAAAATGGGTTTTTCCTTTAAATGCAAATTTGAGTTTGAATGTGATATTTTGTTTTCCATGAATTTAACTTGTAAAATCTGAGTTTTTAGTATGTATATGAGGTTTTGAACTTGTGAGAACCAACTCTGGGATTTATTTCATATTTTTCTATTAATTATGAGCACATGTGATTTTCTTTTGTAGCTATGTATATATGTAATTATATATATATATATAAGACTTCGTTGAAGCCCATTGCAAGCATATATGTTGAGAATGGGTCGAGAGGAATTAATCCCAGATTTTGATTTATTAAAACTATTTCAAACCATGTGTTATTTTTTCCAAATGAGCATATGTATGGATATATACATAGTTTTCCTATTTTGTTTATATGTATATAAGAGTATATTAAAATGAGGCATACCATGGTTGAGTTTTGATGTTTTTAATCTCAGTTTTGACCCACTTCAGTAACCTACAGGTATCACACACACACACAACCATTTGTTAGAAATAAGAGTAGGCTTGTGTTGTGAATACATGTGTATGTATATATACCTATATGTGTATAGTTAGTATGCGTGAGAACCCATCTTAGAGTAGATCATAGTTGTGGTTGTAACCATAGGAGTCCTAGGATAGATTTGGTTTGTCATTTTGAGCCTAGTTTAGTCGAATTGGCCGACAAGTTGACCAAGTTGACAAAAGTCAACTTTGAGTCAAACTTGATCCAAATCGACTCAAACGAACTCCGAATGACCTAGAATTTTGTGTATGACCTAAAAATTAGTAGACGGACTAGTTGACCAATGTTTGACCAGGTTTGACCAGCGTTGACCAGGTTTGACCAGAGTTGACCAAGGGTTGACTTTGACCAAAAGGGACATAGAAGCCTGTAGTCTTGCATTGTAGCTATTTCTTTTGATATTTTAGACTTGATTGTGACATGTGTATACTTTAAATAGGTTTATATTGCCCCAATTTAGCTACACTTCATCATCAACAGTTCAGTTTGCCAGGCGAGTACATTCTCTGACCTTTTCATACTTGTTTGGATATGTTTTCTTGTTATAGACTAGTATACTTGATGCTGACACGATGTTTACACGAATTAGTACCCTATAGATCTTTTCATGCGATGTTATCCCCTCGGATACATCGAGTATATCATGTTCATGTAATTTATCGTGTTCATCATGTACTCCATGTATTCATATTTATCCATGTACACTCATATGTTATTAATGTACACTCATTGTCACGCCTCGACCCGGAATCACCCGAATCATCGTCCTCGCAGGGGGCGTAATGTCGCACGAGCCTGGAGTTGCGCTCGTGCAAGGCAAGATGACAAGTTCTCAAATGGTTATCTTTTGATTTGATATTAACAACGATAGGAAACAGAGTATACGAAACAATTCTCTTTATTGATATTCGAAACTGAGATTATAATGGCTTTCGATAGCCTAACAATATATGCCAGATTGTCTACAACACTCAGGTTCTCTCTTGTCTACAAAGGATTTCACCGTTCCATACATCATGCCTTCTATATCTCGGCCGCATCAATCCAGCTGCGTAGTCCGAGCGTCAATGCGATAGCACGCTTCAATGCGCTTTGGCATTCCAAGCCTTAACACGTTCAAGCAACGCTTCGTCGCGAGCAATCCATTCCCTGCATCCTGCATGAAGCTGGTGGGGGATCAGTACGTTCGTCCTCGCATGTACTGAAGCAAAGATCATCTTTCCAAACCGACATTTTAATCTTTATGTTGAATCATGCAACTTAGCTTATGATCTTGCTATGTTCTCCTTAGGGTCAATTTTATGGCATATTCGAAAGCGTAAAGCATGTTATCATAGCAGCATGTTATCGAATTGAATAGGCAAACAAACAAGCAATCTCGTGTTTGATTCGTGGCACGACTTACCAAGTCGACGCACTCGTCCTTGTACCGATGCAAGGTAAATACGTCGTAATCCTTCCCTGTCATGTTATTGTGCATTTCTAAGCAGGATCTCTATGTGGGATGCTTATGCACCTACACTTTCAATCCATCGTTCCTTAACTATATGAGGGCCGTTGGCGTATCCGCGCCGGAATGGACTAAAGGAGTTCCTTTCTTTTCTCTTCTTCTTTTCTCTCTATTTGGTTGGGCTGCACGGCGTTTCACGGGTTGGGTCACCTCCCAAACAACCGAAACGTCCCCGATGCATACCATCATTTGTGGCTTTTCCCATCTTGTTTAAGGATGTGCGCCTACAAAGATTATCCATCCCTTCGCGGCCAAATCGGTTCCGGGGACCTCCGGCATTTAACCGTTTGGGGGGATACTCGTGCACGAGTTATTATCACATTAATCTCGAGTCCATTCCAATCGACCATGCAACGCCCTATCATTCAACAGTTAAATTCAAACAACCAAACATAGTCTTGAGTCCGAGACTCAGACTTATCGTCTCGCATTTCTTCCATTTAGCTTTCTATGTTCTTTCGTTTCGCACTTCGTTTCGATGATTTAATGGCATCGTGCCTCAACTCAATGCTCGTCAACCGAACGACCCGAAGGTCTCGAACACCTTTCGAGGCAACATGTCATATCCGACAGTTCCGCCACATTCATACCGCAACTGTATTCTCTCGCAACGAAGCCATCTTTTATTATCCCGTGCACGTAGGCACATTCTGACCATATTCCCATGTTCTATAACTTAGCATTCAATGTTCGGGGCTTGCGCGCTAGGGCGCTCGCCTATTGTCTTTCAATGTTCTAGCCGTTCTAACTCGTTCGCAAGGCACGGTATGGTTCGTGCACTAAGGCACTTGCCGATTACAGTTATCCCATGTTCTTACGGCTTGCGCACCGAGGTGCTCGCCTTAGCGATATCCAATGTCCCATAGCGACTCGTGCATATTGATGCACGTTTCATTTCAATTGTTCTAACTTAGTGTTTGACTCACACTATGATTTTATCTCCGATCGGCCACGCCCGTGGCGTCGATAGGTTAACTTAGCATACAATGATATATTTGACTTATCGAATGAAGGAGTAAAAAGAAGTCAATCCTTCCACCTTGAGTCGATATGCCTTCGTTGTTTCGCCGAGCCGATACGGCTCAATTTTATAACTTTGTTGTACGGCCACTCTCCTGACTTAGCCATTCGAGCACTTCGTGCTTCATTGAGTTGTACGTCCGATTTGCCTTAGCGTACCCAAGTCTTATCCCGTCGCAAGGCGACAATTTGATTTCGCGGACCCCGTACTAAATATTGCAAAAGATCGACCTCTAATATTTTCCGGTCAAGGTATAACCTGTACACGAAACCAACTAAAATCAATACTTGCAACGATTCGGACTTGCGCCTTGGTCGATTCGATTTCTTAGAATCTTCGAGCCGATTCAACGCACTCATCCTTCGGGGCAACGCGGCGCTTCGCATCGATTCAACTCGATGTATTCTTTTCGGGACAAGGCAACTCTTCGCATCAACTTAGTTTGATGCATTGCTCGGGACAACTTAACTCTCGTATCGTTTTGCATCGATACATTTCCTTTGCGTCAGCGCGACTCGTTGAGTCAACGCTTCAGCGTAATGCGCCGTGCGGAACGGGGCATTACAGAATATACCACTCAAAACAAGGTTCGTCCTCGAACCAAAACCAACACTCCGACTAAGTATTTTATAGATCGTTTCACGATCTCGTCCCACCAACGTTATTCAGTTTCACACTATCTCGCAAGCTTTTCACTAACATTTCAAGTCTTCCCTGCCGCTCGATTTGAATTTTGTATACAACTCGATTTGGATCCATACCTATATTCAAGGCATCCCGAAGATATATGTATTTCGACCGAGTCCAGTCGTAGCAAATTGGAACAAAGGTGACAGGTAAATTTCAATCCTATGCTTGCCATCTCGTACCCTCGATCGGACTTATCCTTAGCAACTGTTCTCGAAATTTCATCGCATATGCATATTGATACGCACGCGATTCATTTAACAAAGTCATTGCATGCGACGCGATTCAAAATTGCATTTCTCATTTCGTATGTTTTATCGGGACTATCAATTCTACGCATTGCGTCAAGCCGTCGCGCATCCAATCACCACGAGTCTCCGTAACGCCTTGCGTTCGAAGTCGCTATCCAACTATTTCCGAAGTCTGGCTATGCACTTATCTCGATACGTTTTCCTTTGTTGACTTGCAAATGCATCAACATTCAGGGCTATGTCCGCTAGGTTACTTACATAGTCCCCGTGCTTAGATTCTCCCGACGCAAGTTTAAATTGACATTGCACAAAGGCCACAATCTATCCGACACGAAAGTTTACATCAAGGCGACGGTGCTCAAGGCAACGATCGCCTTAGCATGAAGGTCTTTACGACGCGTCTTACGTTCGATTCCTATCGAATAGGAAATTCACTAGCCAAATTCTCGACTTATCCATCTCGTAACATCGAATGTAAATTTTGATTCACGCAAGCTCAATTGCAAGGTGAATCCGAATCTAACGACATGACTCGTAAGTTATTCCCTTATCATTCCCTCTCGTGTATAGCACGTTTCTCGTAATCGCCTATCCGAATCACCAAGTCCGTTGGTGAATTCTAGTTTGACCGTCGACCAACATAACCATTCAAGTATTCATCCGACGAGTACTCAAAATCTAACTTATCATTCTCAATCGAAAGCTGTTCCAACAATTTTCGATCGCCTAGACTTATCATCAACACGCACCGTGTTATATTTGTTATCGGTGCAATCTCATATGCGATATCGCATGGGTCATCTTACGGTCTGCAGCATTCAATTTGATTTGGCGGTCAAGTCTTCTAGGATCAGCTGCCCCGAAGCTACGCTCGATAATTGTGGATCATCACCGAAGGACAGTTTAATACGAACCATGCTATATCTTATTTTGGAGCCAAATCACGTTCCGACGATTCTATGCGACTACCCAATTTTGGACAAAACTATTTCTATCGGCGCAACTGATGCGCAACTATCCTCCGAGTCAAGTCATGCACTATCGTCGATGATTTCGTAATTTACGAAACATCTATTCGCATCAAGTTCGAGTCTATCTTATTTGCGGGTCGACACACGAGATGCTATACGCATCGAGCAATCGTCGATGACTTATAGTCTCGTCTTTGATCAATCACAAAATTTACGATCAACCAAGTTCGTTCATTCTCGTATCCTTTACTTACAAAAATTTTGATAGCGCAAGGCGCACTCCATTTTGCATTCTCACATCGTGCTTACGTTCCTTGCGTATCGATCTTGATAGTTCATATCAATTTCGATAGCAAGAGGGTCGACTTCGAATCCGTTTTGACATCAACTTAACTCGCATCGCATACATCCAAGTTCGCAACAAACTTTTCCATACGCATCTACTCGTTCTCCGATTCGCCGCATCCCGCTATACTTTGATCGTGTAACCGAGTTACCGATTATCCAACATCGTGCCCTCGAGTTTTACGATCTCGCCCTCTAAGTTTTGTGTGTTTTCAGACGTACTCAAATGAGTATCGCCGTAACTTAACCAACTATTTCATAGGCACGGTTTCTCGTGTCAACAAACTTTCTTACCGAAGTCGCACATCGTGCGATTCACTTTCATTGTTTGCATCGCCTAACATTTCTATCGAGATCGCAAGTCGTACGATTCGATTCGTCTCGTCCAACGTTTCTACCGAGATCGCAAGTCGTGTGACTCATTTGTAAGCTCGAGTATTCCTTTCCCGTCGATCCGATTATTGCGTCAAGGCATAATCGTTTCGCTAGTCTCGGTCGTCCGACCGACTTATCATTCTCATCCGACGTATCGTTCATTGATACGAGTCTCGCCTTATCGTCCCAACCGAATTTCGAAGAACACTTGCATCAACATACCGTCATACAAATTTTCAATCGAGTCTCGGTACTCCCCCGTCCGTTGCGGACAAACTTTCCGCAATTCTCACAAAGCGTCGATGCAATTTATCGCACAAGTGCTATACCATATACCACTCGAAATCAAGTCATTCCTACGTGGTATGGCATATACTACTCGAAATTCAAGCCATTTTCCTCGCGCTATACTTAGTATAAACCGACAATTCCTTTCGACTCACGATTTCCGCAGTGACCGTGCTTGATCACAACCGTGACTTTGATTCTATCAAATCCGACGTAACTCGGTCAATGTTCTCGTTTGGCAACATAAGTTTGGTATGCAACCGAACGATTCGTTCTATCGATTTACGATTTCAATTCTTTCCTTACGTTACATCTCGTGTAACACTTTATTTGATACGCGTCGCACCCCGTGCAACAAATTTTACTTTCGATACGTATTGCACTTCGTGCTACGATTTATTTCCGACACTTTCATTTCACTTATACAACGATTTATTTCCAATTTCCTTTGCACTTCGTGCAACGATTAATTTGATATGCGTTGCACCACGTGCAATAATTTTTACTTTTAATACGCGTTGCACATCGTGCAACGATCATTTCCGACATTTACCGCACCTCGTGCAACGAATTACTCTCGACTTTCCAAGTCAATGCACAATCCGTTTTAACACATTCGGTATTGGCTTATCACTTCTCACTTTCATTTTAACGTATATTCCCATTAACTCGTTGCATATCGTGCATCGTTTTATTTCTCTTTCAACATGTTACATTGCCACAATATCTCAAATCGTATTTCACAATTTGTTGCGTTTGCAGCAACTAACATTTTTACGGCTCGTTGTATTCAATACAATATACCCTTCGCGACTTTCTTAGCAAACATCATGAAATTTCCAAAACACATGCGGCAAAATTTCACGATTTGTATTAGACTTATTGGATGGAACATCCAGTGCGGCATCGAGTAGAGTCAAGAGTGATATCAAGTGGTGGTGGGCAACTTTTTGAATTGTAACGAAGCGAGCGTCCAGAGAAAATTGAGCCTAGGGCTCTGATACCAATTTTTCACGCCCTGACCCGGAATCACCCGAATCATCGTCCTCGCAGGGGGCGTGATGCCGCACGAGCCTGGAGTTGCGCTCGTGCAAGGTAAGATGACAAGTTCTCAAATGGTTATCTTTTGATTTGATATTAATAACGATAGGAAACAGAGTATACGAAACAATTCTCTTTATTGATATTCGAAACTGAGATTACAATGGCTTTCGATAGCCTAACAATATATGCCAGATTGGCTATAACACTCAGGTTCTCTCTTGCCCACAAAGGATTTCACCGTTCCATACATCATGCCTTCTATATCTCGGCCGCATCAATCCAGCTGCGTAGTCCGAGCGTCAATACGATAGCACGTTTCAATGCGCTTCGGCATTCCAAGCCTTAACACGTTCAAGCAATGCTTCGCCGCGAGCAATCCATTCCCTGCACCCTGCATGAAGCTGGTGGGGGATCAGTACGTTCGTCCTCGCATGTACTGAAGCAAAGATTATCTTTTCAAACCGACATTTTAATCTTTATGTTGAATCATGCAACTTAGCTTATGATCTTGCTATGTTCTCCTTAGGGTCAATTTCATGGCATAATCGAAAGCGTAAAGCATGTTATCATAGCAGCATGTTATCGAATTGAATAGGCAAACAAATAAGCAATCTCGTGTTTGATTCGTGGTGCGACTTACCAAGTCGACGCACTCGTCCTTGCACCGACGCAAGGTGAATACGCCGTAATCCTTCACTGTCATGTTATTGTGCATCTCTAAGCAGGATCTCTATGCGGAACGTATATACGCCTACACTTTCAATCCATCGTTCCTTAACTATATGAGGGCCGTTGGCGTATCCGTGCCGGAATGGACTAAAGGAGTTCCTTTCTTTTCTCTTATTCTTTTCTCTCTATTTGGTTGGGCTGCTCAGCGTTTCACGGGTTGGGTCACCTCCCAAACAACCGAAACGTCCCCGATGCATACCATCATTTGCGGCTTTTCCCATCTTGTTTAAGGATGTGCGCCTACAAAGATTATCCATCCCTCCGCGGCCAAATCGGTTCCGGGGACCTCCGGCATTTAACCGTTTGGGGGGATTGTGAAACCCGTAATTTCAGAAAATTATTTTTTATATAAATTAAATTAGCTAATATAATTAATTCTCAATTGTTAATATAGGAAATTTCATTTTTTTAGAAAAATTATTAACTCTGGAAATTTTTGTCAAAATAAAAAAAAAATAAACTGTATTTTTCTAATTAATTAAATATTGTGTTTATTCTAGTTAGGTTAAATATATTATTATTTCTAGTTAAACCTGTTAATTATGAAAACCATATTTTAGAATAAATAAATAAATTGTTTCAAGAATATAAATTCTGAAATTTCTTTGAATGTTGGTCGTATAAAAATCTATAGTTAAATATTTTACTATATAAATCTTTGTTCTTTCCACTTATTAATACACTTACTGATATTAACAAATTTCGAATCAATTCCAATTCTCTGAACTCATTGACTCATTCTTTAAGCATTGCTTTCTTTAACTCATTCTTTAACACATTTTTATTTTATTAACTCACATTCACTCACTCACAGCTAAGGAAAAGCTTTTGCTTTCCTTCCCATTTGTTCCAGGCCGACCTTTCTTTTCCCTTTCGGCCAACGGACGTCTCCTCTTATTCCGAAACCTCCGGCGACTCTACGGCTCCCGTAACCCCAGGTTTCACCCCTATTTAATCCCTCCTCTTCATTCTCCTGACCAAACCCACTCTTTCTCAAAATTCCCAAACCCTAGCCCAGGCTGACCCCGGCGCCATCCCCGACCGGCGTACCCCCTAGGCCGGCCATCCGCCGCCAACCCGAGCGCCCGCCCCCTTTCCGACCCCGCGACCCGCTGACGCCAGCGCCCAACGCCGATCCCGAGACCGCCGCTCTCCGGCAGCCCCGATCACCTTCGATCCGTGCGCGTGGCTCTGTCCCGAGTGGCCCCGTCTCCGTGCGTGAGCGTCCGGCGTGGTTCGATCCCGAGTTCCGTTCCTGTTTCTGCGGTTCCGTTCCGTTTCGGTTTCGGTACACTCTGACCCGATAAATTCTTTTTACCGTCTATGATGATATTGGTCCAACCCAATTCCAGTAGGAATTCGGGATTTCGGTTTTGGTTTCGTTCCGTTTTGGTTTCGAAATTTTCGATGCTTTCGGAAATTATGGTTCTGAGAGTTTTCTTTTAGGAAATATTTCCTGTGGATTTGTCTGTGAGTTTTCCGAGAAATTCGGGTTTCCAATGTTTCGGGATTACCGTTTCATTCTCGGGTTTTTCCGAGGAAATTTCGGGAATATTTGGAAAAATGTTTTCTGAGGAAATATATATGTATATTGGGTTTGGGATATTTTTGCAGGTAAAACCGGAGCATTTTCCAGTTCTTGGGTTGACCGAAAACAGAGAGAATGCTGCCGAAATTTTCGGAAAAATTAATAAAATGGTTTTAAATAATTTTTTTGTATTTTGGGCGACAACCATAATTGGTTGCTGGGCCCCAACGAAATGCAAACGCACCGGTTCGACCGGACGTTGAGGCAGAATAGTTGAAAATGAAGTTTGGACCAGAGTCTGAGACTTATAATTTTCTTTAAATAATATTTTGGAAATTTATTAGTTTTTGTTAAATTGTAGGTAATTTTCGGACTAACCAGTTCCTTTTTCTTATTTCAATTTATGTAATTAAGATGTAAGGGCATAAGCCCATTAGTTTATCTTTCTGTAAAATTTGTAATAAGTAGGATGTTAGCTTTGAGATTTTCTGGATTGTGCAAGCGCGTAAAGTTAGGAATAATCAATATTAATATTGATTATAATTAAGAAATCCACAATATTTCTCATTTAAAAGAAAAATATATTTTATATATATAATAATAAAAATACCAAGTTTTCCCAATAAACTGATAAATACAAGTTTTTCCGAAATGAAATATAAATTGAAATTTCTTAATTGCAACTCATTAGTAAACGCATTTTGTTAGCTAAAACAAGTTTGACTAGGGATCATATAGGGATTACAACTAGTATGGTTAACTCTGGTTTTTGAGACAAGTTTCTCGGATGTAGGATTTTGAGGAAGTTCCTGACCGTCAATCCCGAAGTACCAACTTTTCCAGTCAAAACAAATTGAGGCAAGTACATTTTGTGTAGATTTACAATTGTCTTAGCAATCTTTTCATTGCATGTTTAAACCACTGTTCAAACACGAAACTCCTTCAGGAGTACTGATTATACTGTTGGGGACTGGGGGAGTAGTGTGGTGGATATGACCAAATCCAAACTTAGGTTAACTACTGTGTTAGCTTTTCCCTCTCTCACAAGGGGACAAGCCATACCGTATCGCTAGGATACTACTGCACCCAAACCGGTCATATTCATTACCTATTCAACACTTTACTGTAACAATTGCAAAACTGTTCTTTCTTCAAACTGTTTAAAACTGCAAGTTCATATTGTTAATGGAATTGTTTAATTTGCATGAATTGTACTTTGCTCCTTTCCTGACTGGATCCCCGTAGGTACTCCTGACGACTCAGAGCTGATGATCAGTAGTTACTATGATCCCGACCTGTACCCGGCGGTACTTCCACCTGAGGAGGATGATGTGGCGTCAACTTAGATGCTACTTAGAATTTGAGAGTTTTAGTTTCTCTTTTATTTCCAGTTTATGAACTATGTATTGAAAAACAAGTTTTAATTATAGTTTCAATAAATGTTGTGGCAACTTTTAGTTTCAATCTTGTTGTTGATTTACCTGCAAATGGGATTACAGTTTACTGCCGCCGTCTCATCAACGGTACAGGCTGGGCATGATCCGATTCGACCCAAGTATTTGGGGACCGGGTCGTGACATGTTTTTAGTGGTGGCCCAAGCAGGTCCCTCATATCAACAACTTAGGAAAACTTAGAAACAATTAGGAACACTAGAACATCAAATTGCCACAACTTAGGACTGATATTTTTTATATTAAATATTTTTATTATAGACGGGTAGGATACCTTGCTTATGTTTGTATCCTAAACCTTCCAGAGAATGGCCACTGAGAATACCAACCCTGCTGGCGATGGGATGTCAACACCTGACCATACCCCACCTCCCCAATCAAGTCCGGATCCTACACCTCGGCAGTTGGCCGACCGTCCCCATAATACAACGACGGATCCATCATATTCTCGGACAGAGATGCAACCCCCTGTGGTTACGTCCACTCCAGCTGCCCCACCGGTGCCTGTGGACCCCACTGACCTCATAGGTCTGCTAAGAGGAGTGCTAGAAGCCCAGAGAACTCAAGCTGAAGCTCATCGCGAGCAGACGGCCATTATGAGAGAAGGCATGGAGAATGCCCATAACGTGGCAATGGCTGCACTGGAAAGAGGAGAAGCAGCTCAACAGGAACCAAGGCCTGCCAAGGTAAACATAAATTTAAGGATTAATTTATGTAATAATAGGGCCATTTAATTTATGGAAATCATATTGCCAAGGTGGGCGATATTGAGAGCTTTAAGAAGCAAAACCCTCGACCTTTCAAGGGCACCGAGGGAATCGTCTATGCTGACGAATGGCTCGACAATATGGAGCATCTCCTGAGCGTCGCTCGACTTCCAGAAGACCTCAAGGCCGAAGCAGTGGGACTCCAACTGCAGAATGTAGCTAGCACCTGGTATCGGAATGAACCCCGACTCCAGGATAGGCAGGTCGATTGGGACACCTTCAAGAGGTTATTCCAGAGGAAATTCTTCCCAACTTCTGAGATGCGGGAGATGGAGCGACAATTCCAGAACCTGAAGCAAGGCAATATGACTGTGGGAGAGTATGCGGCAGAATTCGGCCAGCTCAGCCGATTTGCCAAGAACATGGTGGCTGATCCTGCTGATCGTGCTGAACGATTCAAGTATGGACTTCGAGAGGAGATTCGCACTTATGTGATCTCTGGCGGAGCTAAGACTTATGAGAAGATTCTGGAGAGAGCCCAAGACATAGAGAAGAGCCAACCTGCCCGTTCAAAGAGAGATTATCCTGGAACTAGCAACTTCCAGGGTAATCAGAAGAAGCCCAACAACAGCAACAATAACAACAACCGTCCTCAGCACCAGCAGGCGAGGGACAATGATAGAGCACCTCAGAGGCAGATTCCTATCTGCGATTATTGCAAGAGGCCGGGACATCTAGCAAACATCTGCAGGAAGAGGCTAGGGCACTGCCTAGTCTGTGGGTCTTCCACCCATCAAGTGAAGGACTGTCCCTCGTCAGTTCACAAGGCTGGAGGAAATCAGCAGAGGGGACCTCTGCCCACTCAGCAGCAACAATTTGGGCAGCATCAACAGAAGACGGGGCGAGTTTTTGCCCTAACTGCAGAGGAACCAGAGCCGGAGCAGGAACCTAATACGGATGTCATATCAGGTTACATCTATGTACATTCTTATCCTGTATTAGTTTTATTCGACTCTGGTGCAACACACAGTTTCATAGCAACAAAGTTTATCTCTGCACACCACATAGTTACGGGCCTTAGCAAGAGGATTTGTAGGGTTATGACTGGAGGAGGACCCTTACCCATTACGGAGACCTGTAATTGCCCCATTACAATATCTGGCTATAAGTTTGTAGCACCTTTACTGGTGATGCCCTTGCCCAACTATGACATAGTTCTTGGAATGGACTGGTTGAGCAAGCAGCATGCGCTGATAGATTGTCACAGAGGATGTGTAATCTTCAGCCCACCTGGAGGGCCAGAGTTTGAAGTCTCTAGAGCTCCGGAGGTTATGGAGAGTATTGTCTACTCTATTACTGAAGAACCTGAACCTCTCCATCCTATCATAGCGGAATTCATGGATATTTTCCCTGATAGTCTTCCTGGGCTACCCCCAGATCGGGATATAGAATTCACTATTGATTTAGTCCCTCGCTCTCCCCCGATCTCTAAGGGATGTTATAGAGTCAACCCGAAGGAGGCCAAAGAGATGAAGGAGCAGATCAACGAACTGAAGTCTCTGGGATTCATTCGAGACGGAGCTTCACCCTGGGGAGCACCTGTTTTGTTTGTGCCCAAGAAGGATGGAACGGTGAGGATGTGCATCGACTACCGGGCGCTGAACAATGTCACAATCAAGAACAAGTACCCTCTGCCCCGGATCGATGACTTATTTGATCAGTTGAGTGGAGCCAAGGTGTTTTCCAAGATTGATCTCAGGTCTGGCTATCATCAGATCAAGGTCAGGAAGGAAGACATTCCCAAGACAGCATTCAACACCAAGTATGGGCAGTTTGAATTCTTGGTCATGCCGTTTGGTCTGACGAATGCTCCTGCTGTGTTCATGAACCTTATGAACAAGGTTTTCCATGAATACTTAGACCAGTTTGTCGTCGTCTTCATTGATGACATACTGATCTATTCAAAGACGAAGGAGGAGCACGAAGAGCACCTCAGGAAAGTTCTGGAAACTTTGAGGAAGGAGAAGCTGTACGGTAAGCTTTCCAAGTGTGAATTCTTTCTAGACAAAGTGGATTTTCTTGGCCATGTTGTCACAGGAGAAGGAATTTCTGTGGATCCTAAGAAGATAGCTGCTGTGGAGAAGTGGCCTACCCCAAGCTCAGTTGCTGACATCAGAAGTTTCTTGGGCTTGGCGGGCTACTATCGGAAGTTCGTGAAGGATTTTGCTAGAATTGCTGAACCAATGACAAAGCTGACTCGGAAGAATGAAGAGTTCATTTGGACGGAGGACTGCCAAGCAGCGTTCGAGGAGTTGAAGAAGAGGCTCACTACTGCACCAATCCTTGCGCTACCCGCAGGATCCGGTGGTTTCACAATCTACAGTGATGCCTCTGGAAAAGGACTAGGATGTGTTCTTCAACAACATGGAAAAGTGATTGCTTATGCATCTAGGCAATTACGGACTCATGAGAAGAACTATCCCACTCATGATCTGGAGCTTGCTGCAGTCATCTTTGCGTTGAAGCTTTGGAAGCATTATCTCTATGGAGAGAGGGTGGAAATATACACGGACCACAAAAGTCTGAAGTATGTTTTCACTCAGAAAGAGCTAAACATGAGACAGAGGCGATGGCTGGAGTTAATAAAGGACTTCGACATCGACCTGTAATACCACCCGGGTAAGGCTAATGTGGTCGCTGATGCCCTTAGTCGATACCCAGTGGCGATGTTCTTAACCAAGGAGAGGCACCTGCTGGAGGACATCGAGAAGCTTGAACTGGAGATTGTACTGCCTGGACGGAAGGAACTGGATGTTGATTCTGTGCTAATGAAGTTGCAAGTGAGCTCGTATCTGATGGACAAGATCAAGGAGACTCAGTTTCAAGACGAGGCACTTTGCAAACTAAGAGACCAAGTGTTGGCGGGAACACTTGAGGGTTTCTCAATCGCCAGCGATGGAGCTTTGAAGAATGGTACGAGGCTTTGTGTACCATCTGGCGAACTGAAGAACGAGCTAATGAAGGAAGCGCACCAGTCGCAATATTCTATACATCCTGGAGATAATAAGATGTATCGGGATATGCGCACTATTGTTTGGTGGTATGGAATGAAGAAAGATGTGTCCAGATTCGTGTCAAGATGTTTGATCTGTCAGCAAGTGAAGGCCAGTAGACAGAGACCCGCAGGACTTCTACAACCGCTGGACATTCCGGAGTGGAAGTGGGAGCACATCACAATGGATTTCGTGTCAGGTTTGCCTCGTTCCCAAGGAGGGAAGGATGCCATCTGGGTTATAGTGGACCGACTAACCAAGTCTGCTCACTTTATTCCCTTCAAGGTTGGTTTATCCACCGAGAAGTTGGCGGCTTTATACATGCGACACATCTACCGGATTCATGGAGTACCGGTAAGCATTGTTTCTGACCGAGACACTCGTTTTACCTCACATTTTTGGAAGAGCTTGCATGACAGCTTGGGGACTCGGTTGAAGTTCAGCACAGCTTATCATCCCCAGACAGATGGGCAATCGGAGAGGACAATTCAGACACTTGAAGATATGCTGCGAGCTTGTGTTTTGGAGTTTGGAGGATCGTGGGAAGACCATCTGCACTTGGTAGAGTTTTCTTACAATAACAGCTACCAAGCCAGTATTGGTATGACCCCATTCGAAGCTCTTTATGGACGTCGTTGCCATACACCATTGGCATGGGACGAAGTTGGTGAAAGAGTACTGCTGGGTCCAGAGATGGTGACTGACGCAGCAGAGAAGGTGAAGTTTATCAGAGACAAGCTCAGAATTGCTCAGGACAGACAGAAGCATTGGGCAGACAGCAGTCGTCGACCACTGGCATTTGAAGAAGGAGATAAGGTCTTCGTGAAGATTTCTCCTACCAGGTACTATCAGATTTGGAAGAGCTGGGAAGCTGAGTCCCAGGTACATTGGACCATTTGAAGTTTTGAGCCGGATTGGAGAAGTGGCATATAGGTTAGCTCTACCAGCTAATCTAGAGGGCGTGCACAACGTCTTCCACGTCTCACAGCTCAGAGAATATGTACCTGATGAGAACCACGTCTTGGACCACTCAGAGCTGGAGATTGGACCGAGCCTCACTATGCCTGAGAAGCCAGTGGCGATTCTAGACCGAGGCAAGAAGAAGACCAGAACCTCGGTGACTCCAATAGTCAGAGTTATGTGGAGGCATGATTCCCCAGGCGAGTCTACTGGGAGCGTGAGGATGAGATGCGGGAGAAGTACCCGTATTTATTTGAGACCTGAGGTAATTTCTAACCCAACTTCTTTTAAATTTCGAGGACGAAATTTCTTAAGGAGGGAAGGTTGTGAAACCCGTAATTTCAGAAAATTATTTTTTATATAAATTAAATTAGCTAATATAATTAATTCTCAATTGTTAATATAGGAAATTTTATTTTTTTAGAAAAATTATTAACTCTGGAAATTTTTGTCAAAAAAAAAAAAAACTGTATTTTTCTAATTAATTAAATATTGTGTTTATTCTAGTTAGGTTAAATATATTATTATTTCTAGTTAAACCTGTTAATTATGAAAACCATATTTTAGAATAAATAAATAAATTGTTTCAAGAATATAAATTCTGAAATTTCTTTGAATGTTGGTCGTATAAAAATCTATAGTTAAATATTTTACTATATAAATCTTTGTTCTTTCCACTTATTAATACACTTACTGATATTAACAAATTTCGAATCAATTCCAATTCTCTGAACTCATTGACTCATTCTTTAAGCATTGCTTTCTTTAACTCATTCTTTAACACATTTTTATTTTATTAACTCACATTCACTCCTTCACAGCTAAGGAAAAGCTTTTGCTTTCCTTCCCATTTGTTCCAGGCCGACCTTTCTTTTCCCTTTCGGCCAACGGACGTCTCCTCTTATTCCGAAACCTCCGGCGACTCTACGGCTCCCGTAACCCCAGGTTTCACCCCTATTTAATTCCTCCTCTTCATTCTCCTGACCAAACCCACTCTTTCTCAAAATTCCCAAACCCTAGTCCAGGCTGACCCCGGCGCCATCCCCGACCGGCGCACCCCCTAGGCCGGCCATCCGCCGCCAACCCGAGCGCCCGCCCCCTTTCCGATCCCGCGACCCGCTGACGCCAGCGCCCAACGCCGATCCCGAGACCGCCGCTCTCCGGCAGCCCCGATCACCTTCGATCCGTGCGCGTGGCTCTGTCCCGAGTGGCCCCGTCTCCGTGCGTGAGCGTCCGGCGTGGTTCGATCCCGAGTTCCGTTCCTGTTTCTGCGGTTCCGTTCCGTTTCGGTTTCGGTACACTCTGACCCGATAAATTCTTTTTACCGTCTATGATGATATTGGTCCAACCCAATTCCAGTAGGAATTCGGGATTTCGGTTTTGGTTTCGTTCCGTTTTGGTTTCGGAATTTCCGATGCTTTCGGAAATTATGGTTCTGAGAGTTTTCTTTTAGGAAATATTTCCTGTGGATTTGTCTGTGAGTTTTTCGAGAAATTCGGGTTTCCAATGTTTCGGGATTACCGTTTCATTCTCGGGTTTTTTCCGAGGAAATTTCGGGAATATTTGGAAAAATGTTTTCTGAGGAAATATATATGTATATTGGGTTTGGGATATTTTTGCAGGTAAAACCGGAGCATTTCCCAGTTCTTGGGTTGACCGAAAACAGAGGAAATGCTGCCGAAATTTTCGAAAAAATTAATAAAATGGTTTTAAATGATTTTTTTGTATTTTGGGCGACAACCATAATTGGTTACTGGGCCCCAACGAAATGCAAACTTACCGGTTCGACCGGACGTTGAGGCAGAATAGTTGAAAATGAAGTTTGGACCAGAGTCTGAGACTTATAATTTTCTTTAAATAATATTTTGGAAATTTATTAGTTTTTGTTAAATTGTAGGTAATTTTCGGACTAACCAGTTCCTTTTTCTTATTTCAATTTATGTAATTAAGATGTAAGGGCATAAGCCCATTAGTTTATCTTTCTGTAAAATTTGTAATAAGTAGGATGTTAGCTTTGAGATTTTCTGGATTGTGCAAGCGCGTAAAGTTAGGAATAATCAATATTAATATTGATTATAATTAAGAAATCCACAATATTTCTCATTTAAAAGAAAAATATATTATATATATATAATAATAAAAATACCAAGTTTTTCCAATAAACTGATAAATACAAGTTTTTCCGAAATGAAATATAAATTGAAATTTCTTAATTGCAACTCATTAGTAAACGCATTTTGTTAGCTAAAACAAGTTTGACTAGGGATCATATAGGGATTACAACTAGTATGGTTAACTCTGGTTTTTGAGACAAGTTTCTCGGATGTAGGATTTCGAGGAAGTTCCTGACCGTCAATCCCGAAGTACCAACTTTTCCAGTCAAAACAAATTGAGGCAAGTACATTTTGTGTAGATTTACAATTGTCTTAGCAATCTTTTCATTGCATGTTTAAACCACTGTTCAAACACGAAACTCCTTCGGAAGTACTGATTATACTGTTGGGGACTGGGGGAGTAGTGTGGTGGATATGACCAAATCCAAACTTAGGTTAACTACTGTGTTAGCTTTTCCCTCTCTCACAAGGGGACAAGCCATACCGTATCGCTAGGATACTACTGCACCCAAACCGGTCATATTCATTACCTATTCAACACTTTACTGTAACAATTGTAAAACTGTTCTTTCTTCAAACTGTTTAAAACTGCAAGTTCATATTGTTAATGGAATTGTTTAATTTGCATGAATTGTACTTTGCTCCTTTCCTGACTGGATCCCCGTAGGTACTCCTGACGACTCAGAGCTGATGATCAGTAGTTACTATGATCCCGACCTGTACCCGGCGGTACTTCTACCTGAGGAGGATGATGTGGCGTCAACTTAGATGCTACTTAGAATTTGAGAGTTTTAGTTTCTCTTTTATTTCCAGTTTATGAACTATGTATTGAAAAACAAGTTTTAATTATAGTTTCAATAAATGTTGTGGCAACTTTTAGTTTCAATCTTGTTGTTGATTTACCTGCAAATGGGATTACAGCTTACTGCCGCCGTCTCATCAATGGTGCAGGCTGGGCATGATCCGATTCGACCCAAGTATTTGGGGACCGGGTCGTGACAGGGATACTCGTGCACGAGTTATTATCACATTAATCTCGAGCCCATTCCAATCGACCATGCAACGCCCTATCATTCAACAGTTAAATTCAAACAACCAAACATAGTCTTGAGTCCGAGACTCAGACTTATCGTCTCGCATTTCTTCCATTTAGCTTTCTATGTTCTTTCGTTTCGCACTTTGTTTCGATGATTCAATGGCATCGTGCCTCAACTCAATGCTCGTCAACCGAACGACCCGAAGGTCTCGAACACCTTTCGAGGCAACATGTCATATCCGACAGTTCCGCCACATTCATACCGCAACTGTATTCTCTCGCAACGAAGCCATCTTTTATTATCCCGTGCACGTAGGCACGTTCTGACCATATTCCCATGTTCTATAACTTAGCATTCAATGTTCGGGGCTTGCGCGCTAGGGCGCTCGCCTATTGTCTTTCAATGTTCTAGCCGTTCTAACTCGTGCGCAAGGCACGGTATGGTTCGTGCACTAAGGCACTTGCCGATTACAGTTATCCCATGTTCTTACGGCTTGCGCACCGAGGCGCTCGCCTTAGCGATATCCAATGTCCCATAGCGACTCGTGCATATTGATGCACGTTTCATTTCAATTGTTCTAACTTAGTGTTCGACTCACACTATGATTTTATCTCCGATCGGCCACGCCCGTGGCGTCGATAGGTTAACTTAGCATACAATGATATATTTGACTTATCGAATGAAGGAGTAAAAAGAAGTCAATCCTCCCACCTTGAGTCGATATGCCTTCGTTGTTTCGCCGAGCCGATGCGGCTCGATTTCATAACTTTGTTGTACGGCCACTCTCCTGACTTAGCCATTCGAGCACTTCGTGCTTCATTGAGTTGTACGTCCGATTTGCCTTAGCGTACCCAAGTCTTAGCCCGTCGCAAGGCGACGATTTGATTTCGCGGACCCCGTACTAAATATTGCAAAAGATCGACCTCTAATATTTTTCCGTCAAGGTATAACCTGCACACGAAACCAACTAAAATCAATACTTGCAACGATTCGGACTTGCGCCTTGGTCGATTCGATTTCTTAGAATCTTCGAGCCGATTCAACGCACTCATCCTTCGGGGCAACGCGGCGCTTCGCATCGATTCAACTCGATGTATTCTTTTCGGGACAAGGCAACTCTTCGCATCAACTTAGTTTGATGCATTGCTCGGGACAACTTAACTCTCGTATCGTTTTGCATCGATACATTTCCTTTGCGTCAGCGCGACTCGTTGAGTCAACGCTTCAGCGTAATGCGCCGTGCGGAGCGGGGCATTACACTCATGACCATATGAGCTCCATGTATAAATTAGTTGTTATCCATGTGCAATAACATATCATGTTTTGATCCTTGTGTATTGATTGGGGGCAGGGAGAGTGTAGTTGGTTATGTGATCATTATCCCCAGTGGGTATCCATGTGCAACTCCATAGTTTATCCATGTGCAACCCAACCTGTTTACATAACCAATTTTATGCTCTAAATCACGTAGATAGTTATATTTCTCTATTTATCATAGTCATATCTAGTCTTAATATTCTCTCTCTTGTTGATTTTTCTTTACAGCATTTCATGTATAATTTTCTATAGCTTGCTTTATATGTCCAACCCTGATATGAACTGTTGTGAGAGATATGTGCTCGTTCCGTCCTGATTGGGCATGTTAAAAATTTTACAGGTGATAATGAAGAGTTCTGTCCTACTTATTATGGCATTGGCTTAGATGACACTGGTGACGTGGACCCTCAGGAGGATCCAGCAGTCGCTGAGGACTTGCCCATAGTCTAGCTGAGACTTAGTATCTTATTGTCTTTTTCTTTGAGACATTATGAGTTGTACTTGAGATTTTGTTCTGGTGGTTTACACCTAGACTTTTATTTATGTCTGTGACTCTCTTGAGATTTATTCTTCTATTCCATCTTAGTTGTCGTGATTGAGTTACTTATTATTTTACTCTTCATTCGGAGCATATTCTAGACTGTATTAAATATTGTGACTCAGGACAGCGTTCTACCGCCGACACTGCGACGTAGGCTGGTCGTACTTCACTTCTCGTGCCCCTTTCACTGGGTGCGGGTCTTGACATTATTATTATTATTATTATTATTATTATTATTAGACCACTTTTTTAGGGGGCGGAGGATTGGAATTCCGGACCGACTTCTTCAAAAAAAAATCAAAAGTCAAAAGAAGAAAAAAATGGGACGCCATGGAACTGCAACCATCAAATCACCCCACTTCCAGCTTTTACTTTCCGCACCAACCAAAATGCCAGATGTGTGGAGAGAGAGAGAGAGAGAGAGAGAGAGAGAGAGAGAGCACAGTAGCTCCAGTTTTGTTACTTTCGGCCTTTGGAGCTGAACCAAACAGACCCCTAACGATTTTCGTGGGTTGGATGTGTGGATTATTTGAAAAGTCATAGGTACGAGCATTAGTCTCAATATATATATATATATATATATATATATATATATATATATATATATATATATATATATATATATATATATATATATATATATGGAGCGGATCAAAAGTTTTTCTTAGAAAACCTCCTAAAAACTCCCCTCACTCTAATTCGTAATATTAATGTTAATATTAATGTTAATGTTAATGTTAATATTAATATTAATATTTTTTTATATATATTAATTTTAATGTTAGTATTAATGTTAATGTTAATGTCAATGTTAATATTAATTTTAATGTTAAGTTTAATGTTAATTTTAGTATTTAATGTTAATATTAACATTAATATTAACATTAACATTAGTATTAAAAATAAATTACGGATTAGAGTGAGGGAAGTTTTTAGGAAATTTTCTAAGGGGGACTTTTGATCCGCTTCCATATATATATATATATATATATATATATATATATATATATATATATATATATATATATATATATTCATGTAAATTTTTAAATACTAACAAATATGCATGTCACATTAGAAAAGAATTATATAGTTGATTGTATAATCAGAATACTTGTATACATGCATGCACTTACAAATGTAGCATGTATATATGAGTTTGAAATTTAAATGCTCAAATTTTACTCCTTTTATGAGACATGGTCTCACTAATATGACAACATATTTCAAAGTTGTTATAATTAAATAAAATAAGGCCTCGTTTGGTTCACGGATTCAAGGAATCCGGAAAGGAAACTTGTTCCTTTTCCTTGTTTGGTAGCCACAAATTTGGAAAACACTTTCCTGACATGGGAAAAAATATGAGGGAAAATGGTTCCTCTCATGATCCATGAAATTCATTTTTCCTCCTCCTTTTCCAGCATTAATTACCAAATATTATGACAAAAGTAGCCTTGATTTATTACCTATTTTACCAATTAACTCTTCATGTTGACATTGGATATTGTTAGAACAATGATATATTTTTTCTTTCTTTTCCTACACCAACTAAACATAGGAAAGAAAATTTGATAGAAATTCTACTTTTCTATCCCCATGAAAAATATATAGGAATTGATTTCCTTTCCGTGAACCAAACGAGGCCTAACAGTAAAGTATGGTTCGATATTGACTTTTACTTTTGTGAAGAATCACAGTCGAGAGTCCAGGTGCTCATTTAGCAAGGGACCGAGTCATTATCGAGAAAAGGAGTGCTCATTTTGACGAGAGAACAAATCATTACTGAGAGCCTAACTGCCCATTCAGCAAATACCGAGTCGCTATTGGGAACCCCAAGTGATCATTATGCGAGGGGTCGGTCATTCAGTAACGGAAAATGGAATGCTCAATTATGAGGGGATGAGTTACATCGAGCCAACACTACAATATTGATATAAACTAATAGCCTTGCGGTATTTAACATTATCATCTTATCTTTCGGATCTTTAGAGTGGAGTCTTTACGTATAATACAGTTACGCCAAGATATTTCACATACTCTTATTAGTGAAAGCAAGGGATTCTAGCTTTTGCGAGCTTCGACTAACATTGTTCCATCTTTGTGTGAGAGTAATATATATATATATATATATATATATATATATATATATATATATATATATATTCTTTTTTATTTCAGGAGTTTATCTTATTGTACCTTTTTTTATTTGTTAATTATCATTAATAAAAAATGAGGAGACTTTTTTTTCACCGTTTACTCTAAAAGGTTTTAGAAAGCTTTAGGAATTCCTTGAATTTCAATTTTAGTAAAGCAAATAAAGCTTTAGGAATTCCTTGAATTTCAATTTTAGTAAAGCAAATAAACAAACCTGGGCTAGTCCATTTTTAATAGTAATTGACTTTGATATCTTCTTCCATAGTTAATGGTAAGGTTTATTATTATTATTAGTTTTAAATAATATAAGCTTAGTTATTTAGTTTTAATAATACTAATACTTTCACTTGAGAATTATTCTATTTTTGTGGTGGATTGTAGTGCTATTGGTTATTTTGGATTTGATAACCCTGTTCGTGGATTCAAACATCTATAATGTTTGTTTTAATTGTGCTACTTATTTTTATCACATTCATTGGCTTGCTTTGGGTGGCCTTGCAAACTTCCACAATTGTACACAAATTACGTATCGTAACTACTCTACATCACAATGTCTACATGGGTCCAGTCAGAACCTAGTCCATTTTAACATCCGAATATTTTCTTTTCATTATACTTATTTATTTTGTAATTAATTGGTGAGAAAAAAAACCTCCACTTTTCATTAATGAAGTAATCAAACAAAACAAAATCTCAAGTAAAAGTCTCACACGGAAAAAGGATGCAAGATATAAATTCAAATCAAGCAAATATATGGGATGATCGGTACGTTTATCTTGACCATAGCTAAAATTTATTACTTTCGTTGATACAAGTTCTACACTATGTCACTTGATTTTAAACTCTTTCGATGCACATCTCTGACTTCAAAACGACTAGTTTCTTCTAACAGCTCATAAAGCAACTCTGACATTTGATGCACTTGATTCTCATAGGCTTATTGTGTTATGGATCCTTAAGAAAGTGGTGTCTGGTTCAATAATCACACTAATTAAGGTAGCCTTGAACATCTCTGATCCCCCTCTTTTTCTTTTTTTCTTTTTGAAACCCCTCCCCCTTTTATATGCTCATCTATATAATCAAATACATGCTTATAATAATACAATTTGGGACCTAGATTTTTAGTTAAATAAATATATTTACACTTTTTATTTACAAATAATGAATTCAGCTAATTACCTTCTACAAATATATCTTAGTAATGCTATCGAGGTGAATAGCATCTAGACCCATTAGGAAATGGATGTTGTGATATTTTCTCTAGTGGTACCATAGTATTATTTGTTTCCTTTATAAATCTACCAAGAACCATCAACATTTGGACGAAACCTTCAACCTTATTAAATTCTATTTATAAATGGTATCTCTTTAGTTTAGGATTTAGGAATAGTACTATTTACAAATACTTCTTAGGACATGACGATCATGATCATGGGTGGAGATTTGGCTAGTGTTCTCATACGAAAATTGGAATGATAGATGTCTGTGTCACGGGGTGGCTAAACTTTTAGACATTTTTCAATAATTATTCATATTTATGAATTTTACTATGTGTCGTGTTCTTCTGTCTACGTAATATTTTTTTATATAAAAATTCAACTTACAAAAATGTCTCTTAATAGTCGGTCTCTATAATTATATGCATAACTTTCGTTTCATTCTAAATGGTTTTTATCTATCAACTATATTTATTTATCTAAAATTCAACTATAAAAATAATATTGTGAATCCATTTCATGTCATATAAAAATAAAAAAAATTCTATCATGCTCTTCTCAGTAGAGAGTACATAGAATAACAATAATGCTAATTCTACTACCAAATGCTTTGGGTTGTAAGCATTTGATTGTAACTGTAGCATTACTCATAGAATAAAGTCTTACATAGAAATTATATATATATTTTTTCTTCTATGTAAGGACTCTGTTATCGATTTTTTTTTTTAACAGAACCTTCCATTTAAGAGTCTATGGTGTTGATAGGTCTGGTCCAGCATGGACGAGCGTATCGATCCGGTTCTAACAGGTGTATGGGTGTAGAAGTTGGTGCCATAGCATGGATCTAAGTCAACACATGGACATGACGTACGTGCTCTTCTCAGTGCCGGTGTAGTCATCGGTGCAATCATTTTGATGACGCAAGTTGCAAAGGTGGCTGAGGACGAAGATCGAACGTTCGACTGTCTTTGGTGCCAACGGTTACCTCGTCAAAAAGTTGGTCAAGTTGGTCGGGACTCGGACAAGTCCCAGAAAAAATGATTGTCAAAATAATTAGGTAAGGGGACCTGTGAACAATTGGCAAGGGAGTTACGTGCTAATGTAATGAAAGACTGCCCTTTGGTTTCTTTTGCTTTGCGGAATCATACGGTTAAAATTAAGGGTGAGTATTCAGTTTATTCGGTTCCAATCGAACGGAATAACCGAAAATCGAATTGGACCGAAACCGAATAAGCAAAACCGAAATCGAACCGAATTGGTCAATAACCGAACCGAACCGAATTAAATCGGTTCGATTTTCGGTTTATTCGATTTTTTGGTTTATTTGTATTTTTTGTTAATACATATAATAACTAAATATACCTAGATATATTTATTATATACCTATAGTATATACCTATATATATATATATATAACTATAGTATATACCTATAATATATATATATATATATATATATATATATATATATATATATAGGTATATACTATATATATATATACTATATATATATATTAATATATATATATCTATATATATATATATATATATATATATATATATATATATATTATAGGATATTATAGTTATATATATATATATATATATATATATATATATATATATATATATATATATATATATATATATATATATATATATATATATATATATATATAACTATAGTATATACCTATAATTTATATATATATATATATATATATATATATATATATATATATATATATATATATATATATATATATTAATTATAGGTATATATATATATATATATATATATATATATATATATATATATAATATATATATATATATATATATACCTATAATTAATATATATATATATATATATATATATATATATATATATATATATATATATATATATATATATATATATATATATATATATATATTATAGGTATACTAGTCATAACCCATGCCCATAGGGCATGGTTCATTTAAGGTATTCCCCCTCAAAATCTTGGACCCCCAATTTTAAACGAACAATAATAATTTTGAGGCCCCCATCAAAATATTAAATCCCAACCACTGCTGGATGTGAATTTTCTTTGGATTTCCCATAAAACCCCACTCTCAATAATGCTCATCCACAACCATTATGAGGCCTCATCAAAATATTAAATTCCAACCATCAAAATATTAAATCCTCATCTTTGGATTCCCCATAAAACTCCACTCCCAATAATGCTCTTTCCCATAAAACCCCACTCCCAATAATGCTCTTCCCCATAAAACCCCACAACCGTTGATTCACCAAGATTAAATCCCAACCACTCTTTATCTTGGCACAGTCAGCCCTAGGATTCAAAAACCTTTGTGTTTTGTATAATAGATACTATATATATATATATATATATATATATATATATATATATATATATATATATATATAAGTGGAACCTCGGTGCCAAGCCATTCGGCCATTGGCTATCTGGGGAGGTAAGTAACGTGCATATAGAGCAAGGAGAAGGGGCTGATCACTAGGCCTGGACAGATGCGGCTGATGGCAACTTCTCAACCAAAGTTGCATATGAGACCTCCCGCCCTTCCTATCTTGTGCTAGATTGGACGGACATTATTTGGGCCAGAGGCGCGACGGTTAAATGGCAAATGTGCGCGTACAAGGCGGCACGGGACATGTTGTTTACCAAGGAGCGGCTGCATAGGTTCGGCATTGCTATCCCTGATCAATTGTGTGTCTTATGCGGAGTAGGCCGTGAGACTAGAGACCATCTCTTCTTCCAATGTCGTTGGTCAGGGGCTATCTGGCATATCTGTCAGGCTCGACTTGGCTTGCCTGCCACCCATGGTAGCGGATTGCAGGAAGTAGTCCATGAGATTGCTGTTCTGAAAGCTCGCGGGGTCAGCATATTCAATTCAGCTAGAATCCGGCTCCTCTATGCTGTATGGCACGTCTGGCGGGAACGAAATAGGAGAATCTTTGATGGTGTTCAGGCGTCCATGTACGCCATTCTTAATAATATAGTGTGATATTAAGATTCTTAGTTAGTGACTACTAAGAGGTAAATTGACCTTTTGTGTGGTTGGTTGTAAATTCTTTTCTCAGTAATAAAGTACCCATTCTTCAAAATATATATATATATATATATATATATATATATATATATATATATATATATATATATATATATATATAAACTAAATTTTTTTATTCGGTTTTCGGTTTTGGATCGAAACCGAAACCCAAAACCGAAACCGAATAAGAAAATTTAGTATTTTCAAAACCGAAACCGAACCGATTTTTTTAAAACCGAACCGAATCCCTTATTCGGTTCGGTTCGGTTCGATTTTCGGTTCAAAACCGAATAATGCTCACCCCTAGTTAGAATAGGAAAGTAATTATTTATTTTTTTATGTTTGGTGTCAAAGAAATTAAGAAAAAAAAGAAAGAAAGTGATTTTCAATGAAAAAAAATTTTGGAGGAAAAAAAAAGTTTCTTTCCCTCTGAGCAAAGTTTATTTTTCCATCTTTAAGTATTCACTTTTCTTTCCAAATTTTTTGACATTTTCAAACAACGGAAAGAACAATCGATAAAAATTGTAATTTCCAAAAAGAAAGAAAACACCAAAGAATTGATTTTTCTTCTTTTCCTCTCCGCGAACCAAACAATGTCTTATGGTGTCATTTGACCAAGGTATCAAGGGCTAACAGATGTTAGAGCATCCACATTAGAAGATATTTCAAGTGCTACATTATAACTTTAGTCAAATTTTTAGCAATTGAAGAATGCAATGGGCACTTATCTATACTTGAAAAATTTGCTAAGAGAAACTTCCGATTTGGAGCGTGCTCTACCTCCTCTATCTTAATTTTTGTTCCTACCAAAATTAATCCTTTTTTTTACCAAATAGTAAAAGGAAATAAAAAATGAAAGAGTGAGGAAAAATCTTACCAAACAGGGAAGAAAAATAAAAATAAAAAAGAGGGGAAAAAATGAGGTTAATTTGGAGTACTTGTTTGAAGTGTACTATTGTGTGCAATATCAAGAAGACACTTCAAAAGTAATAATTTATATCATTTCTAATAATTTGGAGTATGTGTTTAGATGTCTCCACTATGGATGCTCTTAGGGTCTGCTTGGATTGAGGGGGGAAAATAAGCAGAGTTAAGTGAAGTTAAGTGATGGGGAGTAGAGTCAATACATATAAGCTTGCTTGGATTGGAGGGAGAGTTAAGTATGGTATGTTTAGTAACTCTTGTTTGGATTGAAGATTTTGATTGAGATGAGTATCATTAAAAATATAATAGTTACCAAAAATATCTTTATTACATATGTCATAAAACTAAGTTTGATTGGAATTTTAATTAGAACTTATCAAAATTAAATATGTTCACAACGAGGAAGATACAGAGCAGCATGTTGAAAGCAAGAAAAAATGAAAAATATATATATGATATTTTATAGGACAAATAAAGGCTATTTATGATTTTTTAAACAAAAACCCTTAATCCCTCTCGTTGACCCTCCGATTTTGGGGGTTAAAAAAACAAATAGGGTTAAACAAACTCTCACTTAACCCTCCATAACCATCTCTCTTATACTCTCATCCTCAAATCAAGCATTATTTTATTTTACCTCACTTAACTCTCTTAACCCTCAATCCAAGCATACTATTAGGCCTCGTTTGGTTCACGGAAAGGAAATAAATTCTCTTGTATTTTCCATGAGAATGGAAAAGTATGATTCCTGTCACATTTTCTTTCCATTGTTTGGTAAAACAAGAAAACTACCTAGGAAAGGAAAGCAAAATATAACAATGTTCCAATAATATCCTTACATTTTAAAATAAAAATAATATTATAAAAATAATATTAATGGTAAAATAAGTAATGACACATGGTTACTTTTGTCATAACTTTTGTAATAAATGTTGGGAAAGGAGGAGGGAAAATCAATCCCACGGGTCTTGAGTGGAACCATATTTCCACCAATTTTTCCCCTTGTCAGGAAATTGATTTCCAAGTTTGTGGCTACCAAACAAAGGAAAGGAACAACTTTCCTTTCTTGGTTCCTTAAATCCGTGAACCAAATGAGGCCTTAGGGTTACGAGTGATTGTTAGATTGCTAGGGTGCTAGTTCTCCTTGGTGACTTTGTTTGCAAGAGCTATGGTGGTTGTAGACAGGAATAGAGGTGGATCCATCCTAGGTCGAAGGAGGGGGACCGTTCTGATCAATTTTCAAATTTTTTCTATATATATATATATATATATATATATATATATATATATATATATATATATATATATATATATATATATGGCTTAATTGCACTTTGATACCCTCAACTATTTCCGTTTTTCAACTTACTACCTCAACTTTTTTTTTTTCAAGTTGATACCCTGAATTTTATTTGGACAATAATGCCCCTGTCTAAAATTCAAAACTACCCCCTGTAGAAGCATGAAAAAAAGAGAAGGATATTGCTTTTAATACCACATCGGAAAGGAGAAGAAGAGAGGTCTCATTCCACTCTATATATAGAGCCCTCTTGCCTCCTTTGAAAAGGGGACCAAAATAAATAAAGAAAATGGAGCCCGTTCGAGCCACAAAAAGTTGCAGTAGTTCTTCTCTTCTTCCGGGTTGGCTGCAAGTTCTTCACTCGCTGTCGAGGCGAGAAAAAGTTGGATTCTGAGTACTATGCGCCTTCGCGGGCTAGTACGAAGAACTCCAAGGCGGCACGGGCCATGCGTCTCAAACGTGCTATGCCAACGGTAAACCAGAAGCATGCGCTCACAATCATACGCGCTGCTGATGGTAAGTTGTACAAAGTTGACTCGGGTGCTTCTGCGCCAGAAACGAGCCGACCCTCAAAGTCCTTGTCTCACTTGGGCGCATCTGCTGCGTTCGCAACCAAGTCGTGCAAGGCAAATTCTGTGGTCTTAAACCCCCGCGCCTACATTGGTTGTGCGTCTGAGGCTGGTTCAAGTTACTATAAATGTGGTTCCCCTACTATTGATCTGGGCGCGCCTTATGCGCTGGATCAGGGGATACAACATTCACTTGACCACCCCGGTGCTGGGCCTTGCCATGCGCCTGATGGGGGTGTAAAGGTGGCGCATCACTCATACACTCACCATGACGCTTGGCTTTGCCATGCGCCTGAAGAGGGTACGAGTGTCATTCATACACTCACCCTAACGCTTGGCTTTGCCATACGCCTGAAGAGGGTACGAGTGTCAACATCATCTCACATGATTTACGTACTGTGATCACTCACAGATGTAGATCGGAAGAGACGACCATCATGCACAACTCGTCCCTCACGGGACATACTTGTGCTACGGTCGCCATCAACTGTTGCTGTCGCAAGACAGTGGCTCTACCACCAAGACAGTCTGTGTTCCAGCAGTTGCAACATGTTGTGCCTGTCCGACATCGTCTCAGAAATATGATGCCAATTGAATACTTTGTAATAGCCTACTCTCAACTAGGCCCATCACTCAGATGTCTCAGCTAGCCGTGTCGTCTCAGCTAGCCGCGTCGTCTCAGCCCGGCATATTACTCTCCCAGCGCATCACTCCGTCCCGTCAGAGTGAATCACTTCCTCGTCAACGTACAGGCGCATCTGCCAGCCTGGGGCTCTTCCATCATAATGAGGCTTAGGCACATCAAACCCAAACCATGCATTCAACTTGGCACTTGATGTCGTCTTGTAGAAGAATACTACCAGCAAGCGGCTCAAACATAAGCTGCCATGTCCATTCCAACTCGACGAATCTCAGTCTTCTGAAGGAGTTCACCGTCAAAGCTTCTTTGAACAAGGAGAACCATCACCCACAGTACAACGTCTTGCCAAGGAGGAGGATCAGTCGAATCTATCTTCGTTGAGAAGTCAAGGGGGAGACAACAAAACTCTCTCAAAATGTTGCTATTTATAGGCCAGGGCAAATCAAACCCATGCGCCAAGTGGCAACCTTCCTGAAGTTAGTGCAATAAACTTGTATTTATGATGATTGCCTCTTCGAATTCAACCAAGTCAAAATGGCTATTTAAAGCACTCGAAGAACTCAAACAGTCGGACCAATGAAAGATGCGTCATGCAACAGATGCGCCGGTCAGATACCGCACATCATACAGACGCGCCCATCAGCACCAAGCACCTCATAAGGATGCGCTCCATGCGTCCCCATGCGCCTAGTAGAACGAAGATCAATGCGTCCACTCAAAGGCCCATCACCCGTCAAGAATATTAAATGCTGAAGTCTGACACGATAGCAGCCATGCCTCGATGACAGAGCAGCAACAGCTTTTACAGAAAATGAAGCACCGCTGACGTCAGCATCATCATTACAGTCCTCTGGCGGTTACAAGCCACGTAGCCGATCGACCATTCGTATGCGCCTCCGCAGTCATGCGTCCAAAGACTCGCATGTGCCTCAAAAGCCGTGCGCTCAGACCGGTTCGTGACTCCTGAAGGTTACGAGCCAAAGTCTTCTCATGCATCCAATCCCAGCCGTATCCTGTCAGATCGCTCTCCACCAAATCCGAGATCTTTGAGCTACGGACATACGCCACGTGTCCTTTGACTCAGTTCAGCCTATGAAGGGGTGCTAACCATCCAAGATCTCAGCAACCAAAAGATCCTCTCTACTGCCACGTGCCAGCCACAAATGCAGCATGAAGGATTCAACCCAAAAATCATGGCACATCATCCATGCGCCCTCCTCCCGTCAGCATCAGCTACGTGGCATTCCCACGAACAAAGCGCATCCTACATGTGCACGCATGAGCATCCCAACCTGCTGCTTATAAATAGAGGGATCATTTCCTCCTCACACACATATAGACAGACATACAGAGATGCACAGTCAAAGACAAAGGTAACCAGAGCATCAGAGTTATCACCCACAGAGATCGAAAGAGACACTCAACGTCTTCTTTCCCTCCGCAAGCTCCGACATCCAGAGCAATCCAGACCTTCAGAGAACCGAAAATCGTCGTCAGATCGTCCACCGAGTCAACGCATTACCACACGCTCCATCGACACAGGACCCAGATAAAAACAAAAGTATACTCCTAGGACTACATCGAAGTCCTATATTGTAACACTGTTCTGTTTGTAATTGAAATTGCAATCAAAAGATTTTAATGGCAAACAAGCTGGCGACTCTGCTGGGGACCTCTTTCTCCTCCGCTGAGAAAGCTGTGTCGCAATCTGACAACATGAAGGTAGGCTCCTCCCACAAGACGCTGGTCGTACGCCTCAATCAAAAGGCGTATGAGGAGTTCATCTCTGAAGGCAGCGCAAGTCCTTCGAAGCGGCTGCCAAAGCTGAAGAAGACTCGCCAAGTCTGGGTGCGCAAGGTCGAGGCCCCTGGCACCACCACTGAAGGGGATACGCGGATGCAGCCTACCCTTCCCGCTGACGTTCTCAGAGGCCACGATGCGCCTGCGGGGGAAGCACATCTCTCGGGGAAACGTGGAACTGACCATATTCCCCAACCATCTCCTTCTCAGACAAGGAAGATGCGTCGACGGAGCAGGGGCGCATCTAACACCCTGCGCATCAACTCTGATGCGCCGCAAAAGGCTTCTTTCTTTGACAGACTCACTCGCTGTCGTGGCGAGGATAATTTGGACTCTGAGTACTATGCGCCCCAACGGGCTGGTACAAAGAAGTCCAAGGTAGCACGGGCCATGCGCCTCGAACGTGCTATGCCAGCAGTGAGCCAGAGACATGCGCTCACAATCATGTGCGCTGCCAATGGTAAAATGTACAAGGTTGACTCGGGTGCTTCTGCGCCGCGAACGGGCCAACCTTCAAAGACCTCGTACCATTTGGGCACATCTGCTGCGTTTTCAACCAAGCCATGTGAGGCAAACTCTGTGGTCTTGAACCCTCATGCCTACATTGGTTGTGCATCTGAGGCTGGTTAAAGTCACTCTCAATGTTGCTCTCCCGCTATTGATCTGGGCGCATCTTTTGTGTCGGATCAGGGGGTGCAGCATTCACTTGACCACCCCAGCGCTTGGCCTTGCCATGTGCCTGATGGGGGTGTGAAGGTGGCACTCTCCTCCAACGATTTGCGTAATGTGATCATTCACAAACGTCAATCAGGAGAGTCGACTGACAAGCACAATGCGACCCTCACAGGGCACACCTGTGCTGTAGTCACCATCAACTGTTGTTGCAAGACATCAGTCCTACCAAGGCAGTCTATGTTCCAGCAGCTGAAATCATCAATGCCCCTCCAATATCGCCTCGGAAAGAAGGTGTCGACTGAAGAGGAGCCAGAACTAGAGGTTGCTTCTTGCAATGTAGTCTCTAACTCTCCATCAATTCGAAAGACGACTGGCAACTCCTCGACTTCGTCCTCATCCAAGAGCCAGCCGAGGAAGACCAAGACGACCGTCCCGTCCTCAGGAGTGTTTGAGGGCACCCGGGAGAGAAAGAAGATCTCAGAAGAAGCTGGGGGTAGTCCAGCATCTGTGGATCTTTATTCCGAAGACGAAGTTAGCCTCCCGAACATAGTTGGGGGTAGTCAAGCCCCTGTGCATCTTCAACCCGAAGATGAAGACATCCTCCAGAACATAGCTGGGGGTAGCCAAGACGAAGCTCCAGGGGAAGTTCCTCTTCTACAAGAGAGCAAGGCTGAAAGCGAAGCTTTAACCGATCCATCCACTTCCAGTCACGTCATGACAGTATACATGACGGGAGGCGGTGATACGGAGTCAGATGCGCCACCAGCAGATCTCGTTCAGCACATGGATACCTTGGAGGGAGGACTCAAAACCCTCTCTGTCTCCATGCAGACACTGACTCAAGCAGTGTTCGAGATACGGTCAGCTTTGGCCAGAGCACCTTCCACTAATCCTGACCCAGGAGTCAACGGGGAATCAAGTGTGCCCCTTCAATGGGCATCCTTGAATATCGATTGCCGCGAAGCACCGCGTGTGTCGGAACCTTCGAATGTACAGCTCCAGACTGTACACCTTCTCCGACTCCCAGCTCCATGGAAGACGTGGTAGAGATGATCAGGGACTTGCGTGAGCGCTTCGAGTCAAAGAACAGACAGAAGGAGCGCCAGAAAATGGGCATCCCGCAACCATACCCCCTCGAATGGAACAAAGTGGTTTATCCTCCCAAGTATAAACCATAAACATTGACGCCATACGACGAAAAGGACTCTCCACGCCGTTATCTGACGTACTTCCAGTCTCAATCGGGACATCTTTCGAAGGAAGACGCGCTACTCACCAGCCTGTTTGTCGGAGCATTGAAAGGAGTGGCTTACGGCTGGTACTGCAGTCTCCCTGACAACTCCATATCCTCCTTCGATGACTTGACGTGCCTCTTCCTCGATCGTTTCTACGATGGAGGGAAAGACATGACGATGGCGTCCCTTATAGAGGTACGTCAGAAGGAGAAGGAGACGGTTCGAGCATTCATCGAACGATTCCGACAAGCCTGCTTCAGACTGTCCCCGGGCATGCCAGAACATGCACTCCTCTCCTCCTGCAGCATGAACATGCTTCCTATGATCAAGCTCTGGCTCAACTCCACTCCTTCTCCCGACTGGAGCTCATTGATTATTGAGGCTGAAGCAGATAAAAAGAAGGTATGCAATGCTCGCCTTCTGGGAGTCAGTTTTCCTGCTTTCGAAGACAATGGAAAATGGCCTGCTGCCAACAACCCTGAATGTGAGACGAAAGGGAAGTAGGCATTGACTGTCAATGCCTCCAAAGGCACACAAGCACCTACTCAGAAGCCTTCGCTTGCACCGAGGCCAAAGGAGGTCTATTCCTTCAACGATGAAGACATCTTGCAACTCTTCGAAATGTTGAAGCAGGATGATAAGATCAAATTATCAGACCCTAAGCGTCACGACGAGGTTGGAAGAGTTAACAATCCGATGTACTGTCACTACCATCGGTTCGTCAGACATCCAACTTAGGACTGCTACGTCCTCAAGAACTACATCCCGCGCATGATCAATACGAATGTCATCTCCGTCGATTACGAGGAGAAGATAGTCTCGGCTAACCTAGTGTCGCTCCAATTCGGCACCTTGTCGCCAACCACAGCACAAGATAGTGTCGTCCCCATCCCAAAGACGACAATGGAGGTGGTCAACCTACCACATACTCGTGACAACGTGAGTGGACTCATCCCACTCACCACATCTCGGGGAGAGATCTTATGGGTTCACCCAGATCTCGTCTCCGAAGTTACTCAACCGGGGGTACGCTCTGCCTCCAAAACCAAGGGAAAGAAGATCAAATCTTGCCGCATGGTCTCTTCCTCCGCGGAAGAGGCACTTCATGTACAAACGCGTTCGCAGCAGAACGCCCAACCTGACGAAGCTGCCATCGAGGTGGTGTCGCCCTGTGCTGCCCCTGCTGTCGAAGAAGGAGGTCCATCCAAACCTCCAACAGCCAATAAACAGGAGCACGTAGAGGCCCATTTTGACACGCCTTTGCGAAGAAAAAAATGCTTCGGGGCTAGCCAAGCCCCACAACTTTGACATACTGGCACAACTTGCCGGTACTCCTGCCCGTTTGTCACTGTTTGAGCTTCTTCGTCTTTCCAAAGACACCCGCGAAGCTCTCTGTGAAGCCCTGAAGGATGCTTAGTCCTTCATCAGTCAGGTCAAGCAGCCTGAGAATATCCCGACCATATGTGTGCACTGCCATTGTGCGGATAAGGTCATCCCCAACATAACCTTCACCCAATAAGACATACTGCTCAAGCACAATCGGCACAACAGGCCACTGTATTACAAGAGTATGTGGATTTCGTCAAGGTGAAGCGAATTCAGATTGATCCAGGATCTTCCCTCAGCATCATCCCTAGGACTCTGCTGTCAACACTGGGGATCCCGATGTACCGTCTGGCGCCTTCCAACACTACAATCAACGGTTTTAATGCTAGCAAAAGTAAACTGCTGGGCAAAATACGGCTGAAATGTCATATCGGTAACCTTCGAACCGAGGTGACTTGCTATGTCGTGGACGCCGACGTCAACTACAACCTCCTGTTGGGTCGCCCATGGCTGCATGAGTACATGGTGGTGCCATCTACACTCCACCAATGTATGAAGTACGTGTCCACCAACGACATCATCCGGACAGAGTTCACGGACATTGACCATTTCAAGGGGGTCTAAGCCTACTTCACCGATGCTAGCTTATATAAGTCGCTCGATGAAGGGGAAGCCAATGATGCTGATGACGAAGCAGAAACAGCGACAGAGCCGGACATGGAGCCAGAGATGATTCTCGATGCTCCTTTAAAAATTTGACTCAAAGAAAAACCGTCTCAGATGCTGCCTCCCATGGCAATCAAGCTACCTGGAAAAGTACTGACTTCTCTAGGTAGAACACCCACTGAAGCTCTCATGAAGATATGGCTCAAGAAAAAACCACCTCAAACGTCGGCTCCCCTGGTAGCAAAACTACAGGGGAAGGCACCTGTCATCGAAGGCTCAGTCGAGGCACCCCTGAAGGTGCATCTTAAAGGCAAGCCTCCGCAATCATCCAAGCTGCGAGAGAAGGCCCACACAGCCCTCTCGGATCCCAAGGTCAAATCTGCGGTGGGCTCTCCCGAACCAGCCCCAGTGCTCATAGATGAAGAGTTAGGAGAGTACATATCTGCTGATATAGATGCACCTTCTCTTGATAATGTAATCCCGCAGAACAAAATCTTATGTTTTTATCAATAATAGAGTGTCTTTCAATTATTCTAGTCTTCCACATTGGAATGCCATGTATACACTAGATAATGCTCTACGATCGTTACAAACACAAATAACGACCGCCAATCATGTAAATCGAGTAGTCCCGCCCCAAGGAGTCTGTTTTATAGTCCCACCGCAGAATCGGGATGAAGAACCCATCATCTTCGGCAAAGTCGATGTCATGCCCCAGAACCAGAATACTGGAGAGCGGGGGCAGACATAGCCAGCTACGTATATTGAAGTACAACCCACCTTGCTATACGATCACGGCTGTCTAGATACATGAGGGTTTAACTACAAGCTAACAGTCTCCTATGGTCATGAATAAGCCTAGTGTCTCAATCATAAGCAAGTAAGTAAATGTTACAAGATGCAAGATCACCAAATATACAATAGTAAGGCGTCCCAAACATTACATATTTAGCTGATCATGAAGCTAGTCGTTATAAAATGTCAGGACTAGCAAGAGTTTAGTCATACATGATCAACCCTAGGATCTGTTAATCATGTTACAGCCCGAAGGCAGATAGTAAGTAAAGGTGCAATCGAGCTAAACATGTGCTCGTCGGCTAAACGCCTTAAAAGAATATTTTTGCAATAAAGTGGAAGAGCCAAAATAAACCCACTCGTTGCCCTGGTTACGCCTGGTGGTCACCATCGGGCTGGAAAGTCGGTAGATCCTCTGGAGCTGCTCCAAAATCTGGCCATACAAAACCAACTGGATCAGATCCCAGAAAGAGCAAGTGCCACAAAAAAGCTTCACTTAGGAACTAAAACCAGCAATTAGCACAAGAGTATATATAAATAGTAAGAACTAAAAATATGGAAAAATATCAGGATGACATACGACGAGATAACCATGGAATTATTCAGATAACCAGGTTACAACCCGTAAACCAAACAAGGACCGGAGTTGTAACCCTTCATCTGAACGGAACTTGATTTCCCACCATTTATCGGCAAGATAAAAAATTAGGACATGTAACAATCTTGTACAGGATCAAGATAAGACTAGACTGGTTATGCCTCATCCAACAATTACGGCCAAGCAATAAGTACAGCTTGATACTTTAACTAACTAGGATTATCACAGGCCTAGTTACTAGTAAGATGCAGCGAGATTATTCCACAGCCACAATCCCTGTAGACCATCTATGTTACCCAGGTCGAATATTAGGGGTTGAATTCAAGTGGGTACATCGTCCAGGAAATGCATGTACCCTTAAGTAGCTTAGAGGGTGCAACACATGACAGTGTGCTGGAAATGTGCCCTACTCGATGGCAGGCTACAGATCCCAAGCGCACCCAGGTAACGGGATCGCTTGTAGCTGAAAAATCTCTTCATGACTACTGGATTATTCTAGTTATTAGCCTTAGTCAATTTGGTAGGTACCCCTGACCGTAGTACTCAGGAGTTCCTGTCCTAGACATGATGCAAGACAATACTGGTTCATTTGTACAAGCAGATTTGCCCACGGTGTTTAGGTTATTTATACTTGTCATGTCATGTTAGCCGTCGCAACAGCCTATCAAGGTATATCATGTCAGGTTACTTGTCAGGAGTGCGCCACGGCGGGCTACTATCATATCATATTACTTGTCAAGAGTGCACCACTACGGGTCACTGTCGTGTTCAGGTTATAAGTGCAGGATAACATAGTACAAGCATTCCATCAAAAGACCCAAGTACACTGAGGGTTACAAGACATGAGTTAACAATAATAATAATAATTGAATAGCAAGGGCAAGGCACAGGGAGGAGCCATACGGCTCAGAGAAATGAGTCCATGCGGCTAAATTGATGCGGGTTCATGCGGCCCAGAATCCGAGCTCATGCGGCCCAGGTAGATTGGGCTCCTGCGGCCAAGAATCGGGTCTTATGCGGCTCGGGCTTCAGAAGACCGAGCGGCTGGATAGGTGCGATTTCATGACTGGGCCTTATGCGGCTCAGTCAAGCGGGTCATATGGATCGGTCCATACGGCTGGGCCGATCAGGGTTCATGCGGCTGGGAATTGTATGCGGCAGGATCAACTCATGCGGCTGGGTTCTTAGGCGGCTGGGAAGGACTAGTCCTCATGCTGCCAGGAAAGGAAGGGAGGGCGCATGCGGCTCAGTTAAGAGCCCATGCAGCTAGGATTCAATCAGGGGTGTGTTTGCCATTAAAATCGTTTGATTGCAAATCTTAATACAAACAGAACAGTGTTACAATATAGGACTTAGATGTAGTCCTAGGAGTACACTTGTGAAACCCAGTTTCTGTGGTTAGATTTTTAATAGAATTTTTGGTGTAATTAAATAAAACATTTTCAAATAATTATTATTAAATATTATTATTTATTTTTGGATGAAAGGTATTTCGAAAATTATTTATAACTTGGACTTTTGGATGTTTCGACCCGGACCCGAGTTCGAGCCTGAGCCCAAACCAAAATCCTGATTTTTCTAGTTCTGCTTTGACCTGGTTCCTTAATAAATAAAAAAAATATATGTTTTGAACTGGTCCCGAAGGACCAGTGTTTCATCTACTAGAATTGGTTAATTCCCTTTCCGTAGCTTTCTCTCCTCCACGAACTCAAACCAACCACACCCTTAATAACCAACCCACGTTCTTCTCCATTTCACAGCAGAACTCATCTACTCAAAATCCCTTCACTCTTTTACTCTCAAGTTCTCAAACCTCTATCCCTCTCTCTCTCTGTTCTCTTGGAGAAGCCCCATCCCGAGTAACCCCGACCCAGCGCTCCTTCTCCGCGGCATCCCGAGCCCCTTTTCCGGCGAGCTCCTTCGCGCGACCTCCCCGCGCCGCGTCCGCGACCCGAGGCCGGCGACCGCCACCCCCTCCGCGCGGTTCCCCGCTGTCCGCCGTCCTCCAGCGCTCCGGCGAGGCGCTGCCAGCCGCCCGCGACCGCGCCTCCGCGCGTGCTCTCCCTCGCCGACGTTCGACGACCCCTGCAGCCGTGCCTCCGCGGTTCTCCGCTGTCCGCCGCCCTCCAGCGCCCCGACGGAGCTCCTCTCCGCTGTGTCTCCGCTGTCCGCGGACTCCCCGAGGCCAACCCTCTTTCCGGCGGACTTCCCTGCCCAACGCGAGCCCTCTCCCGCTGTCCGGGATCTGCGACCTGCTGCCGAACTTTGTTTCGGATTATTCCCGAGTTTTTCCTGCGGCTCCCCGCCAACGGAATTTGGTAATTTCTTGGTAATCACAGTAGTTCGTCCCTCCCCGTAGAGTCGATGATGAAATCGGTCCCCGGATTCCCTTCGGGAAATCCGGTTAGCTGCGTTCTATTTTCGATTAGCTACGTTAGCGTATTTTCCTGTGTTTTATCTACTGGTTTGGTGTGAATTGGTTGGATTATGGGATTCCCGGATATTTCGGGAAATTCGGTTGTTTGGGAATTATTTTCTGGTGGCTTGGAAATATTTTGGTGGATATATTTGCGGGATTATTATTGGGTTGGAATAATTGCAGGTTTTCCGTGGCGCATTTTCCAGTTTTGGGTTTGTCCCGAAATAGAGGAAGTGCTGCCCAAATTTTTTACAAAACTATATTTAATTGATTTCAAAATTGGTTTTCGGAAATGAATTTTAAACTGATTTTTCGGGCGACGACCGTACCGGTCTGTGGGCCCTAGCGAAATGCAAACGCACCGGTCCGACCGGGCGTTGTGGTATTAGCTGGATTTTGATGATGGACCGAGTCTGAGACTCTTAGCATTTATTTTAAATTATTTTATTTAATATTTAGGCTATTTAATATAGTTATTTATTTACTGCACTTTATTTAGTAATTAAATTATTTTTCTCTTATTTGATGTAAAAGATAATTGTACAGGGCATAAGCCCACTCTAGGATGTTTAGCTGTGCCATTGTATTGTGTAGCGTAGTTTTATTTTATTTTCTGGTGGATGTGATCTTGGGTGGTTTGTGATTAGACGTATAATCGTAGTTAGAGCGTAATTTACTGATTAATTAAGAATTAATTAAATGGATGAAAATTAGAAAATAACTAGTTCATGATTTATCATTAAAAAAAACTATGTTTTTATAAATATATTACGAAAACATAAAGTTTTCCAAAGTTAACTGATTCTCGTGTTATTTCCAAATAATCCAATTAACCGGCTAAATCAAACGCACGTAGTTGCGACGTAAACGTTAGCTGTAGATTAATACAACTTAAAACCTGACTAGGACATGACTACTAGAGATTGCAACTAGCACACTTAGTCTGGTTATTCAGGAATCTAAGTCGAGTTCTCAACTGTAGGAATTCGAAGATTCACCTGACGTTCCTCCTCGGTATCAACCCGCCTCTCCAGTCATTCAATTGAGGCAAGTATAGTTTGTGTTAGTTTACAGTTATTTACTTAATCATTTTACTGCATGTCTAAACCACGTCTCAAACACAAAACTCTCACCGAGAGTACTGTACTGTAACTACTGTAACTATTGGGGACTGGGGAATAGCGTAATGATTATGACCATACTGTAACAAAACCCCCTTATCCATTACTGTAACAAACCCAAGCCGGTCATATGTCATTACCTATTCAAATCACTGTTTTCTACTGTAACAAACATGTTTTAAAACTGTTTAGAACTGCATGATTCTTTTTCTTATTTAACTGTTTAATTAGCATGAATTGTACTTTGCTCCCTCCTGACTGGAGACAACATTTTAGGTAACACTGAGGATGACGAGCTATACTATAATAGCTACTATGACCCGGTTCTCTACCCTGCGACGGTACCGGAGCCGTCTCTGGAGGACGCTGATCCTGGGACCACTGAACCTGATGCTTAGATAGTTTCCCTTTTCTGCATCTTTCTTTTATTTAGAGTTTGTAGTTTTATTTTCAGCATTTCCCTTCCAGTTGTATTTCTGAATATTTTATCAAATAAAGTTTCAATTCCGAATAGAACAGTTGTGGCAAATGTACTTGTGTTGTTGTGAATACCTGCAATGGAACAGCTTACTGCCGCCGTCTCACCACGGTGCAGGCTGGGCATGGTCCGGTTCGACCCATTAAATTGGGATCGGGTCGTGACATGTTTTCAGTGGTGGCCCATGCAGGTCCACAACAAACAACAACTTAGGAAAACATACCTAGAAATAATTAGAACACTAGAACATTGATTTGTCACGACATAGGTCCGATTTATATATAAATAAATATTTTTGCTTGATTATAGACTGGTAGGCTACCTTGCTTATGTGTGCGTCCTAAACCTTCCAGAGAATGACCATTGACCAAATCCTACTGGCAATGAGGTGTCATCTCTGGATCATACCCCAAGCCCAGGGTCCTTTCCCTCGAGGCTGTTTGACCGTTCCCTTAGTGCACCCAGTGAAGTTTTCCCTACACTGGCGACTCCTACCTCATCTCCAACTGAGTTGCATTCCCTGGTGGATTATTCGTTTTGTTGCTCCACCAGTACCAGCAATCATCTTCCAAATGGTTGTTTTATTTCAAGAAATCCTGGAGTTCCAGAAAGTTCAAGATGAAGCCCAGCGGGAACAGAAGAATATCACGAGGGAAGATATGAAGAACGTCATGATATAGCCTTAGTTATCTCCAACCAAGTTAGAGCAGAACTTTTGTCCTAGGAAGGATACCCTTCAATCTAGAAGATATTTGGGGTCCCATCAAGTACTCTACTTTTCGGCAGCCTTGTCGTAAGAAGCTATGGGCTTGTAACTATTGCAATAAGCCTGGTCATCAGGTCGATAGTTGCCGCAAGAGATTGGGACAATGTTTGGCATGTGGATCTGCTGAACATCGGGTAAAAGACTGCCCCTTATCTTTCCATCAAACCAGAGCTCATAACCCAGCAACACCTGTTAGGCCACAACCTAGGGACCCTCTTCCTATCCAGCAGACCCTGCCTTTACAATAAGGCATGATGCATACTCGAGGTTCAAAAGAAAGGAAGCAGTTGGAGACTGCTCATACAAGAGCCAGAACCATGAGGAAAAGTACCTAGAACCGCTGTATAGCATCATCTTTTTGGAAGTTGTAACAGGATGTCCTTAGATCAATCACAAGAGTTTTGCTGTAATTCTCCACAGGGATAGAAGTTTTTAGTTACACCCTTACGGCAGATGTTTCTCTGATAGTCTCCCCGGATTATCCCAGATCTAGACATAGGATTCACCCTTGACTTAGTCCCTGGCTCTTTCCCTATTTCTAAATGATGGTACAGAGTCAACCCGAAGGTGGCCAAGAAGATGAAGGACCAGATCAATGAAGGCTCTAGGATTTATTCAGAGTGGAACTTTACCTTAGGGAGTATCTATCTTGTTTTTGCCCAAGAAGTATGGAACAACGGATGTGCATCGATTACCAGACACTAAAGAACAAGTACTTTCTGCCCGGATCGAGGATCTGTTTGATCTGGTTATGTGGAGATAGGTGTTTCGAAGTTTGACTTAAGATTTGACTACCATCAAATCAAAGTCAGGAAAGAGGACATTTTCAAGACGACGTTTAAACACCAAGTATGGGTAGTTTTCTTTGGTCAGGACGTTAGACTGACAAATGCTCCTGCTGTGTTCATGAATTTCATGAACAGAGATTTTTCATGAGTATATGAATCAGTTTATCTTCTCCATAGATAACTTTCTGATATATTCGAAGGCTGAAGAAGAGCATGAAGAACACCTGAGGAAGTTTTAGAAACTTTGAGGAAAAAGAAGTTTTATGGTAAGTTACCTGAACGTGGAATTTTGACAAGGTGAATTTTTGGTCATGTTGTCAAGAGAAGAAATTTCGGTAGAAGATAGCTGTTGTTGAAGAGTGGTATACCCCAAGTTCAATTCGAAAGTTCTTGAACTTGGCCAGCTACTATCAGAAGTTCGTGAAGGATTTCGTCAAGATTGCTGAGCCAGTGACGAAGCTCACTTGGAAGGATGAAGAGTTCATCTGAACGAAAGTTTGCCAGACGACATTGAGGAGCTGAAGAAGAGACTTACCACTACACCAATCCTTGCGCTACCCGCAGGAACCGGTGGGTTCTCAATTTACAGTAATGCCTCTGGAAAAGGACTGGGTTACGTTCTTCAACAACATAGGAAAGTATCGCTTACACATGTAGGCAACTACAGACTCATGAGAAGAATCATCCCACACCTAATTTGAATTGCTTTGAAGCTTTGGAAGCATGATTTTTATGGAAAGGGAGTGAAAATATGTACGGACTACCCAAAGTCTGAAAAATGTTTTCACTCAGGAAGGGCTGAATGTTAGACTAAGAAGATGGTTGAAGCAGATGAAGGATTTCGAAAACAACCTGCAGTACCATTCAGGTAAGGCTAATGTGGTTGCTGATGCACTTGGTCGATACTGATGGCGAAGTTCTTAACCAAGGACCAGCACCTGCTAGAAGACATCGAGAAGTTTGGACTGGAGGTTATACTACCTGGAGATAGAAGGACGGAGCTGGATGCTGATTCAGTATTGATAAAGTTCGAGGCTGAGGGATAAAAATCAAGAGAACGTAGTTTCAAAACGAGGCACTTTGCAGGCTTAGAGCTCAAGTGTTGGCAGGAACACCTGAGGGTTTCTAAATTAATTAGCATTGAAACTCTGAAGAATGGTGCGAGACTTTGTGTATCGGCTGACAAACGGAGGAACGAGTTGATAAAAGAAATGCACCAGTCACAGTATTCCGTAAATTCAGGAGATAATAAGACGTATCGGAATATGCCTCCATTGATTGGTGTTATGGAATAAAGAAGGACAATTCCAGGTATGGGAGTTAGATGTGAATTTGTCAACATGAGGAATTTAGCAAGAGAACAACAAGTTTGTTGGAGCCGCTGGACAATTCGGAGTGGAAGTAGAAGCATATAACAATGAACTTTGAGTAAGGATTGCCTTGTTCCCAAGGAGGGAAGGGCACCAATTGGATTATTATAAACCGACTGACTAAGCCGGCACACTTTATTTTTTCCTTCAAAGTTGGTTTATCCACTAAGAAGTGGGCAGCATTGTACGGGAAGCACATCTACCGGATTCATGGAGTACCGCGGGACGAGCAATCAGAGAGGTCAATCCAGACGCTTGAAGATGTATTGAGATTTTGCGTCTTGGAATTTGGTAGGTCTTGGGAAGACCAAATTGCATTTGGTGAAGTTTCACCTACCAGAGGAACAATCAGTTTCGACGGAGATGGAAATTGAGGCCAGGAACATCAGGCCATTTGAAGTTTAAGACGCGTTGGAAGTAGCATGCCAGTTAGCTCTACCAACTAATCTTGAGAGTGTGCAACGTCTTCTACGTCACAGATCAGACATTACATTGCGGATCTGAGTCACATTTTGGATAATTCAGAGCTGAAGATTGGAATTAACCTTTTCAGTGCCAGAGAAACCAGTTGCCAGCCTAGTCAAAGATGAGAAGTAATCAGAATTTGAACCATCACTTAAACTCCTATTCCTTATCCTTTCTTTTTCCGTTCTAAATTTGACTAATGCTGCTAAGTTAGCCTAGTTTTGCAAGCTATCTCTTTAAACCAAGCTTGATCATGACGATATTTTATTGGGTGCACCCACTAACATATTGTCTAATCAGGACCGGTGCATGATGGTCTGATCAACCTCGTGTACTTTGGTTCGCTTTTGTATTTTTTCTGCATGGATTATATCATAAATAAAACTTGCTCCTAAACCGTCTCATCCACGACTGCTTTGGAAATTCTTATGGTTGGACCTGAGTTACGGGCGCAGTACCCGTACCTGTTTGTCTTGTCTACCCTACCTTTAAATTTCGAGGACGAAATTTTCTAAGGAGGGAAGATTGTGAAACCCAGTTTCTGTGGTTAGATTTTTAATAGAATTTTTGGTGTAATTAAATAAAACATTTTCAAATAATTATTATTAAATATTATTATTTATTTTTGGATGAAAGGTATTTCGAAAATTATTTATAACTTGGACTTTTGGATGTTTCGACCCGGACCCGAGTTCGAGCCTGAGCCCAAACCAAAATCCTGATTTTTCTAGTTCTGCTTTGACCTGGTTCCTTAATAAAAAAAATATGTTTTGAACTGGTCCCGAAGGACCAGTATTTCATCTACTAGAATTGGTTAATTCCCTTTCCGTAGCTTTCTCTCCTCCACGAACTCAAACCAACCACTCCCTTAATAACCAACCCACGTTCTTCTCCATTTCACAGCAGAACTCATCTACTCAAAATCCCTTCACTCTTTTGCTCTCAAGTTCTCAAACCTCTCTCCCTCTCTCTCTCTGTTCTCTTGGAGAAGCCCCATCCCGAGTAACCCCGACCCAGCGCTCCTTCTCCGCGGCATCCCGAGCCCCTTTTTCGGCGAGCTCCTCCGCGCGACCTCCCCGCGCCGCGTCCGCGACCCGAGGCCGGCGACCGCCACCCCCTCCGCACGGTTCCCCGCTGTCCGCCGTCCTCCAGCGCTCCGGCGAGGCGCTGCCAGCCGCCCGCGACCGCGCCTCCGCGCGTGCTCTCCCTCGCAGACGTTCAGCGACCCCTGCAGCCATGCCTCCGCGATTCTCCGCTGTCCGCCGCCCTCCAGCGCCCCGGCGGAGCTCCTCTCCGCTGTGTCTCCACTGTCCGCGGACTCCCCGCGGCCAACCCTCTTTCCGGCGGACTTCCCTGCCCAACGCGAGCCCTCTCCCGCTGTCCGGGATCTGCGACCTGCTGCCGAACTTTGTTTCGGATTATTCCCGAGTTTTTCCCGCGGCTCCCTGCCAACGGAATTTGGTAATTTCTTGGTAATCACAGTAGTTCGTCCCTCCCCGTAGAGTCGATGATGAAATCGGTCCCCGGATTCCCTTCGGGAAATCCGGTTAGCTGCATTATATTTTCGATTAGCTACGTTAGCATATTTTCCTGTGTTTTATCTACTGGTTTGGTGTGAATTGGTTGGATTATGGGATTCCCGGATATTTCGGGAAATTTGGTTGTTTGGGAATTATTTTCTGGTGGCTTGGAAATATTTTGGTGGATATATTTGCGGAATTATTATTGGGTTGGAATAATTGCAGGTTTTCCGTGGCGCATTTTCCAGTTTTGGGTTTGTCCCGAAATAGAGGAAGTGCTGCCCAAATTTTTTACAAAACTATATTTAATTGATTTCAAAATTGGTTTTCGGAAATGAATTTTAAACTGATTTTTCGGGCGACGACCGTACCGGTCTGTGGGCCCTAGCGAAATGCAAACGCACCGGTCCGACCGGGCGTTGTGGTATTAGCTGGATTTTGATGATGGACCGAGTCTGAGACTCTTAGCATTTATTTTAAATTATTTTATTTAATATTTAGGCTATTTAATATAGTTATTTATTTACTGCACTTTATTTAGTAATTAAATCATTTTTCTCTTATTTGATGTAAAAGATAATTGTACAGGGCATAAGCCCACTCTAGGATGTTTAGCTGTGCCATTGTATTGTGTAGCGTAGTTTTATTTTATTTTCTGGTGGATGTGATCTTGGGTGGTTTGTGATTAGACGTATAATCGTAGTTAGAGCGTAATTTACTGATTAATTAAAAATTAATTAAATGGATGAAAATTAGAAAATAACTAGTTCATGATTTATCATTAAAAGAAAACTATGTTTTTATAAATATATTACGAAAACACAAAGTTTTCCAAAGTTAATTGATTCTCGTGTTATTTCCAAATAATCCAATTAACCGGCTAAATCAAACGCACGTAGTTGCGACATAAACGTTAGCTGTAGATTAATACAACTTAAAACCTGACTAGGACATGACTACTAGAGATTGCAACTAGCACACTTAGTCTGGTTATTCAGGAATCTAAGTCGAGTTCTCAACTGTAGGAATTCGAAGATTCACCTGACGTTCCTCCTCGGTATCAACCCGCCTCTCCAGTCATTCAATTGAGGCAAGTATAGTTTATGTTAGTTTACAGTTATTTACTTAATCGTTTTACTGCATGTCTAAACCACATCTCAAACACGAAACTCTCACCGAGAGTACTGTACTGTAACTACTGTAACTATTGGGGACTGGGGAATAGCGTAATGATTATGACCATACTGTAACAAAACCCCCTTATCCATTACTGTAACAAACCCAAGCCGGTCATATGTCATTACCTATTCAAATCACTGTTTTCTACTGTAACAAACATATTTTAAAACTGTTTAGAACTGCATGATTCTATTTCTTATTTAACAGTTTAATTAGCATGAATTGTACTTTGCTCCCTCCTGACTGGAGACAACATTTTAGGTAATACTGAGGATGACGAGCTATACTATAATAGCTACTATGACCCGGTTCTCTACCCTGCGACGGTACCGGAGCCGTCTCCGGAGGACGCTGATCCTGGGACCACTGAACCTGATGCTTAGATAGTTTCCCTTTCCTGCATCTTTCTTTTATTTGGAGTTTGTAGTTTTATTTTCAGCATTTCCCTTCCAGTTGTATTTCTGAATATTTTATCAAATAAAGTTTCAATTCCGAATAGAACAGTTGTGACAAATGTACTTGCGTTGTTGTGAATACCTGCAATGGAACAGCTTACTGCCGCCGTCTCACCACGGTGCAGGCTGGGCATGGTCCGGTTCGACCCATTAAATTGGGATCGGGTCGTGACAACACTTTTGTTTAATCTGGGTCCTAAGTGCCAATGGAGCGAGTGGTAATGCGTTGACTCCGTTGACGGGCTGACGACGGTTATCGGTTCTCTGAAGGTATAGATTGCTCTGGGTACTGGAGCTGGCTGAGAGGAGGAAGACGTTGAGTGTCTGTATCTGCCTCTCTGATGATCTCTGTCTGGATTGTTCGTATGTATGTCTCTGTGTGTGTATATCTGTAAGGAGGGGATGATTCCTCCATTTATAGCTGGGCAGGTTGGCTGCTCATGCGCGCATATATAGGATACGCCGGTGCGTGGGGACGCCACGTAGAGATTGCTGATGGAGGCGCATGGATGATGCGCCCTACTCGCGGAGTTGAATTCTTCATACTGCTGTTGTGAGTCGGCACGTAGCAGAGGAGAAGATCTTTCTGTTGCTGAGATTTTGGATGAGTTGAGTCAAAGGACACGTGTCGTCGACCCATGGCTCGGAGATCTCTGATTTGGTGGGGGGATGATTTGGTGAGATGCGCCTTGAATTGGGCGCATGATGAGATTTTGGCTCGTGACCTTTAGGAGTCACGAGCCATTCTGGGCGCATGGCTTTTGAGGCGCATGCGAGCGACTTTCCTTCTGTCTTTCGAGATCAGAGATCAGTCTGGGGCGCATGGCTTTTGAGGCGCATGCAAGGCTTCAACTGGAGACTCTTCTTCTGTCTTTAGGGATCAGTGAAGGGTCTGAGGCGCATGGCTTTTGAGGCGCATGCAGGTTTGGGAGCATGGCCGTGGAGGCGCATGCGGGTGGTCGAGTGGCCACGTGGCAGTAGCCGTCGGGATAGAGTCATGATGATGCTGACGTTGTGGACGCTTCATTTTTTGCAAAAGCTGTCAGCCGTTCAGACTTGGGAAGGCGTGCTGCCAACTCTGTCAGTTCAGCATTTAATGTTAGTGACATTCGATGGACAGCTGAGTGGGCGCGTCGGTTGACGTTCCACTAGGCATATGGGGACGTATGGGCGCATCCCCTTTGATGCACTCGGTACATGGCGTATCTGTTTGAGAGGTGTGATGCGCTGACCAGCCGGAGCATCCGACACGTCTTTGATGATGCGGCTGTTTCGCTTCTCGAGTGCTTTTAATAGCCGCTTGGCTGAGGTCGAGGCATCTGGTTCATCCATTTAATGTGAGTTCATTGTACGGAATTCGGAGAGCCATCCACTTGGCGCATGGGTTTGATCTGCCCGGCCTATAAATAGTGGCATGGAGAGAAGGTTGGCCTCTCATTCCCTCACGTCTTTCCAATATGAACTCAGGTTCTCGGGTGCATTCTGTTGACGAAGTGCTCCCAAGGGTGAAGATGAGACGCCATGTTGTCATTGATGCTCTTGAAGGTGACTGTTACATCCAAAAGACGGAGTCGAGGGCTTCTGAGGCAGGCGGAAGGTGCCTGTTGCATCCAAAGATGGGGATGCTCGGGCCTTGTCTCCGTTGTTCCGGAAGAGCCGTAGATCGGAATGGCGGTGCTAGGCTCTCTCTTCCTTCAAAGTGGGTGTCGCCCACTCTGATTGTGTTGAAAGCTGCCTTTCGTCGTGATTTCGATCACAGTCTTCCTTGGCCTTTGGAGGCTCTTTCGAAGCCTCCCCTGGCCACAGATTTGCGGTGCTCTTCTCTTCCTTGGTTCCAGCCAGAGGGTTAAATGCTTTGTGTATCGAAGTATTTATCAGGTGAGCCTGGCTGGAAGAGCGGCACACTCCTGCTCGGCCAGGTGAGCCTGGTTGGAAGAGTGGCACATAACTGGACTGCTGAAGGGATGCACATAACTGAGCTGGATGCACATAACTGAGCTGCTGAGGAGATGGCGGGATACGCCTGGATGGAGGCGCATAGTATCTGCTGCGCCTCACTGGTGGCGCATGGTGACTGCTGCGCCTATCTGGAGACGCATGGTGGCCGCTGCGCCTATCTGAAGGCGCATGGTGGCCGCTGGCTGTAGACTTAGGATCTTTTCTTTGTAGAAATTCTCCTTTGTACAACCTTTTCTAGACATGTAATAGACTTTTATATATAAAATGAAAAGTTCTTCTTCAAATGTCTATGCTTATTGATTTTGCTGTGAAGTGTTCTGTGCGAGTTCTGGCGTATGTAGTGTCTGGCGCATGGTCTTTCTGGTTGTGAAATTCCATGCTTCTACAAGACCCCCTTCAAAGTTTTTAAAACTTTTGAATAAGTTTTGGAATACTTTGAATAAGAAGCATGGCGATCAGGGCGCATGACTGTTGGGGCGCATGCCTGTTCAGCCGCATGCTCTTCTCACTTAATGAATTTGATAATGCTTCGGTAACCGAAAAGATTAATGATGATCTTTTGGATTTATCTGCTGCTATCTTCACAAAACCCAAGGCGACGGCTGAGATCACTCGTCATCGGTTCACGCGTGCGACCATGGCCTATAAATAGGTGAGAGATGGAAACTCGAGCTGCATTGGATGCTAATATTGCGGAGATCGACACCCAGATGCGCCGCCTTGAGGACCAACGGGCCCGACTCCAGTTAGACGCCGAGCGTGTCCGGGCTGAACACGCAGCATTCCAGAAGGAAGAAGCGACTTTTACTCAGCGGACTCTTGCCTTGGCGCAGCAGCGACAACAGCTTGATGCGAAGCATGAGAGCGATACTTCCGCTGGGGCTGTTGAATTGATGCGTCAAGAAGCTGAGCGACGAGTCCTGGCGACTGTGGAGGCCCGTACAGCCGACCTAAGGCTTCGAGTCAGGGAGCTCTCAGCCCACCCTGGGGAGGTTCAGGGACTGTAGCTTTTCCTCTTTTTTATGCTCTTTTGCAACCCTTTGCCGAGGGATAATATAGCCTTTTGTACTCTCTATTTCAGAAAATAAAGAAGTACGCAACCTTTTGTGATGTGTTCATTTTTGTTATTATGAACTTGATGATTTGTGTGGACCTATTATCTTTTGTGCACCTTGGTTTTTAGGCACAGATAATAAGTTTGAAGGAACCAACATGTTTGCTCAGAGGTGATGTGGACATGGCAATCATTGGATCCAAATGATAGAATCATCCTACTCAGAGGTGTGATGGACGTGGTAGGAATGATCCTGGGGGATACGCTGAACAACTCAGAGGTGATGTGGACGTGGAAGTTCGGCGATCAATGTACGACAACGCAGGGGTTGTTTGTACGAGATGTTTACTCAGAGGTAATGTGGACATGGTAAACATGAAGGGTAGCGTCGGCTTACATAGTGTAAGATTCCGCTTTATAGGGTATAGAGGAACAACTCAGAGGTAATGTGGACGTGGTTGTCTTTCTACTGAAGGAAGCCACGGAACAGCTGGGTTCCCGAAGCGGATGAGTTTGTGGAAGGAGATTGTTTGTGAATCCCGATGATTGGGCCCACAGATCCCCTTGGGGAAGTACATGTCTGAAGGATGTCAAGAATAGTACTTCTTTAGGAACTTGTCGTTGATGGGCATCATAAACAAGTCTCTATTGGGTTTGGCGAGGCGGTAAGCACCGTTTGAGTATACCGTCTCTATGATGAAAGGTCCTTCCCACTTGGGCTCGAACTTTCCTGGTGTCTTGTGAGTTAACACCATCGGCCTCCTGACTGCCAGAACCAGGTCACCAACTTGGAAAGTCCTCTGTTTGACCTTCTTGTTGAAAGCCTGTGATATACGGGCTTGGTAGAGTTTGATGCGTTGTTGAGCTAGGAGACGCTTCTCATCGAGTGCCTCCAGTTCCCGCAGACGACGACGTTGATTGTCCTCTTCTGTGAGTTTATTTGTTATTGCCACGCGGAGTGAGGGTATCTGGATCTCGAGAGGCAGTACCGCTTCGCTCCCGTAGACTAGAGAGAACGGTGTGTTGCCTGTCGGGGTCTGTACCGTTGTGCGGTAGGCCCAAAGGCATTCGCCAAGCTTTTCATCCCAGTCGCGTTTATTGGATGACACGACCTTTTTGAGTAGCATGACGATGGTTTTGTTGAACGCATCTGCTAACCCGTTTGCTGCCGGATTATAGGCGGTGGATGCCACATTTTGAATGCGGTTCTTGTCACAGAACCTGCTAAAAATGTGGCTGATAAACTGAGGACCGTTATCATGAATGATCCGCCGGGGTACTCCCAAACGGTAAATGACATGGTATTTGATAAAGCTGACCACCCTGGAGCTCTTTACTTCCGCCAGTGGGACTGCTTCTGCCCATTTGGAGAAGTAATCGGTGATGGCCAGGATGAAGCGGTATCCTCTTGATGAATGAGGGGTGATAGGTCCCACAATATCCATGCCCCAGGCTTCGAAGGGCCAGGAGGCGACTGTAGGATGTAGTGGTTCAGGCGATGTATGTATGAAGTCAGCATGGAGTTGGCATGCGTGACACTTCTTAGCATATTCAACAGCGTCGGTGGCCATGGTTGGCCAGTAGTAGCCCATACGTCGCAGTCGATCCTGCAACTTAGGACCGGGTTGATGAGCTCCGCAAGTTCCGTCATGAGCTTCTCGGAGGGCTTCGGCTGCTTCCTCGTTGGACAGGCATCGAAGGAGGAGCCCATCGAAGAAACGTCGGTACAGCGTTTTAGTAACTGTGTCGTAGTAGAATCGAAGAGAGCGTCTTCTGACTGAGACGGCTTCCTTCGGGTCCTCTGGAAGAATTTCGTAGACAGCAAAGTCGATGAACGGGAACCTCCAGTCTCGGACATTAACACCAGTGTTCGTCGGCATGGCATGGGCCACTTGCAAGCACAGGTTATTTCTGGGACAAATCAAGTCTCGGCCTGTTACCGTGACATAGTGTTGAGTCCCAAAGGGCGCTGCCAATGAGGCTGCGAGGCCAGCCAGAGCGTCAGCCTCCAAGTTTTGTAGACGAGGCACGTGTTCGATGAAGAACCCGGTGAAGGTTGAAATGATGTTCAATGTAACTTCATGGTAAGGGATCAGATCTTCATGGCGAACCTCGTACTGCCCTCGAATCTGGTTCACGACGAGTTTTGAGTCACCGTAGGCTTCCAGATGGTCCACCCCCAGCTGTTGTGCGAGTTGGAGTCCCATGACGAGTGCGTTGTACTCGACAACATTGTTGGAGCACGGCTTCGAAAGGGAGTAAGCACGCTGGATGACCAGCTGATTGGGGGAGACTAAGACTACCCCCACTCCTGCGATGATTTGGCCTTTGGGGCCTGTTCTCGAAGTGCCATCGAAAAACATCTGCCAAACGGAGCTTCCTTCGGTGACGTTGGATTCTTGGACCTCATCCGGGATGTCTTCATAGAGTTTTGAGGATTCTGGGATGGGGTGTGCAGCTAAAAAGTCAGCCAGAGCTTGACCTTTAACAGCTTTTTGCGAGACAAACACCATATTATATGGTGTTAGCAAAATCGCCCATGTGGCTAGCCGGGAGTTTAATGATCCTGGCTTCGTCATGAGGACTCTGAGTGGATTGACTCGGAAAATGACATGAATTGTCTGGCCCGAGACATAATGACGAGTCTTCTGGATGGCAAACACCAAAGCCAAGCACTCCTTTTCAATGGGGTTGTACCGGTGTTCGGCCCCGATGAGCGTTCGACTGAGGTAGTAGATTGCTTGCTCATAGCCTGTATCGCTGTTTTGAGCCAGCAGAGCGCCAAGGGAATGATCCATGGCACGGACGTAGAGAAGAAATAGTTTGCCCGCGATAGGTGCCACCAGGACTGGTGGGCTCGTCAAGTAGGCTTTGATGTCGTCGAAAGCCTTCTGGCACTCCTCTGTCCAGACATAAGAGACTCTCTTCTTCATGAGCTGAGTAAAGGGTTGACATTTACCGAAAAGGTTTGCTATGAACCTCCGGATGTATGCCAGACGTCCCTGCAAGCCTAGAAGTTCTCGAAGATTCTTCGGAGGGTCCATGTTGAGGATGGCTTTGGTCTTCTCGGGATCAACATGAATGCCTTTCGCCGTGATGACAAAGCCCAAGAATTTGCCACTAAAAACCCCAGGAAGGATTTAGCAGGGTTCATTTTGAGTTGATGTGCCCGCATGAGATCGAAGACTGTCTTCAAATCCTGTAGGTGATCTCCTTTGAGGCGGCTCTTGACTGCGATGTCGTCAACATAGTATTCGACTGTTTTACGAAGATGTTGACGAAAGATGGTGCTCATAGCTCGTTGGTATGTTGCACCGGCGTTTTTCAAGCCGAAGGGCATTACTGTGTAGCAGAAAACACCCTTTGGAGTCCTGAATGACGTGTGTTTCACGTCATCGGGGAACATTTTGATTTGATTGTAGCCTGAATACCCATCCATGAAGGACATGCGTTCAAAACCACATGTGTTGTCGATCATCACATTGGTGATCGGAAGCGGGAATTCGTCCTTCGGGCAAGCAGAATTGAGATCCCTGAAGTCGATACAGACTCGTATCTTCCCGTTCTTCTTGGTGACAGGTACGACGTTGGCTACCCAATCTGGGTGTTGTTCCTCACGGATGAAGCCGCTAGTCAAAAGTTTGTCCACCTCCTGATCGATGGCATTCATGATGTCCGGACGGAAACGTCGTTGTTGTTGTTTGATAGGTTTGGCATCAGGTAAGATGTTCAACCTATACATTGCGATCTGTGGATCGAGTCCTGGCATGTCTTCGTAGCTCCAGGCAAAGACGACGATATACTCTTTAGCCAGCTGGATTAAAGCCTCTCGGTCTTCTCCTTCTAGGCTTTTGCTGACGAAGATGGATTTGGAAGAAGATCCGTCCTCAAGGTCGATCTGCTCGACTTCGTCTTCGGTGGGAGGTTCACCTAACTCAAAACGAGACTCCCATTGCTCTCCTAGGCGTTGAGCCCAGGGTTCTTCTTCGAAGGGTTCCGGCGTTTGGTCTTCGCCTTCACCTTTTTGAGGTTGTGCTGACGTCATGTTAGCTGACAGCACTTTCCTGAAGACTGATCCGATACTGGTATCAGAATCCCAAGTCGACGCTTCGGACGAGTGGGAATGTTCTACGTCTGAACTCTCTGGGGTTGATGGCGGCGTGACATAGCTTATCCCCCGTCGAGTTTTGTTGTAGTAGTCTTGCGGCCTTCCTTTGGGTGTTGAAAGCTGGAGAGGGAGAGGTCGACCCTTGCCATAGTTTAGGCCTTTGTTGCTTTTCAGGTCGTAGCCCATCTTCTGGATGATGTGCTTTGCTGTATCCGTATACCGATAAACTTGTACTCTGCCGGTATTAGGTTCAGGCTCGAGTGGCGGGAGGTCTTGATGACGCTCGACTTTGCCAAAAATGACGGATCTTTCGTCTCGGCTTCGTGGAGGGTTTATGAAGCAGACTCCTTGAGACGGGACTACTCGGTTTACATTATGGACGGTCGTTATTTGTGTTTGCAACGACCGTAGAGCGTGATCTAATGTATACATGGCATTCCAATGTGGAAGACAAGAATAATTAAAAGACACTCTATTATTGATGAAGTACGAGATTTTATCCCGCGGGATTACATTGTCTAAGGAGGGTGCATCAACATCAGCAGAGATATATTCGCCAACCTCCTCGTCTGTAAGCACTGGGGCTGGATCAGGAGAGTCCACCACAGCTTTGATCTTGGGGTCTGAGAGGGTTATGTGAGCCCTCTCTGGCATCTTGGATGACTGCGGGGGCTTGCCCTTGAGACGCACCTTCAGAGGTGCCTCAACTGCGCCTCCTGTGGGTGGTGTCTTCCCCTGTAATTTCGCCACCAGGGGAGCCGATGTTTGAGGCGGCTTTCCCTTGAGGCGTATCTTCAGGGGAGCCTCAGGAGTCGGTGCTTTCCCGGATAGCTTGATGCTCATTGGAGGCACCTTCTGGGGTGGTTTGCCCTTCAGTCGGATCTTCAGTGGGGCATCTGGATTCGTCTCAGGCTCCGTGTCCGGCTCAGTTGCCGTCTCTGCCTCATCATCAGCATCGTTGGCTTCCTCCTCGTCAAGTGGCTTGTACAAGTCGGAATCGGTGAAGTAAGCCTCAATCCCTTTGAAAGGATCGATGTCTGCGAACTCCGTCCGGATGACGCCGTTGGTGGATACATATTTCATGCATTGGTGGAGCGTGGAAGGCACCACCATGTACTCATGTAGCCATGGTCGGCCGAGCAGGATGTTGTAGTTGACCTCGGCATCCACCACATAACAAGTCACCTCAGTTTTGAGGTTGCCTATGTGGCACTTCAGTCGAATCTTGCCCAGTGGCTCGCTTTTGCTAGCGTTGAAGCCACTGATGGTTGTGTTGGAGGGCGCCAACCGGTACATTGGGATCCCCTGTTTTGACATCAGCGCCTTCGGGATGATGCTGAGGGAAGACCCCGGATCGATCTGAATCCGGCTTACCTTGACTGAACCGATGTACCCCGTGTAATACAGTGGTCGGTTATGTCGGTGGTACTTGAGCAGCATGTCTTGTTGGGTGAAAGTTATATTTGGGATAATTTCCTCCGCACAATGACAGTGCGCACAAGTAGTTGGGAGGTCTTCAGGCTGCTTGACCTGACTGAGAAAGGATTCAGCGTCCTTCAGAGCTTCGCAGAGAGCTTCTCGGGAGTCTTTAGAAAGACGCAGGAGCTCAAACAAAGATAAGCGCGCAGGAGTACTGGCCAGTTGTGCCAGTATGTCAAAGTTGTGGGGCTTGGCTAGCCCCGAAGCATTCTCCTTCCGTAGAGGTCTGTCGAAACGAGCCTCCACCTGCTTCTGCTTATTGGCTGCTGAGGGTTTAGACGGGCCCTCCTCAGGGATTGTGCCAGGAGGCACCCCCTCGGCGGCAGCTTCGCCGGGCTGAGCGTTCTGTTGTGCACGCGTCTGCACTGGAAGTGCCTCTTCCGTTGAAGAAGAGACCGTACGGCAAGACTTGATCTTCCTGCCTTTTGATTTGGAGGTAGAGCGTACCTCCGGTTGAGTTACTTCGGAGACGAGGTCGGGGTGAACCCAGAGGACCTCTCCTCGAGATGTGGTGAGTGGGATGAGTCCACTCACATTGTCACGGGTAGGTGGCAAGTTCACCACCTCCATTGTCGCCTTAGGGATGGGGACGACGCCATTTTGTGTGGTGGTCGGCGGCAAGGTGCCGAACTGAAGTGACACCACATTGGCTGACACCGTCTTCTCTTCGTAGTCGACGGAGATTACATCCGCATTGATCATGCGCTGGATGTAATTCTTGAGGACGTAGCAGTCCTTGGTCGGGTGTCCGACAAACCGATGGTAGTGACAGTACCTCGGGTTGTCCACTTTCCCAACTTCATCGGGCCGCTTCGGGTCCGGGAGCTTGATCTTGTCACCCTGCTTCAGTATTTCAAAGAGTTGCAGGGTGTCTTCATCATTGAATGAATACACCTCCTTAGGTCTCGGTGCCAGTGGAGGCTTCTGAGTAGGCGCAGATGCGCCCTTCGAGGCATTAACAGTCAATGCCTGTTTCCCCTTTGCTTCTCGCCCGGAGTTGTTGGCTGCTGACCTTTTTTCCTTATCATCAAAGGCGGGGAAGCTGACACCCAGAAGGCGTGCATTGGCCGCCTTCTTTTCTGCGGCTTCAGCTTCGATGATCAGGGAGCTCCAGTCGGGAGGGGGAGTAGAGTTGAGCCAGAGCTTCACTGCGGGCAGCATGTTCATGCTGCAAGAGGAGAGGAGCGCATGTTCTGGCATGCCTGGAGGTAGCCTGAAGCAGGCTTGTCGGAAGCGTTCGATGAACACCCGAACCGTTTCTTTCTCCTTCTGGCGTATCTCTATGAGAGATGCCATCGTCATGTCCTTCCCGTCGTCGTAGAAGCGATCGAGAAAGAGGCACGTCAAGTCGTCGAAGGACGATATAGAATTGTCGGGGAGGCTGCAGTACCAGTCATACGCCACCCCTTTTAGGGCCCCAACAAAGATGCTGGTGAGGAGCGCGTCCTCCTTTGGAAGATGCCCCGTTTGTGACTGGAAATATGTCAGGTATCGACGCGGAGAGTCCTTCCCATCGTATGATGTGAGTGTTTGTGGTTTATATTTTGGAGGATAAACCACCTTGTTCCACTCGAGGGGATAAGGCTGGGGAATGCCTATCTTCTGGCGCTCCTCTTGCCTGTTTTTGGACTCGAAGCGCTCCCGCAGGTCCTTGATCATTTCGACCACATCCTCCGTGGAGCTAGGAGTCGGGGAAGGTGGCACTATCGGGAGCGGAGCGTTTGAGGGTTCCGATGTCTGAGGTGCTTCTGTGTCGGAGGGTGCCCGTTGAAGGGGTACACTCGACTCCCCATTAACTCCTGGGTCGGGACCGGTTGAAGGTGTTCTGGTCAAGGCCGACCGAATATTAAACACTGCTTGAGTCAGTGCTTGCATAGAGGCAGAGAGGGTTTTGAGTCCTCCCTCTAATGAGTCTATGCGCTGAATAATGTCCTGCGGTGGCGCATCAGACTCGGCATCATCCCCAGCCATGTATACTGTCCTGACACGGCCAGGAGTGGATGGATTGGTTGAGGCTTCGCTCTCGGCCTCACTTTCATGTGGGGGAGTCACCTCTCCTGGTGTTTCAGCTTGGCCACCCCCAGTCACATTCTGGAGGTCATTCTCGACGGGCGCATCTGCCAGGGCCTGATTGTCCTCGACTCCGTCTTGAAGGGCCTCTTCGTCTCTACCCCCAGCTGTGTCCTGAGGGACATCCTCGTTTCGAGGTGCTTCTGGGAGGTTGACTTCGCCTCGAGGATGAAGATCCACCGCAGCTGTGCTTTGGACATCTTCGTCTTCGGAAGGAAGCTCAACAAGGGTCTGACTACCCCCAGCTTCCTCCAAGAACTTCTTCTTTGACCGAGTGCCTTCGAACACCCCGGAGGTCGAGACTGCTGCCTTGGTTCTCCTTGATTGGCTTTTGGACGAGGAATTGCCGGTCGCCTTCCGGAGAGATGAGGAGTTGGAGACCATATTGCATGAAGCAACTCTTGGCTCCTCTTCTGTTGACACCTTCTTCCCAAGGCGATGTCGGAGGGGTGTCGATGACTGCAGTCGCTGGAAGACTGACTGCCTTGGTGGTACTGCCGTCTTGCCACAGCAGTTGATAGTGACCACCGCACAAGTATGCCCCGTGAGAGGCTCATCGTGCTTGTTGGTCGACTCTCCTGACCGGCGCTTGTGAGTGATCACATTACGCAGGTCGTTGGAGGAGAGTGCTACCTTCACACCCCCTTCAGGCACATGGCAAGGCCAAACGTCGGGGCGGACAGGTGAGTGCTGCGCCCCCTGATCTAATACCAAGCAGGCATCATGATCAGTAGTGGAGGAACAACAACATTTGAAGTAACTTGAATGGACCTCAAACGCACAACCAGAGGAGGCGTGGGAGTTCAAGACCACTGAATCTGCCGCACTCGACTTGGTTATGCACGCAGTGGATGCGCCCAAGTGAGATGAGGACTTTGAAGATCGACTCGTCTTTGGTGCCGAAGCACCTGAGTCAACCTTGTACAGCTTGCCATCGGCAGCGCGCGTGATTGTGAGCACGTGCCTCTGGCCTGCTGCTGGCATAGCACGCTTGTGGCGCATGGCCCGTGCCGCCTTGGATTTTTTTGTACTAGCCCGCTGGGGCGTATAGTACTCAGCATCCAAATTCTCCTCGCCATTACAGCGAGTAAGTCTGTCAAAGACAGAGACTTTTTGTGGCGCATCAGAGGTAATGTACGGGGCTTTGGCTGCGCCCCTGCTCCGTCGATGCATCTTTCTCGCCTGAGAGGAAGATGGCTGGGGAACGTGGTCAGCCGCACGTTTCCCCGAGAGATGCGCTGCATCAGCGGGCGCACCTTGGTTGCTGAGAACGTCAGCAGGAAGGGAGGGCTGGATTGGCGCATCCCCTTCAGTGGTGGTGCCCGAGGCGTCGACTTTGCGCACCCAGACACGGCGGGTCTTCTTCGGCTTCGGCAGCCGCTTCGAAGGACTCGCGCTTCCTTCAGAAATGAACTCCTCGTACGCCTGTTGATTGAGGCGCACGACCAGCGTCTTGTGGGAGGAGCCCACCTTCACGTCGTCGGCCTGTGACACGACTTTCTCGGAAGAGGAGAAAGAAGTCCCCAGCAGAGTCGCCAGCTTGTTTGCCATTAAAATCGTTTGATTGCAAATCTTAATACAAACAGAACAGTGTTACAATATAGGACTTAGATGTAGTCCTAGGAGTACACTTTTGTTTAATCTGGGTCCTAAGTGCCAATGGAGCGAGTGGTAATGCGTTGACTCCGTTGACGGGCTGACGATGGTTATCGGTTCTCTGAAGGTGTAGATTGCTCTGGGTGCTGGAGCTGGCTGAGAGGAGGAAGACGTTGAGTGTTTTTATCTGCCTCTCTGATGATCTCTGTCTGGATTGTTCGTATGTATGTCTCTGCGTGTGTATATCTGTAAGGAGGGGATGATTCCTCCATTTATAGCTGGACAGGTTGGCTGCTCATGCGCGCATATATAGGATGCGCCGGTGCGTGGGGACGCCACGTGGAGATTGCTGATGGAGGCGCATAGATGATGTGCCCTACTCGCGGAGTTGAATTCTTTATACTGCTGTTGTGAGTCGGCACGTAGCAGAGGAGAAGATCTTTCTGTTGCTGAGATCTTGGATGAGTTGAGTCAAAGGACACGTGTCGTCGACCCATGGCTCGGAGATCTCTGATTTGGTGGGGGGATGATTTGGTGGGATGTGCCTTGAATTGGGCGCATGATGAGATTTTGGCTCGTGACCTTTAGGAGTCACGAGCCGTTCTGGGCGCATGACTTTTGAGGCGCATGCGAGCGACTTTCCTTCTGTCTTTCGGGATCAGAGATCAGTCTGGGGCGCATGGCTTTTGAGGCGCATGCAAGGCTTCAACTGGAGACTCTTCTTCTGTCTTTAGGGATCAGTGAAGGGTCTGAGGCGCATGGCTTTTGAGGCGCATACAGGTTTGGGCGCATGGCCGCGGAGGCGCATGCGGGTGGTCGAGTGGCCACGTGGCAGTAGCCGTCGGGATAGAGTCATGATGATGCTGACGTTGTGGACGCTTCATTTTCTGCAAAAGCTGTCAGCCGTTCAGACTTGGGAAGGCGTGCTGCCAACTCTGTCAGTTCAGCATTTAATGTTGGTGACATTCGATGGACAGCTGAGTGGGCGCGTCAGTTGACGTTCCACTAGGCGTATGGGGACGTATGGGCGCATCCCCTTTGATGCGCTCGGTACAGGGCGCATCTGTTTGAGAGGTGTGATGCACTGACCAGCCGGCGCATCCGACACGTCTTTGATGATGCGGCTGTTTTGCTTCTCGAGTGCTTTTAATAGCCGCTTGGCTGAGGTCGAGGCGTCTGGTTTATCCATTTAATGTGAGTTCATTGCACGGAATTCGGAGAGCCATCCACTTGGCGCATGGGTTTGATCTGCCCGGCCTATAAATAGTGGCATGGAGAGAAGGTTGGCCTCTCATTCCCTCACGTCTTTCCAATATGAACTCAGGTTCTCGGGTGCATTCTGTTGACGAAGTGCTCCCGAGGGTGAAGATGAGACGCCATGTTGTCATTGATGCTCTTGAAGGTGACTGTTACATCCAAAAGACGGAGTCGAGGGCTTCTGAGGCAGGCGGAAGGTGCCTGTTGCATCCAAAGATGGGGATGCTCGGGCCTCGTCTCCGTTGTTCCGGAAGAGCCGTAGATCGGAATGGCGGTGCTAGGCTCTCTCTTCCTTCAAAGTGGGTGTCGCCCACTCTGATTGTGTTGAAAGCTGCCTTTCGCCGTGATTTCGATCACGGTCTTCCTTGGCCTTTGGAGGCTCTTTCGAAGCCTCTCCTGGCCACAGATTTGCGGTGCTCTTCTCTTCCTTGGTTCCAGCCAGAGGGTTAAATGCTTTGTGTATCGAAGCATTTATCAGGTGAGCCTGGCTGGAAGAGCGGCACACTCCTGTTCGGCCAGGTGAGCCTGGTTGGAAGAGTGGCACATAACTGGGCTGCTGAAGGGATGCACATAACTGAGCTGGATGCACATAACTGAGCTGCTGAAGAGATGGCGGGATGCGCCTGGATGGAGGCGCATAGTATCTGCTGCACCTCACTGGTGGCGCATGGTGACTGCTGCGCCTATCTGGAGACGCATGGTGGCCGCTGCGCCTATCTGAAGGCGCATGGTGGCCGCTGGCTGTAGACTTAGGATCTTTCCTTTGTAGAAATTCTCCTTTGTACAACCTTTTCTAGACATGTAATAGACTTTTATATATAAAATGAAAAGTCCTTCTTCAAATGTCTATACTTATTGATTTTGCTGTGAAGTGTTCTGTGCGAGTTCTGGCGCATGTAGTGTCTGGCGCATGGTCTTTCTGGTTGTGAAATTCCATGCTTCTACAGGGTGCATGCGGCTCAGGAGTTCAAAAGTCCATACGGCTAGCTAGGGCCATGCGGCATAAATGGCAGGGGAAGAATCAGATTCATGCGGCTGGAGGTAAGTCTCATGCGGCTGGGAGACTACATGCGGCCCAAAAATCCATGCAACCAGGAATGGAACTTGCCGCATAAGGCTATGCGGCTAAGTTCATGCGGCAGGAAACTATATACGGCAGGACCTAACTCATGCGGCTGAGGAACTGTTCTTCTTCTCCAAATTTTTGAGAAGAAGAACCATGCAAGCCATGGCTTCCAATCTCCATAAATCTTTCATCCAGAGTCCAAATCCGAACTTTCATAGGTCAAAATAGGGCAGAATGAAATACTCTACAACATGAAACCATCAGAACTTGATAATAACAAGATTACGTAGATCAAACCCCAGAAATCTGAGAATACAATAAACTTAGATCTAGAAGAATTTAGCCATGGAAATTAAAAATGCCAAGCACTAAAGAGTCTTAGAATGTTGCAAGGAAGAAAATGGAACAATAAATCTTGAGTTCCTCCAAGAAGCAAGATGCACTTGCTTAGACCTTCTGGTAGGTGAAGAGTAATGGTGGGGAAGAAGAAGAATAATGAAGAGAGAGAAAAAGGAGTGGGCTAATAAATGAGGATGGTGGTGGTAGGTAAGGGTTCTCCCCTTGGTTCATGATGAACCAAGGCAAACCAAGCCTAGCCGAACCAACCCAAAATAAACCAAGCCATGAAATACCAAGATAAGCCAAGCAAGGAATCATACAATACAAGATAAAATACGTACACGTATACCAAGATACGTAATTCGAACCACATGTATTACAGTCGAGCGTCATCAAGACCTCCCGCCACTCGAGTCAGAACCAGATACCGGTAGAATATAAGTCTATCGGTACACGGACAAGGCAAAGTACCTCATCCAAAAGATGGGTTACGATCTGAAAAGCAACAAAGGCCTGAACTACGGCAAGGGTCAACGTCTTCCTCTCCGGCTTCCAACGCCTAAAGGAAAGCTGCAGGACTACTATCATCGTACTCGACGGGGGGTAGGCTATGTCACGCCGCCAGCAACTCCAGAGAGTTCGGATGCAGAAGAAATGGAACACTCTCATTCGTCCGAAGTATCAACTTGGGATTTCGATACCAGTATCGACTCAGTCCTCAGAAAGGTGCTATCAGTCAACATGGCATATGCACAATCTCAAGAGGATGAAGGCGATGACCAAATGCCAGAATTCTTTGAGGAAGAACCCTGGGCTCAACGCCTAGGAGCACAGTGGGAGTCTCGTTTTGAATTACGCGAACTCCCTACCGAAGACAAGGTTGAATAAGTTGACCTTGGGGATGGATCTCCTCCCAGACCCATCTTCATCAGCAAGAGTCTAAAGGGAGAAGACCGGGAGTCTTTGGTCCAATTGGCCAAAGAATATATCGACGTCTTTGCCTGGAGCTACGAAGATATGCCGGGACTTGATCCCCAGATCGTAATGCATAGACTTAACATCTTGCCTGATGCTAAGCCTGTAAAACAACAGCAACGACGTTTTCGTCCTGACATCATGAACGCTATCGATCAGGAGGTGGACAAACTTCTGAGCAGCGGGTTCATCCGTGAAGAGCAACATCCGGATTGGGTGGCCAATGTCGTCCCTGTCACCAAGAAGAATGTAAAGATATGAGTCTGCATCGACTTCAGGGATCTCAATACTGCTTGCCCGAAGGATGAATTTCTACTTTCAATCACTGACGTGATGATCGATAATACATGTGGCTTCGAACGCATGTCTTTCATGGATGGGTACTCGGGCTACAACCAGATCAAAATGTTACCCGATGACGTAAAACACACGTCATTCAGGACTCCGAAGGGGGTTTTCTGCTACACAGTGATGTCCTTTGGCTTGAAGAACGCTGCTGCTACGTACCAACGAGCTGTAAGTACCATCTTCCGTCAACATATGCACAAAATAGTTGAATGCTATGTTGATGATATCGCAGTCAAGAGCCGTCTCAAATGTGATCACCTACAAGACCTAAAGGCAGTCTTCAATCTTATACGAGCACATCAACTCAAGATGAACCCCGCTAAATCCTTCCTTGGGGTTTCTAGCAGAAATTTTTTGGGCTTCATTATCACGGCGAAAGGCATTTATGTCGATCCCGAGAAAACCAAAGCCATCCTTGACATGAACCCTCCGAAGAACCTTCGAGAACTTCGAGGCCTGCAGGGGCGTCTGGCATACATTCGAAGATTTATAGCAAACATTTCCAGAAAATATGAACCGTTCACCCAGCTCATGAAGAAGGGAGTCTCCTACGTCTGGACAGAAGAATGCCAGAAAGCTTTCGATGATATCAAAGCTTACTTGACGAGCCCGCCAGTCCTGGTGTATAGCCTCCCTTCCTGAAATTTTTTGAAATATTTTTTTATTATTTATTTAATTTAAATAGTGATTTTAGAATTTTTTTATAAATAATTATTTAGTTAGTTTTTACAGTAGATGATTTTAGCCATGGTTGAGTTTTGAAATACTAGATGACTAGTAATCATGGCACGGATAGTGCAGTGGCGTGCTTTGACTAGTGTTTAGCCATGGTAGAGGAATGCCGAGCCATAGTGATGTCCTAACTAGGAAAACCAGACCAAGTTGCGACTTAACCCCACAAACGATTTATTTATTTATTAACTAGGTTAATGACTATTTATGAGACCTGGTTATTTTAAATTAGACAAACTGGTCAAGCTGGACCCGAACCGAACCGAACCTCAGCCCATGTAATCATGTGGTGTGTCCAATGACGTCTATGTATATAGATTGGCAGTCCACTTTTATAGACTTGTGAGTAAATTCTATAAATTGTATATTAAATATAATTCGTGCATTATTTGCTAGTTACTTTTATTTTACCTTGAAAAGAGGATATCATTCTCTTAGAATGATATTTTGGATTTTGGGGAAATGATTTAGGCAATATATATATATATATATATATATATATATATATATATATATATATATATATATATATATATATATATATATATATATATATATATATATATATATATTGGTGTATAACTATATTCTTAATTGGCAAACATAGGGCTTTATATATACCGTAGATTTTTATTTATAATTTCAGTAATCAGAATTAAAATATATGAGTTAATTATTTTGTTTAAGCCTTGCTTGTATATATTATATGGAGTATATATATACATATCATACCTATATATATGTAGGTATATATATATCCATATATGAAGATATATAAATGTTATTAAGAAATAAGTAAACATGAGAAGAGGGAGGCCCAGCCCAATCCCTAGGACCTCCAGCCAGCCCAGTCGGGCCAGCGGCCCACGGTCGAGCTCCCCAAGGGCTCACAGGCCGATCCCAGGGCAACAACAGCTGTTTGATATATATAAATATATATATATATATATATATATATATATATATATATATATATATATATATATATATATATATATATATATATATATATATATAGGAGGTTGTGTGTGAATATATATATATATATATATATATATATATATATATATATATATATATATATATATATATATATATATATATATATATATATATATATATATTTATATATATATATATATATATATATATATATATATATATAATGTATATATATATGTATATATATATATATATATATATGTATATAAGTATTTATATATCTATATGGATATATGTATAATGTTAATAGGGTATGAACCAACAGCAGCAAGAAGCCCAGCCCCACATCAGTCGGGCAAGCCTAGCAGCCACAAGCCTTTCCCCATACAAAGGAAATTCCTATACCGACCCATGGTATAGAGAGAGCACAGCAGTCGGCCTCTTCTATTGTATATATAGTGAAATCGAGAGAAAAAGTAACTCGTCAAAACCCTAAGCCCTAACACCGTCGACCCCAACCACTATTCCCGGCGACGTCCCCCAGCCTAGGGCGTCGTCGCGCGCGGCCACGACGCGCCGGAGGCAGCGCGCGCGCACGGGGACAAAAGAGCGCACAGCAGCATGGCAGGAGCCGCGGCAATGTTCGAGACGCCGTATCTCCCTCGTTTCTCCACCGATTTGTGCTTCGATTGTTCAGGTACAACTACAACCTAACCACCTTCATTTTGATTCATTTACCTCGATTTACTTTGCACTGCACGCTTCGTAAGTCGAACCCAAAGTTGCCAAAAAACCTGTCGAAATAGGACACGAAACCAGTCCAAACCACCTTTTTAGAATGCAGATATTTGCCAATCCAACCACAGTTTAGGAAAAATATTTAAAGGAACTTTTAGACAACATGTAGAGGATTAAAACCCTATAATTGGAACTATTTCTAGCAATCTGTATAATAAGTAATTTCTGTTTGAAGATCCAGAAAAACTACATAAAAATTGATTTCTAAAATTTAGAAAACCTTCGATACGACGTGCGTCCCGCCAATCCGGGCGATGTGGTTGCGAACCGAAAGCATCGAAAGGTGCGTAACGACTTTGTGATCGTGTGGGCTTTGATGGAATTTAAATTGGTTGCGTGTGCGCAACAAATTTGATGCGTATCCGTCGAAATTCACCGTATCGGCCTCTGTGCAAGTTTCTCAATTACTTCGCGCACGTTCGTCAGATCGAGACAAAACTTATGCCAACAGGACCGTATCATTTTTTTGGTCCTGTATGCCAAGTTTGGTCCCATTCTGAGACAGTTGATTGGATCACCGTTTTGTGGGCCCCACGGTCCCACTCAACGGGCAATTTTGTGCACGGTCCGCCGAAATCCAACTTTGGACATACGGTTGGGTTCGTATTGAAAAACCGAACCTGTTGACATATAGTTTAATGACTTTAGAGACCTTTGACTCTGGCACACCTTTCGGTGCAAAGCGGGTCCAACGACGGACATCATTTTTGCCCGAAATTATCGTTTTGCCCCTGTATCCAGAATTGGACTTAAGGACAGACAACCCTAGCTAATTTGACTATTCTGAGAATGATGGAAATGTCTGTTTCAGCTTTCGGAGACAGTTATGGTGATTTGGACTTTACGGCTCACTAGTTGACTATAATTTGTGGGATCTGCGTGCAACCTCCAAGCAAGTATACCTTGCCTCCCTCTGCAGTTTTATTTACTTGCATTTTATTTTATTTCTTAGTTTTGATTGTTTATGGACATTTTCTTTTCTTGTTATATTCTGCTGAGTTGTTTTCATTGCATATAGCCGTGTTCATGTTTGGTCTTGTGGTTCACACTTGGAGTTTCCCGTAAGTACCTTGCTTGAGTCGTGTCATTGAACGAGTACGTGTAATTGAACTGCTAAATCCTTGATATTGTTTCCTTGATACCAGAGAGCCCACACTCGAGACGAGGGTGTTTTTTTTTGATCTGTTTACATCCGTGAGTCCACACTCGGGACTAGGATATCGATTATTTGTACCAGAGAGTCCACACACGGGACGACGATGTTGACTTTATTTGACTTGACTTGCACCAGAGAGTCCAAACTCGGGATGAGGGTGTTTATATCAGAGAGTCCACACTCGGGACGAGGATGTAGTACTTGCACCAGAGAGTCCACACTCGGGACGAGGGTGCCTTGCCGTGAACTAACCAGAGAGTCCACACTCGGGACGAGGGTTAGTACTAACCAGAGAGTCCACACTCGGGACGAGGGTTAGTGTTTAGTTCAAACCCGTGAGTCCACACTCGGGATGAGGGTTTGGTTCTTCCATTGATCTCGTGATTCGCCTGGCAGTTCATTTATACGTAGTTGTTCTAGTGTTTGTGTGTTCGTGTTCGTGTTCATGTTCGTGTTCGTAGTCATTTGTCGTGTTCTTGTTTCTTCTTGTTTATTTTTTCACACATGATAAAACTGTTAGATAGACATGTATATTATGTATCTTGCTATGTCCTCTCAGGACCTGATGATCTCCTCAGGTTTAGCGGTTGCATGGAGTTAGCTAGTAGTTCTGGGTGGCGGAGGATTTGCGATTCTTGTGGGTTTCGGATGCGATGATCCGCTTGTGGGATTCAGGTATCATTATTATGTTGTTATCCTTTCGTGCTTTCTTACTTTATCATGTTTTCTGATTCAGTTTAGACTCTTGTTACTTCTTTAGAGTCTTATCGGACATATATGCTAGTCGGCTGCAGACCATGAACCATACTTGTTCATTCTTCTTTTTCCTGTGAATTGAGATATAGTTTAGATTAGACATGATATCCTGCCCTGGACAGCTTATACGTGCTCGATTCGGGCTGGAGTCTGCTCGATACGTAGCTGGCTTGCTCACGAGCTCGCGTCCGAAAAGCGGGTCCGGGTCGTAAAAGTTTTTTTGGTAGCCCATGCAGGTCAGAGCATATTGTATCGGTTATGTAACTGTACTGATACGAGCCTGCGCAACTGACTAAACCCTTAGAAATCTCAATCCACTCTGCCTTGAATTTTTTTTAGAAATTTCTCTACCGTCTTTGAAACTTCGTATTCGTTCTCGATTATTCTTCCTTGCCTTCTTGTACCATTGATTCTCGTCTCTTCCTATTTCGAGGTGACGAGTGATCGTGCTGTCTAGGATTCATTAGAAATTCTTAAATTATAGTATAATATTGCTTGACTATTGAATGTTTGGTTGTTTATAGATATGAGGGAGTATAGATGCCATATGCCTAGATATCTGCCGGTAGAATTGTTAGCAACTAGTTAGAAGACCATAAGACTTTAGTGACCGTATTTTGAGGAGTAGTGTAACCAAGGTGGGTAGAAGTCCTCGAAGTTTCGTAGTTACGAAATGACTAGAGAAGGTTATAAAATATTTTTGAGGAATTAAATTGAGGAGATTAAGGTAATAGTGGACTTAAAATTTTAAGAAATAGTTATAAATTAGAATTTCGAGGACGAAATTATTTTTAAGGTGGATAGATTTGTAGCCTCCCTTCCCAGAATTTTTTGAAATATTTTTTTATTATTTATTTGATTTAAATAGTGATTTTAGAATTTTTATAAATAATTATTTAGTTAGTTTTTACGGTAGATAATTTTAGTCATGGTTGAGTTTTGAAGTACCAGATGACTAGTAATCATGGCACGGATAGTGCACTGGCGTGCTTTGACTAGTGTTTAGCCATGGTAGAGGAATGCCGAGCCATAGTAATATCCTAACTAGGAAAACCAGGCCAAGTTGTGACTTAACTCCACAGACGATTTATTTATTTATTAACTAGGTTAATGACTATTTATGAGACCTGGTTATTTTAAATTAGACAAACTGGTCAAGCTGGACCCGAACCGAACCTCAGCCCATGTAATCATGTGGTGTGTCCAATGACGTCTATGTATATAGATTGGCAGTCCACTTTTATAGACTTGTGAGTAAATTCTATAAATTGTATATTAAATATAATTCGTGCATTATTTGCTAGTTACTTTTATTTTATCTTGGAAACAGGATATCATTCTCTTAGAATGATATTTTGGATTTTGGGGAAATGATTTAGGCAATATATATATATTGGTGTATAACTATATTCTTAATTGGCAAACATAGGGCTTTATATATACCGTAGATTTTTATTTATAATTTCAGTATTCATAATTAAAATATATGAGTTAATTATTTTGTTTAAGCCTTGCTTGTATATATTATATGGAGTATATATATACATATCATACCTATATATGTAGGTATATATATCCATATATGAAGATATATAAATTTTATTAAGAAATAAGTAAACATGAGAAGAGGGAGGCCCAGCCCAATCCCTAGGACCTCCAGCCAGCCCAGTCGGGCCAGCGGCCCACGGTCGAGCTCGCCAAGGGCTCACAGGCCGATCCCAGGGCAACAACAGCTGTTTGATATATATATATATATATATATATATATATATATATATATATATATATATATATATATATATATATATATATATATATATATATATATATATATATATATAGGAGGTTGTGTGTGAATATTTTTTTTTATGTATATATATATATATATATATATATATATATATATATATATATATATATATATATATATATATATATATATATATATATATATATATGTATATATATATATATATATATATATATATATATATATATATATATATATATGTATATGTATATATATATATATATATATATATATATATATATATATATATATATTTTTTTTATATATATATATATGTATATATGTATGTATATGTATGTATATATATATATATATATATATATATATATATATATATATATATATATATATACATATATGTATATAAAAAATATATATGTATATAAAATATATATATATATATATATATATATATATATATATATATATATATATATATATATATATATATATATATATAAGTATTTATATATCTATATGGATATATGTATAATGTTAATAGGGGATGAACCAACAGCAGCAAGAAGCCCAGTCCCACATCAGTCGGGGCAAGCCCAGCAGCCCCAAGCCTTTCCCCCACACAAAGAAAATTCCCATACCGACCCATGGTATAGAGAGAGTACAGCAGTCGGCCTCTTCTATTGTATATATAGTGAAATCGAGAGAAAGAGTAACTCGTCAAAACCCTAAGCCCTAACACCGCCGACCCCAACCACTGTTTTCGGCGACCTCCCCCAGCCTAGGGCGCCGCCGCGCGCGGCCACGACGCGCCGGAGGCATCGCGCGCGCGCGGGGACAAAAGAGCGCACAGCAGCATGGCAGGAGCCGCGACAATGTTCGAGACGCCGTATCTTTCTCGTTTCTCCACCGATTTGTGTTTCGATTTTTCAGGTAAAACTACAACCTAACCACCTTCGTTTCGATTCATTTACCTCGATTCACTTTGCACTGCACGCTTCGTAAGTCGAACCCAAAGTTGCCAAAAAACCTGTCGAAACAGGACATGAAACCAGTCCAAACCACCTTTTTAGAAGGCAGATATTTGCCAATCCAACCACAGTTTAGGAAAAACATTTAAAGGGACTTTTAGACAACATGTAGAGGATTAAAAGCCTATAATTGGAACTATTTCTAGCATTCTGTATAATAAGTAATTTCTGTTTGAAGATCCAAAAAAACTACATAAAAACTGATTTCTAAAATTTAGAAAACCTTCGATACAACGTGCGTCCGGTCAATCCGGGCGACGTAGTTGCGAACCGAAAGCATCGAAAGGTGCGTAACGGCTTCGTGGTCGTGTGGGCTTTGACGGAATTCAAATTGGTGGCGTGTGCACGACGAATTTGATGTGTATCCGTCGAAATTTACCGTATCGGTCTCTGTGCAAGTTTCTCAATTACTTCGTGCACGCTCGTCAGATAGAGACAAAACTTACGCCAACAGGACCATATCATTTTTCTGGTCCTGTATGCCAAGTTTGGTCCCATTCTGAGACAGTTGATTGGACCGCCGTTTTGCGGGCCCCACGGTCCCACTCAACGGGCGATTTTGTGCACGGCCTGCCGAAATCCAACTTTGGACATACGGTTGGGTTCGTATCAGAAAATTGGACCTGTTGACATATAGTTTGACGATTTTAGAGACCTTTGACTCTGGCACGCTTTTCGGTGCAAAGCGGGTCCAATGGCGGACATAGTTTTTGCCTAAAATTATCGTTTTGCCCCTGTATCCAGAATTGGACTTAAGGACAGACAAACCTAGCTAATTTGACTATTCTAAGAATGATGGCAATGTCTGTTTCATCTTTCAGAGACAGTTATGGTGATTTGGACTTTACGGCTCACTAGTTGACTATATTTTGTAGAATCTGCGTGCAACCTCCAGGCAAGTATACCTTGCCTCCCTCTACAGTTTTATTTACATGCATTGTATTTTATTTCCCAGATTTGATTGTTTATGAACATGTGCTTTTCGTGTTATATTCTGCTGAGTTGTTTTCATTGCATATAGCCGTGTTCATATTTGGTCTTGTGGTTCACGCTTGGAGTTTCCAGTAAGTACCTTGCTTGAGTCGTGTCATAGAATGAGTACGTGTAATTGAACTGCTAAATCCTTGATATTGTTTCCTTGACACCAGAGGGTCCACACTCGGTACGAGGGTGTTTTTCTTGATCTGTTTACATCCGTGAGTCCACACTCGGGACTAGGATGTCGATTATTTGCACCAGAGAGTCTACATACGGGACGAGGGTGTTGACTTGATTTGACTTGACTTGCACCAGAGAGTCCACACTCGGGATGAGGGTATTTACATCAGAGAGTCCACACTCGGGACGAGGATGTAGTACTTGCACCAGAGAGTCCACACTCGGGACGAGGGTGCCTTGCCGTGAACTAACTAGAGAGTCCACACTCGGGACGAGGGTTAGTGTTTAGTTCAAACGCGTGAGTCCACACTCGGAATGAGGGTTTGGTTCTTCCATTGATCTCGTGATTCGCCTGGCAGTTCATTTATACGCAGTTGTTCTAGTGTTCGTGTGTTCGTGTTCGTGTTCGTGTTCGTAGTCATTTGTCGTGTTCTTGTTTCTTCTTATTTATTTTCTCACGTATGATAAAATTGTTAGATAGGCATGTATATTATGTATCTTGCTATGTCCTCTGAGGACCTGATGATCTTCTCAGGTTTAGCGGTTGCATGGAGTTAGCTAGTAGTTCTGGGTGGCGGAGAATTTGCGATTCTTGTGGATTTCAGATACGATGATCCGCTTGTGGGATTCAGGTATCATTATTACGTTGTTATCCTTTCGTGCCTTCTTACTTTATCACATTTTCTGATTCAGTTTAGACTCTTGTTACTTCTTTAGAGTCTTATCGGACATATATGCTAGTGGGCTGCAGACCATGAACCGTACTTATTCATTCTTGTTTTTTCTGTGGATTGAGATATAGTTTAGATTAGACATGATACCCTTCCCTGGACAGCTTATACGTGCTCGAGTCGGGCTGGAGTCCGCTCGATACGTAGCTGGCTTGTTCACGAGCTCGCGTCCGAAAAGCGGGTGCGGGTCGTGACATGGTGGCACCCGTCGCAGACAAACCGTTTCTCCTCTACGTCCGTGCCATGGATCATTCCCTTGGCGCTTTGTTGGCTCAGAACAATAATGCAGGCTATGAGCAAGCTATCTACTACCTTAGTAGAATGATGATCGGGGCCGAACACCGGTACAACCCCGTTGAAAACGAGTGTTTAGATTTGGTATTCGCCATCCAGAAGACTCGCCATTATGTTTTGGGCCAGACAATTCATGTCATCTCCCGAGTCAATCCACTCAGGGTTCTAATGACGAAGCAGGGATCTTTGAACTCCCGACTAGCTACATGGACAATCCTGTTGACGCCGTACAATATGGTGTTCGTTCCACAAAAAAATGTTAAGGGTCAAGCTCTAGCCGACTTTTTAGCCGCGCACCCCATCCCAGAGTCCTCCAGGCTCTATGAAGACATTCCGGATGAGGTCCAAGAATCAAATGTCACCGAAGAAAAATCTGTCTGGCGGGTGTTTTTCGATGGCGCTTCAAGAATAGGCCCTAAAGGCCAAATCATCGCCGGAGTGGTGGTAGTCTTAGTCTCCCCCGATCAGCTGGTCATCCAGCGTGCTTACTCCCTTTCGAAGCCGTGCTCCAACAATGTTGTCGAGTACAACACTCTCATTATGGGACTCTAGCTGGCACAACAGCTGGGGGTGGATCATCTGGAAGCTTATGGCGACTTAAAACTCGTCGTTAATCAAATCCGAGGGCAATACGAAGTTCGCCATGAAGATCTGGTTCCTTACCATGAAGTTGCGTTGAATATTATTTCAACCTTCACTAAGTTCTTCATAGAACACGTACCTCGGTTACAAAACCTGGAGGCTGACGCTCTGGCTGGCCTCGCTGCTTCATTAGCAGGACCTCTCGGGACTCAACACTACGTCACAGTAGTTGGACGAGACTTGGTCTGTCCCAAAAATAATCTATGCACACAAATGGCCCATGCCATGACGACAAGTGCCGGTGTTAATTTTCGAGACTAGAGGTTCCCATTCATCGACTTCGCTGTCTATGGAATTCTTCCAGAAGACCCAAAAGAAGCCGTCTCGGTCAGAAGACGTTTCCTTCGGTTTTATTATGATACAGCTACTAAAACGCTGTACCGACGTTCCTTCGATGGACTTCTTCTTCGATGTCTATCCAACGAAGAAGCAGCCGAAGCCCTTCGGGAAGCTCATGATGGGACTTGCGGGGCTCATCAACCTGGCCCTAAGTTGCAGAATCGACTGCAAAGTATGGGTTACTACTGGCCAACCATGACAGTCGATGCCGTCGACTATGCTAAAAAGTGCCATGCTTGCCAGCTTCACGCCGACTTTATCCATACACCATCAGAACCACTACATCCTTCGGTCGCCTCTTGGCCCTTCGAAGCTTGGGGCATGGACATTGTAGGACCTATCATCCCTCCTTTATCGAGGGGACACCGCTTCATCCTAGCCATCACCGACTACTTCTCCAAATGGGCAGAAGCAGTTCCGCTGACGGAAGTGAAAATCTCTAGGGTGATCAGCTTCATCAAGCATCATATCATCTACCATTTTGGAATATCCTGCAGGATTATCCACGACAATGGTCCTCAGTTCATCAGCCATGTTTTCAGCATATTCTGTGACAAGAACCGTATTCAGAACGTGGCATCAACCGCCTACAATCCGACAGCAAACGGATTGGCCGAGGCTTTTAACAAGACTATCGTCAAGCTACTCAAAAGGTCGTATCATCCAACAAATGTGACTGGGACGAAAAGCTCGACGAATGTCTTTGGGCCTACCGTACAACGGTACGGACTCCGACGGGCAACACACCATTCTCCTTAGTCTACGGGAGCGAAGCGGTACTGCCTCTTGAGATCCAGATACCCTCACTCCGTGTAGCGATCACAAATCAATTGACAGAAGAAGACAATCAGCGTCGTCGTCTGCGAGAACTGGAGGCTCTTGACGAAAAATGTCTCCTAGCTCAGCAGCGCATTGAACTCTATCAACTCTGTATATCACATGCTTTCAACAAAAAGGTCAAGAAGAGGACTTTCCAAGTTGGCGACCTAGTCTTGGCAGTCAGGAGGCCGATGGTGTTGACTCACAAAACACCAGGAAAGTTCGAGCCCAAGTGGGAGGGACCTTTCATCATAGAGACGGTATACTCAAACGGTGCTTACCGCCTCGCCCGACCAAATGGGGACTTGTTCATGATGCCCATCAACGGCAAGTTCCTAAAGAAGTACTACTCTTGACATCTTTCAGATATGTACTTCCATCTCTACCTAGCAAGGGAATCAGTAGACCTGATCATCAGAGCTCACATACACCTCCCTTTTACAAAATCTTATGCTTTCGGAACCCAGTTGTTCTATGGCATTCTATCCCCAGTAGAAGAACAACCACGTCCACATTACCTCTGAGTTGCTCCTCTACACCATGTAAAGCAGAATCTTACAATACTTAAGATTGTGCTACTTATCATGTTTACCACGTCCACATTACCTCTGAGTAAACATTCCGTACAAACAACCCCCGCGTTGTCGTACATCGTTCGCTGAACTTCTATGTCCATATTACCTCTGAGTAGTTCTGCGTATCCCCCCAGAGTCACTCCTACCACGTCCATAACACCTCTGAGCAGGAAGACTTCATCATTTGAAACCCATATTTGCCACGTCCACATTACCTCTGAGCAAACATGTCGGTTCTCTCAAACTTATTATCTGTACCTAAAAACTAAGGTGCGCAAAAGATAATAGGTCCACACAAATCACTAGTTCATGACAGTAAAGATGAACATACCAGAAAATTCTTTATTTTTTATTTAAAAGTAAAGGATTACATCCCCAGCAAAGTTGCCAAAATATAACAAAAAGAAGAGAGACTACAATCCCTAAGCATCATTGGGATTGGCAGAAAGCTCTTCGACCCGACGCTTCAAGTCTTCAGCCCGAGTCCCCACAGTCGCCAAGACTCGGCGTTCAGCTTCTTGACGTATCGCTTCCACAGCCTCAGGAGCAGTATCATTCTCGTGCTTAGCGTCCAACTCTTGTCGCTTGCAGGTCAGAAAAAAAATATGGCGGGTAACAACTGCTTCTTCCTCCTTAGACGATATGTGCTCAGCCTGGGCTCGCTCAGCATCTAACAAAAGTTGGGCCCGCTGGTCTTCAAGAAGGCGAATCTTGGAAGTAACCTCCGCTATAATAGCATCCAATGCGGCCCGCAGCTCCACCTTCTCCTGCATGGACTGAGATAGTCTCTCCGTCGCAGCCTCAGCATCGGCCACCTCGCGGTCCCAGATGGCTATCGTGGCCTGATAAGATGACTCAACTTCAGCTATCAATTTCTCCTTTTCTGCTTCTATCAGAGCAGAAAAATCATTTCGCCGAATACTCTGAAGTTCGAAAAGGTGCTGGTCAAGCTCAGCCACCGACGCCTCCAGAGCCTCAGCCATATGATCATGGCCCCGGTGGAAGTACCCAAACCTATCACGTTTATACTACCTCTGATAGGATTGTCACACCTAAACATCTATACTATCCATGCTTCTTGTTCAAAGTATTTCAAAACTTGTCCAAAAGTTTTAAAAACTTTGAAGGGAGACTTGTAGAAGCATGAAAAAAAGAGGGATATTACTTTTAATCCTACATCGGAAAGGAGAAGAAGTGAGGTCTCATTCCACTCTATATAGAGCCCTCTTGCCTCCTTTGAAAAGGGGACCAAAATAAATAAAAAAAGGGAGCCCGTTATCCAGGAAGCCCGTTCGAGCCACAAAAAGTTGCAGTAGTTCTTCTCTTCTTCCGGGTTGGCTGCAAGTTCTTCACTCGCTGTCGAGACGAGAAAAAGTTGGATTCTGAGTACTATGCACCTTCGTGGGCTAGTACGAAGAACTCCAAGGCGGCATGGGCCATGCGCCTCAAACGTGCTATGCCAACGGCAAACCAGAAGCATGCGCTTACAATCATTCGCGCTGCTGATGGTAAGCTGTACAAAGTTGACTCGGGTACTTCTGTGCCAGAAATGAGCCGACACTCAAAGTCCTTGTCTCACTTGGGCGCATCTGTTGCATTCGCAACCGAGTCGTACAAGGCAAATTCTGTGGTCTTGAACCCCCATGCCTACATTGGTTGTGCGTCTGAGGCTGCTTCAAGTCACTATAAATGTGGTTTCCCCACTATTGATCTGGGCGCGCCTTATGTGCTGGATCAGGGGACGCAACATTCACTTGACCACCCCGACGCTTGGCCTTGCCATGCGCCTGATGGGGGTGTAAAGGTGGCGCATCACTCATACACTCACCATGACGCTTGGCTTTACCATGCACCTGAAGAGGGTACGAGTGTCATTCATACACTCACCCTGACGCTTGGCTTTACTATGCGCCTGAAGAGGGTATGAGTGTCAACATCTCCTCACATGATTTACGTACTGTGATCACTCACAGATGTAGATCGGAAGAGACGACCATCATGCACAACTCGCCCCTCACGGGACATACTTGTGCTACGGTCGCCATCAACTGCTGCTGCCACAAGACAGTTGCTCCACCACCAAGGCAGTCTGTGTTCCAGCAGTAGCAACATGCTGTGCCTGTCCGACATCGTCTCAGAAACATGATGCCAATTGAAGACTTTGTAATAGCCTACTCTCAACTAGGCCCATCACTCAGATGTCTCAGCTAGTCATGTCGTCTCAGCTAGCCGCGTCGTCTCAGCCCGGCGTATTAATCTTCCAGCGCATCACTCTGTCCCGTCAGAGTGAATCACTTCCTCGTCAACGCATAGGCGCATCTGCCAGCCTGGGGCTCTTCCATCTTAATGAGGCTTAGGCACATCAAACCCAAACCATGCATTCAACTTGGCACTTGATGTCGTCTTGTAGAAGAAAACTACCAGCAAGAAGCTGCCATGTCTATTCCAACTCGACGAATCTCAGTCTTCTGAAGGAGTTCACCGTCAAAGCTTCTTCGAACAAGAAGAACCATCACCCACAGTACAACGTCTTGCCAAGGAGGAGGATCAGTCGAATCCATCTTCGTCGAGAAGTCAAGGGGGAGACAACAAAACTCTCTCAAACTGTTGCTATTTATAGGCCAGGGCAAATCAAATCCATGCGCCAAGTGGCAACCTTCCCGAAGTTAGTGCAAAGAACTTGTATTTATGATGATTGCCTCTTTGAATTCAGCCAAGTCAAAACGGCTATTTAAAGCTCTCGAAGAACTCAAACAGTCGGACCAATGAAAGATGCGACAGCAACAGATGCGCCGGTCAGATACCGCGTATCATACAGACGCGTCCATCAGCACCAAGCGCCTCATAAGGATGCGCCCCATGCGTCCCCATGCGCCTAGTGGAACGCAGCTCAATGCGCCCACTCAAAGGCCCATCACCCGTCAAGAACATTAAATGCTGAAGTCTGACACGACAGCAGCCATGCCTCGATGACAGAGCAGCAACAACTTTTACAGAAAATGAAGCACCGCTGACGTTAGTGTCATCATTACAGTCCTCTGGCGGTTACAAGCCACGTAGCCGATCGACCATTCGCATGCGCCTCCACAGTCATGCGCCCGAAGACTCGCATGCGCCTCAAAAGCCGTACGCTCAGACCGGTTCGTGACTCCTGAAGGTTACGAGCCAATGTCTTCTCATGCGCCTAATTCCAGGCACATCCCGTCAGATCGCTCTCCACCAAATCTGAGATCTTTGAGCTACGAACATACGCCACGTGTCCTTTGACTCAGTTCAGCCTATGAAGGGGGTGCTAACCACCCAAGATCTCAGCAACCAAAAGATCCTCTCCACTGCCACGTGCCAGCCATAAATACAGCATGAAGGATTCAACCCACAAATCATGGCGCATCATCCATGCACCCTTCTCCCGTCAGCATCAGCTACGTGGCATTCCCACGAACAAAGTGCATCCTACATGTGCACGCATGAGCAGCCCAACCTGCTGCTTATAAATAGAGGGATCATTTCCTCCTCACACACATATAGACAAACATACAGAGACGCACAATTAAAGACAGAGGTAACCAGAGCATCAAAATTATCACCCACAGAGATCGGAAGAGACACTCAACGTTTTCTTTCCCTCCGCAAGTTTCGACATCCAGAGCAATCCAGACCTTCAGAGAACCGAAAACCATCGTCAGATCGTCAACGGAGTCAACGTATTACCACTCGCTCCATCGACACAGGACCCAGATAAAAATAAAAGTGTACACCTAGGACTACATCGAAGTCCTATATTATAACACTGTTCTGTCTGTAATTGAAATTGCAATCAAAAGATTTTAATGGCAAACACCCCCCAAATCCTTCCCCCATCCCCGTTTCCTCCTTCGGCCCCAACCCCTCCCCCCACCCCCACTCCCCACTTCGGCCACAACCCCTCCCCCCGGGCCCCGCCCCCGCCCCCCCTCTCGCCAGCCGCCTCCACCCCACCCCTTCTCTGCCCCGCCCGCAGCAGCCCCCACCCCGCCCACCTTCCGGTGCCCCCCTTAGCTTTTATGCTCTAATATTATTATTATTTTAATTATTATTATTAAATAATAAATGATGGCAATGTAATAAATAATCTTATAAAATTTTTCATTTGGACCCTTAGGAGAATTTTGCAATTACAAATTGCATTCACCAACTCAACCTAATGATGTGTCCACACATGAAGGCATGTGACATTAGGAAGAGCTAGGTGGCAAGCTTTTAATCCATGTGGCAAATTGAAGAGCCACATGGCAATATATGATGAGAAGCCCCCTTCCATTGACACATAACCCCTCCACCTCCTTCTTCCTCTATTTCTTTCCTTCCCTTCATTTTTTTCTTCACCATTTCCTTCTCCTTCTCCATTCCCACCTCCTCCTCATCCTCATTTGCTACTGCTGCTGTTGATATTGTTGCTGCTATTACTGTTACTGCTGCCGTCGGCCGCCCACACCGCCACCGACCGCCGCCACCGCCGGCCACTGCCGCCGACCGCCTGTCCCCCCTCCTTCCAGCATCTTTTTCTTCTCCTTCTCTCCTTCCATTCCAAAAACCTAAGGTAAAATTCCTTTCCCTCTTCGCAATTTATTTCAAATTTCAAATCTAGGTTAGGGTTACTAACAAAAACTCTATTTTGAACTTTTATTGGGTTCAAATTAGGATTTATGGAGAAGGATCTAGATTATCATCATCCCAAGGCAAGTCCTCCATCTCTCTTCCTCCTAGTAATTGTTCAAAACCTAATTCCTAATTTTCATGAATTAAAATAATTGGTATATAATTCTGGAATTTAAGTAAGTTATGGTAAATTCAATATTGCAAGAATTAAATTATGGATATGAGTAGTTGGAAAACTGAAATTAATATATATGGACACAATGTGACACAATATAGATACTTTGAATGATAATATATGTGTATGGGCACTTCAACTCTAATTTTAAGTGGTATCATGTGAATTCCATCCAAGAATTATATATATATATATATATATATATATATATATATATATATATATATATATATATATATATATATTTGGACACAACACATACTTGGACACAACATAGTGTATATAAATGTATAAGTTGGACACATGTGTTGCACTCAACACAAATAGATATTTTGATTGAATATAACAAGTGGACACAACACAAATAGATACTTTGAATATAATTGGACACAATATGTAGACACAACATGGACACCTTGCTTAAATTTTTGTATATAAATACACCAACAGATAGTTATATGTAGAGAAGGGGGACAACTTATATGGATACATGTTCATAAACTACTAGAAATTTTATATTAAAAAGGGTGCAAGGTCATGATTCATTTTTACATATAAATATATTTTGAACCACTTATATGTCCACAAATAGAAGTTTTCACCATTTAAGGGTCTTATCAATTATGAGTATGAATACAAATATATTAAGGAATATTATAAATTTTGACCTTGTAATAGTTATGATTGGCAAATTATTAATTTAATATAATATTCAAATCTGTCCAGAATTTAAATCAAGCTTAAAAGGACCATTTTATCATGAACACGTGGTTAGAAGAGATATTTATGAATACCGGATTAACCGGGTAACATACTTGTTAATTTTTGCTAGTTTACACTTCAAGGGGTTAAATATATGTAGTATAAGTTGAAGTTGAGCATATTAGATTTTAATTTTGGAACCTATTCACAACATGTAGTATTTAATAGCATTGTGTAAGAGCTATGTGTTTACTTGGATTGTGTAGCACCAAGGAACATTGCAATTAAATAAAATGCTACCATGCTCAGGTATGAAAGAAATTCTTCATTTCGACATTTATTTTTCTTATTCATTAAACTGCGTGAGTATCCGGTGTTGAGAGTTGCTCCACCGAAGGGGTCGACGAACCCGAAATATTAACTGCGTGGTTCCGGTGTTGAGAGTTGCTCCACCGAAGGAGTCGGCGAACCCGGGATTATAATTTTTATATATATTGTCTCTTGTAAATTTTTCGGAGTCAACAAATACAAAGAAGACGCTGCCGAAAATTTCGAAAATTTCAAGAGATAGCCAAATTCTCGACCTTTCGAGAGGTTGGGTGATTCCGTAAATTTAGAAAAGAATTCAAAATATGTATGATACATGACACGTGTCACGTAGGCACAATTTTAGATTAAACTCTTTCTAAAATTGTTATGTAAAATATGAGTATAGTATCCTAATTGGTAGTTTCGTGTCTAAACGCCAAATTGGAACAATTGATTTCAAGAACCATTCAAATGGACATATATAAGATGCATCTTAGCATATTAGATAGATGAATTTTCTATTAATAAGAATATGAAAATTGTAATAATTAGATAGAAAGCATTGGGCGGGAGAGAACAACCCGAATATCACCTATACAGCTCCGCAGCATAATAAAACCAAAGCTGATCAGTACATTAGCTCATTCGTAGGGCCATACGAATTGAGTATGTGAGGCATAGCTCACTTAGCCCAGGAGAGGCAGGGCCGGTTATGTAAAAACCGTGCCATCCATTTAGCCCATGAGAGGCAGGGCCGGATTTAATTCTATGACATCCGATATTTGCACCAATTTCGACAGTAACATCAAATTGGTGATTTTCTAAGTCCAAGAGAGACTTAGTACATTTAAGCCCAAGAGAGGCAGGGCCGAATTCTAAGCACCGTGCCACCAAGTCACAGCCTGATCCCAGGTATACGGGATTGTTGTCGGAAAAGTTGGTTAGGAGAATATTCGAAAATATTTTTCTCAAATTTACATCTCATTTAGGAAAAATTATATATATGCATATTAAGTGTCTATGCAATGAAAAAAGGACAATAATGTTGAGAAATTCAATTTATATATAAAGGTAAATTTATCTTCCTAAATTACGGTATATTTATCTATTTCCAATCTCTATCGCATTTTCATTTCTTAACCGTTTTTGACTGAGGACTTGCTTGTCGTTCTAAGCAACCTAGTATTTGTTCACTAGGGAAAGATCACGATCCTGCGGAACCATTATCCTTGTATGACGAGCGTAATATCGGAGAATAGATGATCTGGAAAATCTCTAAGGACGGCAACCAACATTTTTTTTGTCGGCCATATGTACAATATTTTGTTGTAACAAACCTGTAATTAATGTACCTTTAGAAAGACTCTTGGTGTATATTGTAGTTAAAATTGTATTTATAAATGTAATAATTACTTGTATTTTCCATTATACTGATTTACGAGCGACAATTGCGAATTCGGCGCGTAGCCTGTGGATGTGTTCATGATGTCACTGTTGTATCTGGAATACGGGACGTGACATTAGCCCCCAGCAGCAGCCCTTCCCCCACCCCACCCGCTGCGGCCACCCACCCTCCTCCCGCCGCCCTCCTTTCTCGCCTCCACCGGAGAGAAGAGGGGGGGGGGGGGGGGGGAGGGGGCATGGAGAGAGAGAAAGAGGGAGCCAGGGGTAGTTTGGGGATAATTTGGGTTTTAGGTATTAAGTTGAAAAACTAAAATAGTTGAGGGTATCGAGTTGTTGAGTAAAAAAGTTTAGGGTATTAAGTTGAAAAATGAAAATAATTGAGGGTATCAAAGTGCAATTAAGCCTATATATATATATATATATATATATATATATATATGGGAAAACGGGATATGAGCCATAGGCTCATACTCTTAAATGAGCCATCCCACGTGGCTTCCATTTGGACCAATAAAAATATAGTGACTTGGAACAGAAAATTTAAATAGATGGAAATAAAATATCTCATAAAATATTTGATAAATAATAACTTACCATATTTTTGCTTAGAAACTTACCAAAAAAGTTTGCTTAGGAATTTAAATAGGAATAATACCATTTGTCCCTCCAAATTAAAATTAACATTAAAATTAATATTAACATTAAAATTAATATTAACAATAATATTAACATTAATATTAACATTAATATTAACATTAATATTAAAATTAAAATTAAAATTAATATTAACATTAATATTAACATTATCATTAACATTAACATTAAAATTAAAATTAAAATTAATATTAACATTAATATTAACATTAACATTATGGGATCTTTTATTTCTTTCGATTTAAATTCCTAGGTAAACATATTTGGTAAGTTCCTAGGTAAAGATATGATAAGTTATTATTTATCAAATCTTTATGGGATCTTTTATTTCTATCTATGTAATTAATTTTTTTTTCAATTCACTATCTTTTTATTGGTCCACATGGAATGACTCATACAAGAGTATGAGCCTATGGCTCATATCCCGTTTTCCCTATATATATATATATATATATATATATATATATATATATATATATATATATATATATATATATATATATATATATATATATAACTTTGTTATTTATATAAAAATAATTAAATGGTTTGTTTGGTTAAGTAATGAGTTTTTATTTAAAAGATTATGGATTCAAAATTTGTTGGCCACGATTATTTTTAATTTTTATATAAATTCTACACAATACATTTCTTAAATTTCAAATCAATTTATTTTTGCTCTTTCTAAAAATATTTTTCTAGCTCGATCAGTACACCAAAAATTTTAAGAGAAATTTGGACTTGCCCTCCACTTTGTTTACCACATTTCACGATGTACCCTACTATTTGGCAAAAATGTACAACACCCACCACTTTGGACGGAATCCGTCAGAAATTGACGGTCAACTGTTTTGACCAAAAAAATTTGATCAAATTTTAAGAGAAATTTTGACTTGCCCTCCACTTTGTTTACCACATTTCACGGTGCACGCTACTGTTTTGCAAAAATATACAGCACCTCCTACTTTGGACGGAATCTGTCAGAAATTGACGGTCAACTGTTTTTGACCAAAATGTCCCTCCCATTTTCTTCTCCCTCTTTCCTCTCAACCCCTTCCCCCCTCCCCGCAGGTAGGATGCTGCCGCTGCCGCCCACCGCCCCTGCCCCGCTCCCCTTCCCTCTCCTCGCCGTGTGCGCCTCCCTTCCCGCTTCCGCCGTCGCTGCTGTCGTTGCTTGCCGTTGCTGCCGTAGCGGGGACGGGGGGGTGGCAGGGAGGGGGGAGGGGAAGTGAGCGGCGAGGAGGAGGAGGGGGGCGGCGGCAGGGGTAGGGAGCGGAGGCGGGGAGGGGGGAGCGGAGGCGGTGGCGGGGAGGGAGGGAGCGGAGGTAGTGGCGGGGAGCGCCGGCGGCCTGCCCGCCGGGAGGAAAGTGGAAGAAGACATGGATATTTTGGTCCAAAAAATATTTCTGATGGATTCCGTACAAAGTGAGAAATTCTATACATTTTTGCAAAATAGTGGGGTGCACCGTAAAATATGGTAAATAAAGTAGAGGACAAGTCAAAATTTCTCAAATTTTAATTTTAGAAGAAGTTTATGATTATGGACAATACATATCAAACACTAACACAACGAGCTAGCTAAACTAGATTAAGAATCACTATAAGACGATTTGGTCATTGAGTAATATGATAGACCACATCAAATGTTGAAACATGGAACACGAGTTAACCGAAGAGCAAATGTACCTTTCCCTTAGTATTTTTCTGTAATATTAGTTTTAGGACCTCATATGTACATGAATATTGATATATGGATCTTGAAATTGACCGATATTAGAATTTGAGTCTTAAAATCACTGTTCACGCTGGATAATAAACAGTGATTTCGAGATTCAAATTTTAACATCGGTCAATTTCGAAATCCAAACTATAATATTCATATATATATATATATATATATATATATATATATATATATATATATATATATATATATATATATATATTATGTGAGACCCTAAAACTAAATAATCATATTTTCTTTCATCTTTAGAAAGGTTTTCTTTTAACCCTTGAGGGACTCTAAGTTACATCTTACTATTATATATGAACATATATATTCACTACGCACTCATTTTATACTATTTGAAAATAACAAACAATATTTTTTTTTTAGTTATATAATCTCTTAATTTTTTTCCTGCTAGAAGGAGCAAACAATATGCCCTTTGATTTTTTTAATGGTAATTACTTAACTATCCAAAAAATAATTTTAATTAACAAACATAAATAAAAAAAAAAATTGAACAAAAACTTCTAAGTTAAAGTCTCAATTTTTTTCTTTCTTATTATATAGTATTATAGATTTTGTTCCTTAAATTATTTTTAACGAAACAACCAACGGACTAATTTATTCTTACAATTTTATCCATTTTTTTAATAAAGAGATCCCCAGAAATGAAAAGCCATTACAACCTTGTGATTATTGCTCAAGGCCACCTAAAGTTTTGCCTTTTTCTTCTTCGTTATCCTTTCGTCATGGCACTCGGTTCTTAATTTGTCTAAATATTCTCATTTGGTTCGCGGAAAGAAAAGAAAAGAAAAGAAAAGAAAAGAAAAGAAAAGGTTCTTTTCTTTTCTATTTCCATCAATTTTTCTTTTTTTTCTTCTATATTTGGAAATGTCAGAAAAATTAGAAAAAAATTGAATACTTTCCTAAGGTCCTACATCGTGATATATATATATATATATATATATATATATATATAGCCAATTCACTCTCAACAGATTATTTATTCCAAAAAAAAAATATATATATAGCCAATGACCCCTAGTCTAGTGGTAGTGTTGATACATGCGGCCCAAGTGGTCAGGAGATCGATTCCCGGTGGGAGCGTTCGACACAATTACCTCTCTCTCTCTCTCTCTCTCTCTCTCTCTCTCTCTCTATATATATATATATATATATATATATATATATATATATATATATATATGAGTGCTCTAAAACCAACCGGCTGGTTTTGTATTATAAAACTAACCTATGTTATACACGTTGGATTGTAATTGTATGATTGAGATTAAATGACTTAAATAACCTATGTTATACACGTTGGATTGTAATTGTATGATTGAGATTAAATGACTTAAAAAGGTGGTGGGATCTATATCTTTTAATCACAACCACTAAATTTTAATACAATCCATAAAACATAGGATGGTTCTATAATACAAAACCAACCGCCTTTTTAAGTCATCTAATATCAACCATTCAATTCCCATCCAACATGTATAACATATGTTGGCTTCATAATACAAAACCAACCGGTTGGTTCTAGAGCCTCTCTCTCTCTCTCTCTATTTGAGATTAAAATGTGTAGACCCTACCACCTTTTTAAGTCATCTAATATCAACCATTCAATTCCAATCAAACGTGTACAACATAGGTGTAGTGTAGACCTCACCACCTTTTTAAGTCATCTAATATCAACCATTCAATTCCAATACAACATGTATAACATAGGTTGGTTTCATAATACAAAACCGGCTGGTTCTGGAGCCCTTCTCTCTCTCTCTCTCTCTCTCTCTCTCTCTCTCTCTATATATATATATATATATATATATATATATATATATATATATATATTGAAGCAATGTAAATTGTGGCGAACTCGCCTCCACTGAGGCTTGAACTCTGACCACTTGGGCTGCATGCATCTCTCTCAACCACTAGACTAGAGGTCATTTGTCTATATATATATATATATATATATATATAGACACGCTTCTATAACATTCCTTATCTTAATTTGTAGGATACCAATTGAATTTAATGAAAATATATCCTTTTTTACCAATTGAATTTAATGAAAATATATCTTTTTCTTAGATATCTTTTTTCCCGGGCCAACGAGCAACGTCAAGGAAGGAATTCGAACTGTGTCCATCTCCACGGGACCTCCCGGTATATATATATATATATATATATATATATATATATATATATATATATATATATATATAGAGAGAGAGAGAGAGAGAGAGAGAGAGAGAGACACGCTTCTATAACATTCCTTATCTTAATTTGTAGGATACCAATTGAATTTAATGAAAATATATCCTTTTTTACCAATTGAATTTAATGAAAATATATCTTTTTCTTAGATATCTTTTTTCCCGGGCCAACGAGCAACGTCAAGGAAGGAATTCGAACTGTGTCCATCTCCACGGGACCTCCCGGTGTACCCAACAGACTACACCCCGACAGACTAATGAAAAGATATCAAATACATACATACATATATGTTTCCATAATGTTATTTATCGTAATTTTTCAGATACCAATTGAAATTTTAAGGTATCCGATCCTTGCCTCCACCAAGAGGAATACAGAAAATACAATTCATTTGCCTTAATCTTTCATTTGTAGGCATGATCAATCTAGGGATAAGTCAGACAAAACTTTGTATTTGGACAACCCCTTCTGCTTGGGGCAACCTCCAGTCTCGGGATGATCCCACAAGAGATCGGGGTCACGAGTGATCCTCCATGAACGACATACAATAAAGATTAAGAGGCAACAAAAACTAGCTCTGAATAAAATAACCTAATTCTGTCTGCCGGCCCTGTTTGTATCTGATGAGAATAGAATAAAGTTGGAAAGTAAAAAAAAAAAAAATTTGAAAAGATGTGTCTCAAGTCCTAGGCCTCTCTTTTTAACACGATCATCCATGCTTATTTCCTGGTTGTAATAGCAAAACCAAAAGAGCACTGCTACGTTGCCCGTCTCTGGACCAGCACGTCTGCCACGTGTCGCTGTTCCATTGACAGGTCAACCGACGTATTACCCGTGAATACAGAGGGGCCAATGGGATGCAGCCACACGACAGACGGACCAGTCCGCCTGCGGTCAAATTAGCTTTTCCGAAACCAAAACCATATCATCATTTGATTCAATGCTAGTCAATAAATGTTTGGACTCTATGTGTGAACAATTTCTTGCTGGAGTGCGACCCCCCAAACCCTTTCCATTACTCCCTTCCTATTCTGTTATCTTTCGAGTAAACACTTTCTTATTCGACTCCTCCCCCCTTTCCTTATAAAGTGTAGGCTTGGTGTGTGTTCCTCACTACTCAGTTTCTCAAGGCACGACATAACATTCTCTCTGTGTTGTGCTCTCCCTCTCTCTCTCCCTCTTTGCATCGCCATGGGGGTCATAGCAGTGATGTCTGGTGTGACCCTCTTCTTCGTCTTCGCCTTGTTCTTGAGAGCGGCATGGATCACTGTCTCTTGCTACTATCTCACTCCTCGCCGCGTAAGAAAGGTCATGTCGAGGCAAGGGGTCCGCGGCCCCGAGCCCCGTTTCCTAGTCGGAAACCTCCGCGACGTCTCGTCGCTCGTCTCCCAGACCACCTCCTCGGACATGGACTCTATCAGCCACGACATCGTGGGACGCCTCATGCCTCATTATGTGCTGTGGTCTAAAATTTATGGTAAGCAAGCAATTCGTCACAAAAGATCTTTTATGTTGAACTATATATTGACAAATGCATGTATGCGTGCGCGCAGGCAAGAGGTTCATATACTGGTACGGGAGCGAGCCCCGGTTTTGCTTGACGGAGACGGACATGATCAAGGAGTTCCTCTCCTCCAAGTACACGCAGCTCTCCGGCAAGTCGTGGCTCCAGCAGCAAGGGACCAAGAACTTCATCGGCCAGGGGGTGCTCATGGCCAACGGCACTAAATGGCACCACCAGCGACACATCGTGGCCCCGGCTTTCATGGGGGACAAGCTGAAGGTACTAACAGTAGTTCCACCATCCCCATCTTCCTCATTTTGTCGATTGAATATATTTGAAGGGACCGACTTGTCTTTATGATTATAGGGACATATTGGGTACATGGTGGACTGCACTAAGCATACAATCGCGACGTTGCGCGACGCGGTCAGGACTGGTAGCAGTGAGGTCGAGATCGGAGAGTTCCTGACCCGACTCACTGGAGACATAATATCGCGAACCGAGTTCGATACGAGCTACGAGAAGGGAAAGAAGATATTCAGTCTTCTCACTCGCATGCAGGGCTTCACTGCTCAGTCCAGTCGATACTTGTGGATTCCAGGAAGCCGGTACGTAGCGTAGGTTTGATCCTCTACTGTTTTTTTATCAGACCTTTGTCGATCGATCGACCGTTCTTCTTCTTCTTCTTCTTCATTCCTTTTTTCTTGATATTCTGTGGCATGTCCATTGCTGTCGGTTAGTTTTCGACACTGGAGCAGGCCAACTCAGTTTGGGTGTTTGATACTTTGATTCCCCCCATCTGGCATGTCACTTCTTAATTATTACATTACAAGAAATTTTTTTAGGGTTATTTAGTAATAGAGTCTCATGTAATATTTGATATTAGAGTATGGATCTCCACAATGTCTGACATTAGAATTTGAGTCTGATATTCAGTATTGACGTCCAAATCTGTTATCAATTTAGAGACCTACCGAGACCCAAATTCTAATATTAAACATTATAGAAACCTAAATCCTAATATCAAATATTATGTAAGACGATATCTACTAAATTATTAACAAATTTACTTACTCGTTTGTTGGTTGGCGTGCTATCTTTGAGATGAAAAGTGTTAATGGCATCTATTTCATCAATGAGACCATAATGGAACCACAAAGTACAAAATTTATATTCATGTGTATGAACTAAAACTACATTAACATCATTCCCCTCGTAGAGTCAGGTTAACTTGTATGCATGACACGGACACGGCGTGACATAAATAAAATCTTTTCAGGTTCTTTCCGAACAAGTACCGGAAAGAGATCAAGGCATTGAAGATGGAAGTGGAGAAGCTACTGATGGAGATCATACAGAGCAGGCAAGACGTCGTCGAGATCAGCAGGAGCACATCCTACGGAAAAGGACTCCTCGGGATGCTGCTTGCCGAGACGCAGAAGAAGACGGCGGACGGATTCAGCTACGATCTCCAGCTGGTGATGGACGAATGCAAGACGTTCTTCTTCGCAGGGCACGAGACCTCGGCTCTACTGCTCACGTGGACCGTCATGCTCCTCGCCACTAACCCGTCGTGGCAGGACAGGGCCCGAGCCGAGGTGATGGAAGTCTGCGGCGAGGAACCTCCCTCTGCAGATCACATTTCTAAGCTCAATGTGGTAAGTACATGCAGTAAACTCGGTTGTGGTAAACTTTGCAAGTACACTAAACCAAATGGTGAAGTTCTTCCTTGACAAATTTGAACAATTTAGACTTGATCACAGATTGCGCACACAGCAATTAGAAGACTGCCCCTTGTATCTCACAAAGGACGATGACAATGTGTCAATTACTGTTTTGAGCCCCCAAACTCAAGTTGGAATTAAATATTCCCATAACACCCACTTGGCTTGTCCTAGACTTTAGCATTGGCCCATAGCCTTAACTAACATATCTATCTACCACTTAAACTTTTCGGCAATATCATTCCAGCGTATGATTGTGGTCTTGTTTCTTTCTTAGTCTCTTTTGGGTCCTCAACTTATGCTCAACAATTTAACAAACAATACATATACATTCTTAGGTGACACCCAGAGCTTGCCCAAAGTGATCCTAATTTGCACTGACACATGAAAATGTATCATGTTCTTATTTGTATTCATATACGTATTCATGCAACAACATGTATAGAAAATAATTAACAATTGTAATATTCTTACTACAATGTAAAATTCAAACCATCTATTGAAGGAAGTGAGTAGCTAAACTGGTGATATTGCTTCCTTCCTGTATTAATTTTCAGCTACACATGATAATCAACGAGTCGCTGAGGCTGTATCCACCAGCTTCCCTTCTTCCGCGAATGGCGTTCGAGGACATGAAGCTGGGGGATCTCGAAATTCCGAAGGGGCTCTCGATCTGGATCCCGGTGCTCGCAATCCACCACGACAAGGAGGTGTGGGGCAAGGACGCGCACGAGTTCAATCCCGAGAGGTTCGCCACCAGGTCGTTCGCGCTGACTCGCCACTTCCTCCCGTTTGCGTCCGGGCCACGGAATTGCGTCGGGCAGGCCTATGCCATGGTCGAGGCCAAGGTCGTCCTCGCCATGCTGCTCTCCAACTTCAGCTTCACCATCTCGAAGAACTACCGTCACGCTCCGGTTAATGTCCTTACCCTTAGGCCGAAATATGGCGTCCCTGTCTACCTCAATCCCCTTAGGTCCTAAGCCCGTTACTTTTTTTTTAAAAAAATTAATTTTGCTGTGAGAGTTTTGCCAAAGGCTTTGAGAGCTTGATGTTGCTGTTGTTGTTTTTAGTCTGAAATCCGACATAAAATGAGTGATTGCCAAAAACAAAGGAAAGAGCAGGAGGATGAGTAGATATTGTTGGCATGTTTACAAAGAAATAAATAAAAACAAAGCACTTGCTATACAATATGTGAAGCTAAAGGTGTTGATGTTGGATATGGCTCATTATCAAATAGAGAGCAGCGAACATCGTGCGCAGAAATTTAAAAAAAAAATACTCGAGAGGATTTTAAACATACAAAAACATGGAGTATTAGCAGTTCAGGCGAAACGAGACGTTGAGTTGCAGACGTCGAAAGACGTCATGACCGTCTCGTGGAGCTCTGGAGCGTGCAGAGTGCGCGGAATGTGCGTGCGGAACGATGATGACAAAGTTAGTGCGGACAAAATTCTCACGAATAGTCCGAAGTGACATGACGGTCGGCTAAAAATCGTGTGTGGGGAACACACAATTTAACTGTATCCGTACATACTGAAAAAAAAAAAAAGATAAAAAAGAAAGAAAGATATATCTCCGGTATATGATAACGACACACTTAAGTGTGCAAAAACAATCTACCAAGTTATGAGTGAAAAATGTTGTTCGGACTTATATTGGCATCATGTAGATGACGACATACCAGTCAGAGTCTGTACTGCTTCAGTTTTATGCACGCTTCATATTAAAGTTCTGACGATCCAAATTGTTACGAGGATTTAGGTCAAGTTAGGAGGGGTATTTAATTCCTCCTCTAGCCTAGATTCAGTGTTGGTTGCTTGAGGCTATCATTGCTAAAAGTTAGGATTTTCTAGATTTTCTAGAGGCCATTAAAAAAGTATTTGAGAGTGAAGGAGAGAGCTCGTTAGAGATCACGCTAAGGAGAGGGTTGTGGTTCGCAGTATATGTAACATTGGTTCGCGGTATATGCAATGTTACATTCTGTACGGTTCGTTAATTTGATTTAATAAAGATTTCTCTCCCTTACCTCATGGAGTAGGACGAACTAGACCAAACCACGTACTGTGTACTTTGTGTTTATTGTTTGGTTATTATTGTGTTTTGTTATTGTCGTCATTATAAGATTGTAGTGTTCTCATTTTTGCGTGTTGTACAACAAGATAAGGGAACCATCAGAATTTTAACTTCTTGGATCTAGGATACGGTAGGTAACAACATTGGTCCGCTTCCTATTTTCATAGATCGAGATACTTGAAATCGTTGGTTCATTAAGGTTCGAGAAAAATTTTAAACTTTTAGAATGACGAGTAACAAAGTAAATAGCAAAAAGTTCGAATTTGAGAAATTTAATGGAAATTGAAACTTTTATGTGGCATAGAAGGGTTAAGGTTCTACTTATCGTAGAGGAGTTTTTAAGGTCGTGGTGAGAGAGGATAAAAGGCATTCCGATATGAAGGATGATTCATGGAATGACATGGATTAGAAGGCACATAGCCAAATTGAATTTGCTTGGCATATGAGGTCGTTTACAATCTATGGAATATAGAGACAAAACCAAGTTGGAGTCAAAGTAAAAAAAAAAAAAAAATGTTTTCTTGGGATTCAAATAGGGATCCAATGGCTACAATCTATGGAATATAGAGAGAAAAAGGAAGTTCACAAGCCATGATGTGATCTTCTATAAGGCTTCTATGTTGAAAGATATGGAGGAAAAGTGTAAGGAGGTTAATGACACATTAGGTGACAATGACTCAGTGGAGGTGAAGGTTTCTGGCACATACACAAATAAACTTCGAAGCACCTATATATCCTATTTGTATAGAGAAGGACTAGCAGTTTATAGAGATTGGGGATAATAATCAGCCCCATGAGGACCTAAAGATATTAATGTTGGGGACATCAGTAGGGGTGAGCATTATTTGATTTTGGACCGAAAATCGAACCGAACCGAACCGAATAAGAGATTCGGTTCGGTTTTAAAAAAATTCGGTTCGGTTTCGGTTTTGAAAATACTAAATTTTCTTATTCTTATTCGGTTTCGATTTCGGTTTTGGGTTTCGGTTTCGGTCCAAAACCAAAAACCGAATAAGAAAATTTAGTTTATATATATATATATATATATATATATATATATATATATATATATATATATATTGTGTGTGTGTATAAATTATAGGTATATACTATAGGTATATACTAAATATATCTAGGTATATTTAGTTATTATATATATTAACAAAAAAAGCACAAATAAACCCAAAAACCGAATAAACCGAAAACCGAACCGATTTAATTCGGTTCGGTTCGGTTCGGTTCGGTTATTGACCAATTCGGTTTCGGTTTTGCTTATTCGGTTTCGGTCCAATTCGATTTTCGGTTATTCGGTTCGGTTGGAACCGAATAAACCGAATGCTCACCCCTAGACATCAGGGCATACATACAAAGCATAAGTGTTGTATGGTTTGAAGATAAGGTTGCATTTTCTCTAGTCATGAAAACAAGCGATCCAAGTGATTATATGAAGGTCATTGGGTAAGAGGACAAAGATCACTTGATAGCTTCCATGATAGAGAAAATAGAGTCATTCGGAAGAACAGTATGTGGAATTTCGTTCAAAATGACAAAAGGGATATTGGTTGCAAATGGGTGTTCAAGAATAAGGAGAATGGGCAGTACAAGGCACATTTAGTCACGAAGGGTTATGTTTAGACTACACTAATATTTTATCACTAGTAGTAAAGCATACTTATATTTGGGTCTTGTTGGCATTGGTGGCTACTCAATACATGGAGTTGGGGCAAATGTATATCAAATGACATTTCTGTACAGTGAGTTGTAAGAGAAGATCTTCATAAGGCAGGCTAAAGGTTTTATATAGCATGACAAGGAGAACTACATATTTGAGAACCTATCATCTCTATATAGGTTGAAGCAATCCCTAAGGCAGTGGTACACGTGCTTCGATTCAGTTATGTTGAAGATCAACTTTACCATATGCAAGTATGATCACAACTGTGTTTACTTAAGGAGGCTTAAGAATGGGTCATCGATATACCTGATCCTATTGTATGTCGATGAGGTGTTGATTGCTTCCAAGTGCACGACAAAGATAAAGGCAGTCAAGACTTCATTGAGTGCAGAGCTTGACACAAAGGACTTAGGTAGAGCAAAAAAGGTACTTTGGACGGAAATCAGACAAAACATAAGGATGGATCGCTATGGTTATCCCAAAAGAATTATATAGAGAAGGTGCTGAAGAGATTCAACATGGAGGATTCTAAGCATCTGAACACCCGATTGTTGGCCAATTCAAGTTATCCTCTAAGGAGTGTCCAAAATCAGAGAGAGGAGAAGGAAAAGATGTCTCAAGTTTTGTATGGAGTGTGGTGGGTTCTTCGATGTATGCATCAAACCAATCTATCGTATGCGGTCAGTTTGATATGCTGGTTCATGTTAAACCTTGGGAGGCCATGAAGTGGATACTTTCGTATTTTACGGGCTCAAAGGATCACGGTTTTCTGTTCCACAAGTTAGAGCATGAATTGAGTCAGTTGTAGGGTTATGTAGATTCTGATTAAGCTGGTGATTTGTGTTTTTTCCATGGCAGTTGCTCTTAATATGCAAAGGACTTTTATTGAATTGTCCAACTTTACAATGAAAGTTTTAAAAGTAACGTCTACAAATTACAAAAATCTAGGAAAGTGCGTTGTGAAGACTTGATCAGTACGCGATTACTTTGTTCCATTAACGATTCCGTGGAGACGGATTTCTTCTCAATGACGAGGAATTCTTCTCGGATTCTTTAGCATTTGGAGACACCAATTGCATAGAAGCTGACATGCTAACCAACCTGGTGGTTCTAGTAGAGAAGTTCAAATCGGCCTTACTTCTATCTACTCCGTGTAATAGTTGCTACCTTGGAAATTTCAATATGTAAAATTGGAGAAAATTTTCACTTTATTTTCAATAGAAAATCTAATGATCATTAATAAACAAAATAAAGGGTTAAAGGCTATTTTGGTAATTTACCTAAGAGAATATTGCCATGTTGGCTATCCATAAGACTGTAGATAGACCAAACTATAAACCGTAGCTTAGGAATGATCCGTAATATTTGGAAATAGTCTAGGATAGCCCCATATGAGTTTTTAGAATTTTAAGAATTTTCTACAAAATTTGGGAATTAAACCATTAAAATAGATTAGATAATATTAAATTTTTGGCTTCTAGAATTTACTGCACTAATCGAAGACATTATTTTTGCCCCAAACTTTAACCGTAGTATTATTCTAGCATAATGTAATTTCTTCTATATTTTTGGATTTTCTGAATAAAATTATTATTTATTATAATGATTTTAGACTAAATATATTAAACAATTATATATATATATATATATATATATATATATATATATATATATATATATATATATATATGCAAATGACCTCTAGCCTAGTGGTTAAGAGAGAGACATGCGATCCGAGTGGTCAGGAGTTGTATAACATAGGCTGACTATATATATATTGGAACTGGTAATTCTTCCATAATCTCACTGATATATATATATATATATTGGAACTGGTAATTCTTCCATAATCTCACTGAATAATCCCATGAACGTTCCCACTGGGAGTCGAACACCTGCCCACCTAGGCCACATGACTCTCCTCTCATAATAAGCATCTTTGCATATTTTTCAAAATATTAGTTGTTTGATTGTGTTTTTTAATTTATCGTACTACAAAGTTATAACCTTTTTCATTCTTGTGCTTATTCTTGCTACCAGTACACCAACATCATTTTTGATATCGTCATCTTTATCAAAATTCTTCTCGTCAAAAAGTGAAAAAATTGAAATGAAAGCAAGGCAACAAATCAGTCCATCAAGAATGCTAAACAGCTTCTGGCAACTAATTTCTATTAAAAGTTGATACATCAAATCATTCAAAGACAGGTGATGGAGAAAAGCATAAGAAATCTCTTTGCTACATTAGTAGTCGTCGTCGTCTGAGTAATCAGAGGGTACAGAAATGGCGAATGCTTAAAAAGTTGCTAAGTACTAAACTGCACACTCCAATATGAATAATAAAAATCTCACATCAGATTATAATTTTAGCTTACTGTTATATTATAATAAAATATGATTGTAAATTTCTTTTTAAGCGACGTCAAAACTACAGTTGTCATCTGACCACCGTTCAGAGCCGGTTTTATGGTTTATGGGACATATGACAAGATCTTAAAGTAGGGCCTTTTTCATCCAAATACATTTTTTTTTTACATTTTTACTGACACAATCATAATTAAGTTTTTCTAACATATTAGTTTCAATAGATATCATATTTAAACCATTTTATCTTTCTTGTGAGAGTTGATTTTAAATAAGATTTGACTAATTTTACTTTCGAAAAACTTTTCCGTAGATCCAATGTAACAAGTATAGTCAATAAAATTCTGTATGCAATCCAAACATTGGAATAATATCTTTTTTTTTAAATAAAGTTAAGTACTTCAATGGTACTTATTTCTTATGGTAAAATATTTTGTAAGTATCTCAATTGAAACAACTAACTTATCCATAAAGTTAAGTACTTCAATGTGACTGCTTATTTATAAACATTTTGTAAGTATTTCAATTAACATTCGTCACTTCTTAATCTAGATTTATATGTATGAAATAAGAGTAGGGGGCCTTCTAAAATTGGAGGCCCAGGACGGTCGTCCGTCTCGCCCCTGTCCTGGGTCGGCCCTGCCACCGTTACAAGCAAGCTCTTGTTTGTTTGTGAAACCAACATTAGCTTCCTCTCTTGAAGAATTCTGCTCATTTCTGTCACCAAAATTACATGCTTTGAAATATTTTCATACATTTTTCGGTATTCAGGATAGTTGTCGACTAACTTGGCCATATTCTCTACAAGTTAAAACGATTAACTTTTAATACAATATGTTTGAAATATGTGTGTGTGATTTTTTTTCTTTTTTCTTTTTTCTAGATGCATGTGTGTGAGTTGGCTTATGTATACCTATCGTCTGAATATTCTGGTTAGTCTTTGCAATATGTTTAAAATCATCCATATAAAAAAAGTAAATAACCAGACAAAAAGTAAGGTGTCAGGTTATAAGAAGAAGAAAAAAACTCAAATCAATTTTTAAAAGATCCTATATCCGGTCATGTTGTTACCATATCAAACATGTCATCGAGTCGAGTGCAACACAATTGTAATTAGAATATTGACGCGACATGCATACCACCAAATGCTGTGTAAATACCACTTTTCTTTGGGTTAAGTACCGCAGGATTAGCAAAATGAATCAATTACTCCTTAGCCACTGTAGCATAATTGTGTATACATAACAAAGACAAATTATGTATACATAATTGTGTTTCAAAGAGGTATGTGGCTCTTTTCCTTCCTTAGCCACTGTAGCATAATTGTGTTTCAAGGGCTATGCGGCTGCTTCAGTTTTGTGCTAGATTGAAAATTGAAGTTTGGGTGGTCCAGATTGCTCCGAGGTTTAGGTCAAATTATGAGAGGATATTTAATGTCTCCTCTAGCTTATGTTTAGGTGGTTAGTTGTTTGAGACTATCATTGATAAAATCTAGAGTTTTCTAGATTTTTTAGAGGTCATTAAAGGAGTCTTTTGAGTATGAAAAAGAAAAGTCGTTGGAGAGAGTGGGTTGTGATTTGCCGTATATGTATTACAACTCTTTGTAAGGTTGTTCAATATAGAGGAGTACGTTGATCTTGACCGAATCACGTAAAGTCTTGTATGTTTTGTATTTATTGTTGGATTATTGTTGTACTTTGTTATTACATCTTTTTGGATATTATATTTTGTTTATTTATTTATTTAGTTAAGAGAGAAAGATTATATTGAAATGGATGGCAAGCGGACAACAAGCTGTGTTCACGCAGAAGAAATTTTAAAAATAGGTATTTACAACTGAGAGATTCTAAATCAGCATAGATACCTTTACAAGCCTTTCGAGTATATAAAGCCATCAATGGTCCCAGAAACTAGTTAACTAAACTTCTTGTATTAATAATGGAGTAGGAAGTGCCTAGAACCCATATTATTATAGTTTATCATTAAGTTAGTTCTCTGTCACAACAAGCTGCAAGTGTGATTATGGAGACACTAAGTAATCCAATTAAAAAATGGTTTAGAGGAGGAACCAAAGCTATTGTGCACGTGTGCCTTTGGTCGATGCGACATATTAAGTAATGGCTAGATACTCCGCTGCTCTTTACTGGGGACAATTTGGAGTGCTCAAGCTTTGAGCATAATATAGTTTTGCCAACTTGGGGTGACAACAAATAGAAAGAGCCCACGGAATGGAATGGATTTTAGTCAGCGATATTCCTGCACTTCCCACCATCTCTTTTAAATATAAGTTAGCTTGTCACTCATTTAAGATAACAAAAATGGTGCTAGCAAGCACACTCACTTGCTCAAGCTAGCTACCAGCACTGGTCCTCAACTAATAAACTTCATCATGCAATCTCAGTTGAGAGGCAATGATTCTATATGAGCTTAAGCGAAATAAATATTCCAGTGAAGAAAGGGAAAGAAGAAGAAGAAGAAGAAGAGCATCAAGAATATCACAACCTAATTATTTATAAAGTAATCTCCAAAAAGCAATTACATAGGAATATTAGATAAGTGGATGCAAAACCGAAATTAACGGCATGAGCCGGCCACCCCCCTTCAAATTTCTGAAAAATTAAAAGTAAATTCTTATATAAAATTTCAGTTTATGAAATATATATAATATGTCTGTACTCCAAGGGTCTGCTTGGTAATGGTGTTTTCACCGGCTTTGGGGTGTTTTTAAACCGACCGTTTATGAAAATCCATGTTTGATAATTTTTTTGAGCCACTGAATTTGGTCAGCTAAAAAACCACCCAAAACTGGTGTAATGTATTTTTGAGTGGCTTTATAGTAAATTTTGGGTGGCTTTATTATTTTATTCTATTTATATCTTCGACAAAAAAAATATAAATATTATAACTACTAATAACTAAATCCTATTTTTTCTTTCTGTTTCTCTCCGTTGTTTTTTCCGCGAACTGTTCTTCCCGCGGCTCCTCTTCCCGCCGCCCTATTCTTCCTGGTAATATTTTGGTTCCAAACCGTAATTTATCTACAACAATAATAAATTGTAATTAACTGTGTGAGAATAGAAAAAACTGCAAAAAGGAAAATTTTGGTTCCAAGCAGTACATACATGCGTGCATTATTATTTTTTATATTTGAACTTCTATTTGATATTGTTTTCTTTTAATTGCTAATTAATTTTGTTGTTGCTATGTTTAAGGTAGTGTGCAATTTCTGAGACAAGAATGCAAGAATGATTTTTTGATACAGGGATTACCTTCACGTCCATAAATCCATATTTTATCAAGAATAACTTTTATTTATATATGGACATAAATGTAATTTTATTATTGTAAACTTTTAAAAACCGCTGGTTAATGAATTACTAAGCATAAATTGGACTAGTTTAAAAGTCACTACTTAAAACCACCAAAAATGGAACCTCTCATAACCGTTCATTTCCGCTACTCTAAAAACATCTCATAACCGCTACTCCCATAATTGCCAAGCAGACCCTAAATATTTACTAAAATTTATGCTTAGATTCTTGACCATCTTACCACTATTTTAATTCTTGGACAGATTTTTTTTTTTTTCTAACATATAACAGCCATGTGTAACTGTAGTTGGAATTTTTCATTGTATCGATTGTGTATGAAATATAAATTTCATATCCAATATCCAATAGTACAAAGAACAATAATGCTATTAATTTTTTCAAAGTGTTTTTTAAATTATCCTTCCTTACGTTACAGTTGACATGACAGTGACGTAGCAAATTTTAACCCAAAAAATTAATCACTCATTTTTTTAATATTAATATTAATTTTAATGTTAATTATAGTACTAATGATAACTTTAACTTTAATGTTAATTTTAATTCTAAAATTTACTATGTCAGATGCCACGTGATCTGCCACATAAGAAATAATAGCTTGAAGGAATACTTTGGAGGGATAATATCATTTTTCATCTTCCTAAAAGTACTTGAACCATTGTTATAATTGACATTGATACATTGTACATTATTTTTATTGTACTGAACCTTTTTTTAAAGGAACTTGTTGTATATGAAAATACGTTTATACCCATGTTGGTCTAGCACCTCATACGTTTATACCCATGTTGTTTCCATTTTTTTGGGCTTAAAAAAGGGTACAAGTTTTTCTTTTTCTTTTTTCTTTTTTTGAGGGTGTCTAATTTTTACTGATGCTTGGAGGCATGCCTCCAAGGGGGCTCGAACACGCGCCACTGCGTCGGGGTGCTCCACCGTTTCCAATGGACTACGGCCACGGGAACAAAAGGGTACAAGTTAGTTAAGTTTTTTTTAGGTGTTCTTTCTCCAAACCGGGCCGTCGTCCAAAGCCATCCAACCGTTCGGAGGAGAATTCGAACCCAATATCTGTTGTGCTCAGATGGCCACCCCGCAACTACTACTAGACTAGTGCCTTAACGACAGTATAAAATAGTTGATAATAACAACTTATCAAAATTTTTTTAAAATATATAATTCAATTTTGGGAAAACTTTAATAATAACCTTTAAACTCCCAGTCGTCTCGAGCAATCACAAACTAAACCTTCCTCCACCTCTGTCCCCTCCACCCAGGTCCCCACATTCTCTCTCTCTCCCTTTCATTCTCCACCAACGAACTAATGGCTGATGCTCTCTAGTTTAATGAAAATTTCGGTGGGTTTCTGGTATATAAAGGTGGACAAAGAACAGTACATCACTTCGGCAAATAAAAATAAAAGAAATAAAAAAAAAAATCATAGTACTAATCCACTTTTGTAATGTGGAAAGTAGTTATCCCTACCCCATCATTAAGGAGTCCTTTTCAAAAACCTCCATGATTAGTTGACTGAATTTGACCGAGCGTCGTTTAGTGCCCAGCCAGTCGCAGCACAACAAAGAAGCTCCAACTTTAGCATGGTAGGTTCGAATAAATCAAAATTCCAAAGGTCCTATAAGGACCAAGGTGCTATGACGATTGATTCCGTTAGTAGTGAGTGATGCTTAGACCTAGTTGTGGCTACTTCTTTAAGAAAAAGTTGTTCCTTGGGGGCTTTGGGGTTGAGTCCATCGGGATGAGCCATCCCTTTCTTTAATTCTCGATCAATCAATCACTCCGACCTCAAAAAATTTGATCCCATGATAATGATTAGCAGCAGCCGAGTGATAGATGCGTTGGAGCGCTGGAAAAAGCGTCGGCCAAGGAACGATAAATCGTTCGAGATACAGAAGGCTGTATCAAAGTTTTGATACAGCCGCTATATGACAGGTGGACTTCCTATATATATATTTTTATACAGTTTACCAAAAAATAGGGGGACACACCTGTCATACAGAAGGCTGTATCAAATTTTGATACATCCTTCTGTATCAAATTTTTTTTTTTTCTCACGCACCACAAGAGAGGCCTTCTGCCCGTAGACTTCTGTATCAATTCTGTTCTCTCTCTTATACATATATATTTTAGTATTATTCTTCAAAAAATTAATTGTGCAAATAGTGGAATAATGTCATGGTTGTTATTTTGGTGATCGAACATTTTTTGTTAATTTGGTGTCTAAGTTTTAGGTTTTGACTAAAAGAATGTCTGAACTAGATTTCGTTGATATTTTGGATAGAAATCGTTAGAAATGGACATGTGATGGTCATGTACCTTATTTCTATGATTATTTTTGTCATGACCACGTCGACTATAATTGATTGTAGAGCCGTCATATTTTACTCGGCAAAAGCTATTTCTTTATGTATAATTTATTCGAACATCATTCTTAGTCGAAAAACAAAAACATGACAAAATTAAATATGAAAAAAAGGTACGTGCGTATCACATATCTATTTTTATTGATTTTTATTTAAAAATATCAATAAAATCTAGTTCAGTCACTCTTTAAACTAAAATGTACAACTTATATTCCAGATTAATCTTAAAAAAAATCGATCACCAAAACGACAACTACTAAATTCTTTAGACACTATTTGAATAATTTTATATATATATATATATATATATATATATATATATATAGAAACATATCTGCTCTCCCGCTCCAGTCTGTACTGCGCTAACAATGCTATATAATATGGGTGCAGTTCTCCAAAGACATACTCCTACTCTCTGTCCTGTCTACTTCTAGAAAAAGTTTCGTCCGTGGTGTTAACATTGCAGAGTCCTTCCACTCAACATAGTTTCGTGGTATATACAGGAGTTATCAATTTGACAGTTGATTGATTGTGCTACTATCAAGTTAATAGTAAGATTATTGGTCTATACAATTGTTAAGCATAATGGAGATAAGGACATAAATGAGGACAATAAAATTACACTTTCACGTGGATATCTAAATCTTAAAAATAAAGTTATGAACATCGACTGATTTTTTTCTCACTTATATTTAGTTAATCAACTATTCCAAATCATAAGATGTGACAAAATCTCCAAATAAGTACGGAATTGATACGAGATCCATGAGATATTTTAATCTTTTTAGTCTGCGTAAAGAAAGAGTCGGTTAGTCAAACTAAATTTATTTTCTAGAACATCAATTTTTTTTTTTTTAGTTTGGAGCATCTTCAGTTTTATTATTTTATTATGATATATTATTTTGGATATTATATTTTATTTATTGTTTTATTTTTTTAGATTTTGTGTTGATAATATTATTGTATCATCATAGATGATTTTTTTAATATAAATATTAATTTTTGAGTACATCACTTTTCGAATTTACTTGGATCTCAAAATATAAAGTTCGGCACTATTTTTAAAACAATATTTCATCACTAATTTCGGATATATAAAATATAATATATCAACTCACACTCCTTTCACTTCTGTAAGTATTTACTGTTTGGTGTTAACATGAACCTACTATAGAGGGCCAAGTAATTTTATTACTATTCAAGACGTCACAATAACAATGAAGGAGGATACATAAATTTCTCCTATGTTTAATAAGACAGAATAGATATCAAGCTTTGCTATCATCAAAGTCAAGAAAACCATCCATTCTTGTGCAAAATTGTAGCTGCTACAATCATATAAATACCTAGATTTCGGAACGCATGTGGCTCGCACCCAACAAAAAACAAGTAGGCCAACAACTGGGCTAAAATCACTAGATGATGATCAAGTTGCTAGAACCTTCTTTAGTGGTACAATGAGGACTCACTCACTCACTGACATCTCCGTCCTGATAAGAGTACCTATGGAATTAATGGAGTGGACTTGTCGGTCGGTCATCGACCCATGATCCTCACCAGTGAGGCGATAGGTCTCGGAATGTAGCTCCAACCTTTTGATTCCCCTATCACTGGTTTGGGTGCACGTGTGACGTCCGTGCCTCGGCCGACCGGATGGATGAATCTATTCCGCCTTTTGTTTCGTTTGTCTGTCTTTATATTTGCTTTCACCGTTTCCACCTCCAAAAATACTGAAGGCTGCATTTTATATACTGATTATATGTAATATAATCGTAATCGTAATGTAATCAATTTTTTTTTTCATTCAAATATATTGCGATTACGATTACATTACAGCGAACCAAACATGATCTAAGTTTACAATAAAATAGATTAAAATTTATTTACAATCGTGTATATGCATTGTGGTTGACAATTGGCTCTCTCTCTTTCCTATTATACTCAGTGTCGGACTTTATATTTTGAGATCTGAGACGAACTAAAAAAATGGTGCCCTCAAAACTTAATGTTCATATAATTTGTTTTTTCCATCGACGATGATACAATAGTATTATCAATACAAAAATTAAGAAATAAAATAATAAACAAAATAATATATGTCGATGAAATACCAATAAAATTGAAAATCTTCCAAACAAAATAACATAAAATTACAACTTGTTACCATTGTTCAATTACCTCCAAGAAATAACACACTCATAGACCAGATTGACAACGACATAAAGCTAGAGGAGATTGAGAGCTTCAAATTGTTAGGACGACAAAATGGGAGAGAATTTTGACAATGACTGTACCACTTTTACACGTACTAAACTGATTAGAATAAGACTGTGGACTTTTATTCGTAATTGGACTTACATACGTTAAATAGTATTAAAAAAATTGGTGCCCTCTGAAATTTTAGGCCTGCGACGATCGCCTCATGGACCTCATATCAAGTTCGGTCATGATTATACTATATGGGGAGAGAGAACCCAATTTGCAACCACTACGTAGACGATTGTAAATGGGTTGTAACACATTCAATTGTAATTTTTGCACTACTCTTGCACTTCTCTGTTCGCTTGAAGTGTAACACTTTGCCTTGTCAATATACTAGGGCATGCATGTTGAAAGGATATAGATGATCTATCAAATGTATTTTGCGATATATTCATTTATAAGCTACTTGCATTTTGACGTGGTATTATATTTGATACTTATTTCACCCAAGGTTATGGATGATCGTACCCTATGTCTATTAATAATCTAATTATGTATGTATAATATCGATTTTGTGTTTGATTTATTGTAATGTAATTGTATTCGTAATTGTTCCAACGTATTCATAATGGATTTCTAACTTTGACATAATTTTTCGAATTTTCTCAATTACTGTGCATAAGGTATCACTTGGACGAATCTTATGAGATACTCATAAACTTTTCAAAATCGGTTAAGCTTATACAAATAATATGTATTTCATGAATTTTTGAGTAACCAAAAATTACTATCTGTTATGGCATTACCATGCAACCTGTCAAGGAATCCGTGATGGAATGGATACCCAAAAATGAATTTATTTCAAGTTACCTATTCTCAAGTTATCTTGAGTAGACAACATATTGCTGATATATTGCTAGAATATCGTTGATATACCTCTAACATATCGTCGATATGTTGCTGACATATTATTCATGCAGAAAATCAACAGACTATGCATTGTTGGCTTGATCATGATAGTTTTATTTACGATCAACAGACATGATCAATTAAATCTGGATTTTTATTTACGATCAATTAAACCTGGATTTCTATATAAACCCCGAAACTTCCATTAGGAGTTCATTACTCTTTTTTTTCTTCTCACTCTTCGCTTTTAACAAAGAGCTTTTTTTTTTCCCTTCCCTCTTTACGATCAACGAGGGAGCAAAGCCGAACTACAACGGACACCCATATATGATCAACTATTTGCATCACTCACTCGTTGGTAAGTATTTCTTGTTCGATATGTAAGTTGTTTTTATGAATTTTCCAGTTTTTTTCGACCAAATTCGATTTCGATAACATGTATGCGATCCCTAAGATCTTGACATGTGAGACTTACTATCGATTTCGATTTTGTTGAATTTCAATTAATTGAGAATTTTGTGTTTTTGAGATTTTCCAATAAAACAACATGGTTTGAATTTTGCTAAGCGATTTGACCAGAAACTTGAGCCTAGGCAAAATACTAGTAATTAGGATCCCGCCCATGAAGTTTGGATTTAATTGGAATAAGAATGATCCATGATCGACGCATTTTGCATTAAACGATGGTGTCATACTGACGACATGTAATCGGCCTATTGGCAGAATACTGTCGGTACTGCTCGTATGCCATTGGCGAAACCAAAATATAAATGATTTTGTTTTGACTTCCATTTCATAGACTGATCGCACTGTTTAGCGATAACTTTGACTCGATCTTCACCACCATATTGGGGTGATATTATATGTTTGTGAATAATTTTTCATGGATTTTCAATCTCTCTAGCACCCCGTATGATCAGTCCATATCTATTCTACTATATAATAGAAAAATTTAGTTGGTGAAACTTTTGAATTCCAAAAATACCCTTACATACTTATACTAATTAAAAATAGTTCATCTATTCTCTATTCTAGGAAAACTTAGTTGGTGAAACTTTTGAATTCCGAAAATACCCTTACATACTTATACTAATTAAAAATAGTTCATTAATTTTAATAAGGACAACTTAGTAATTAGGAAGACTACCCTTTGGTCTTCCTAAAAAGTCTTCCTAAACTAATTAAGAAATGTTAAAATACGTGCAAGGCACGTGCACATATGCTAGTTGATATAAGGATAAAAATACAGGGTTATCAAGATATCTCAATTTCGTTATATAACTCTTTATAGATGAATTGTATAGTTTAAATCAGTCATTATTTTATTTATCTTTTGCATGTGAATGACGTATATGGCTACTCTGAAGAAACTTTTGTATAAGAGCATCTCTATCCCTATTGTGACTTTGGAAAAAAGTTAATACCACATAGGAATGACAAAATTTTATTCAAAAGTTCTTCTCTAATGCAATTGTCAAGTCAATTGTGAAGCTTATGTGACAAAAATTAAAGAAGACATTGTGAAGTTGATTGTCTTGTTCTAGACAATGCATTTGACAATGTCTTCTCTTCCATGTCATCAATTATGAATAAAAAATATTAGAAAAAAGAAAGAAGATGAGTAGTTGTCTTAAAAGTTGTCTCGGAAGTTGAAAAAAATACTTTTTATTGTCTTCTCAATACTTTTGCATTGGAGAGAATTTTTCTATCTCATTGTCTTTTGAGATATAATTTTGCCACATAAACAAGACATTGTCTTGTGGCTCATGCCACATAGGAGTCACCTAAGACTCACAACACTTAACAAGACAATAGGGTTGGAGATGCTCTAAGTATGACTCGAACCGTACTTGATTGTGTCGGAATAATATGCAGGAACTCCTGTAACACAATTTTGTAAAAAAAAGTTATTTGTGCAAAGCATGCACAAAGTGTTCGTACTAAAAGTATCACAGTACCGTCAGTTTAATTTGCCATCTCCAACCGCCCAATAATCCAACACATTGAAGACCCTGGCCTCGTTGATCGCCATATCAATTGATGCAAGCAAAGTAAGCGACAAACCAGTTCGTAGGGGACAACTTATAACCTTTTTTTTCTTTATTCCTAAAGGAATTTAGTGTGAAAAATTTATTTTCTAAAATTTTGTGAATGTCCAAGTATATAATTTACTCACAAAGTATGAAATCATGTCTTTTCAGAATAGGTGTGTAAATTTTTGTTTGCACGGGTAAAAGATTATTATTATTATATTTTTCTATACTCTTTTTAAGGTTTTTTTCTTTTATCGTTTAATATATTTTTTTTCATTTGCTTTTAATACTTTCTTTTTTCTTTCTTTCTTTCTTTTTTTTTTTTCTTTTTTTTTCTAGCACATACAAGCTCAGTTAAATCGTGTCTTTCCGCACGCGATTTTTAGCCGATCGTCATGTCGTTTCAGACTCTTCGTGCGGATCTTGTCTGCAATAGTTTTTTCATCATCGTCCCACACGCAGGCCTCGCGCACTCCGCGCGCTCCAAAGTCTCACGAGACGGCCGACGTCTTTTGACGCCGGTAACTCAACGTCTCGCTTCGCCCACGACGCCGAAAGCGTCCCCGACGTTTTCACGATAGCCGATGCCGTCCAGCCACCCGTTCTATGCGCACGATGTCCTTACGACGTCTTCTCAACGCCCATACGGCACCGCACGACGGACCGCGTGATCGACCGTCGTATATACCCGTGGTAGAATGGTGCCGGTACTCGACCGTCCGTGCGGCGTCCTAGCCGTTGAGTTTTCATGCACGGGCACCCCCATTCTGTTGTTTTGTTTTGTTGTTTGCCTCTTTTTTTTTTTTTTTTTTACTTTGTTATTTATTTATTTATTAATTTTTTCGTTTCTTTTAAATTATTTTTTGTTTGTTTATTTTCCGTACTTTTAAAAAGTTATTTTCCTCTCTTTTTTGTTTTTTAATCTTCTTAATTTGTTTGTAAGAAGTTTTTATCTTTTTGCTTTTAATATATTTATTATTATTTATTGTTATTTTGTTTCTTTTAAATTATCTTTTTTTTTGGTAAATTATTTTTAATTTTGTTTTGTTCTTCTACACTTTAAAAAAACAAATTTCTTGCATTTTTTTCCTTTCTAAAAATACTCATTTTCCTTCCATTTTTGTTTTTAAAAAATAAAACAATTTTTTAAATAATTTTTTAACTTTTTCTTCTACTTTCTCGTCTCTTTGTTTTTTAGTTTTTAATCTTATCCTTTTATTTAAATTTTTTTTGTGTTTTCTCTTTTTTAAATTATTTTTTTTCCTTTTTCATTAAAAATTTATTTCTTTTTGTTTGTGTAAAACCCGCAATATAGGTATTATTGAATTTTTGGAATTAATCGAATTTTAGTTGATTATTAGATTTTGGTTGCCCTAGAATATACCTAGTTAATTGGTTAGCTAGTTAGGTTTATAATAATTATTATTACTATTATTACTACTACTACTACTACTATTATTATTATTATTAATATTATTATTTTATTATTAGTCGGAATAGGAAAATTATTATTTTTTTTAAAATTATGGACAAGGATCTTTGATTGATTGTCCGTCCCGATTCCGTGTCCGGGGTCCAACTCCGACCCCGAGTCCGTTGTAATGTCTGCGGTTCGTATTACATATTTCTCGAATACGTGTACGTATTTATTCTTGTATTGCATGATTTCCTTGCTTAATTTCCTCCCTAGGCTTGGTTTATTCTTGGTTTGGGTTGGCTTGGTTCGGTTTGGGTTGGCTTGGTTCGGTTTGGGATTATTTTGGTTCATCATGAACCATGGATAAACCCCCTACCTACCACCACCTTTGATATTTATTGCCATTTCTTCCTTCTCTCTCTTCATTACTCATCTCCTTCTTCCCCATTACTTTCTTACCTACCAAGGAGAGGGAGAGAGAGAGAGAGAGAGGTCTAGGCAAGTGCACCTTGCCACCACTTGAGAACCACTTTTTATTTGTCCATTAGCTAGATTAGGCCATGGTGATCAACATTAGAACTTGACATTTTATGATTTGGAGTCTCCATTGTTCTAGATCTAAGTTTATTCTATTTTCGATTTTGCATGGTTTTGATCTATTTAAGTTGTATTTTTATGGGTTTTGATGCTCTTATGTTGGAGAGGATTGAATTTCACCCAAGATAGAACTTTGCAAAGTTGGATTTGAACTTGTTTTGACCAAATTATGGACTTTTGAAGCTTTGGGTTCAACCATGGAGTTCCTGCTGATTGGAGAAGACAGTGAGCAGTGCACGAGCTTTTTAGCTTGTGCCACTGAGCTGCGCGCGCTCTTTAGCGCAGCGCAGTCGACCCCCATACGCTGCCTTTTGGGAGCATATGACTCGCATACGCTCGCTTGCTTGACAAGGAGTCGTATCGACCCCCATATGCTGCCTTTTGGGAGCGTATGACTCGCATACGCTCGCTTGCTTGACAAGGAGTCGTATGGACCCCATACGCTGCCTTTTGGGAGCGTATGACTCGCATACGTTCGCTTGCTTGACAAGGAGTCGTATGGACTCCATACGCTGCCTTTTGGGAGCGTATGACTCGCATACGCTCGCTTGCTTGACAAGGAGTCGTATGGAGTACATACGCTGCCTTTTGGAAGCGTATGACTTGCATACGCCTGACCTGAGCGTATGACTTTTGCACTGAGCGTATGGCCTTGGCTGACTTGGTCTTATGTCAGCGTGTCAGTTTGGTTTTATTTTCCTTAAGCTTGGCTCTTCTATAGTCCTGTATATTGATATTTTATTAGATATTTAACGTCCATTTTATATCCTTACGCCTTTTGTCCTGAACTTGATAATCATGAATTTACTTGTTATGTTTGGAAAGGATAATTGAGCCTGACACGATAGTGACCCGTAGTGGTGCACTCCTGACATGAGTAACCTGACATGACCTGATAGTGGCCCGTCGTGGCACACTCCTGACAAGTACACTTGGCATGATAACCTGACATGATTATCTCGAATAGCTGTTGCGACGACTACTTGACATGACATGACCTGTATAATAACCTGGACACCGTGGGCGATTGTGCTTGTATAAATAAACCAGTCATGTCTTACATCATGTCTAGGACAGGGACTCCTGAGTACCACGGTCAGGAGTACCTACTGAAATGGACTAAGGCTAACAACTAGAATAAATCCAGTAGTCATGAAGAGATTTTCCAGCTACAGGTAAATCCCGTTATCTGGGCGCCCCACTTGGGATCTGTAGCCTGCCGTCGAGTAGGGCACATTTCCAGCACACTGTCATGTGTTGCATCCTCTAAGTCACCAAAGGGTACATGCGTTTCCTGGACGATGTACCCACTTGAATTCAATCCCTGATTGCGTCCGGATAGCCTGGATGGTCTGCAGGGCTTGTGGCTGTGGAATAATCTCACTGCATCTTGCTAGTAATTAGGCCTGTGATAACCCTAGTTAGTTAACTATCAAGCCGTACTCTTTGCTTGGCCGTGATTGATTGGATGGAGTCTAGTCCAGCTTGTCTCGTCCCGATCCTGTATAAGGTTATGACATGACATGATTACTCGTGCTTTACTTAATTCAATATCAAGATTGTTACATGTCCTGAATCCTTCTTTTATCTTGTCGATAAATGGTGAGAATTCCAAGTTCTGCTCAGACGAAGGGTTACAACCCCGGTCCTTGTTTGGTTTACGGGTTGTAATCTGGTTATCTGAATAGTCCCATGGTTATCTCATCGTATATCATCCTGCCATGCTTTTCTTAAAATTACTGTCTTTATTATGTAATTATACTCTTGTGCTGATTGCTGGTTTTAGTTCTTAAGTGAAGCTTCCTTTGTGGCACTTGCTCTTTCTGGGGTCTGACCCAGCTGGTTTTGTATGGCCAGATACCAGAGCTGCTCCAGAGGATCTACCGGTTTTCCAGCCCGATGGTGAACACCAGGCGTAACCAGGGCAACGAGTGGGTTTATTTTTGTTTTCCCACTCTATTGTAAAATTATTCTTTTGAGGCGTTTAGCCGCTGAGCAAGTGTTAGCTCGTGTACATTTTACTTACTGTCTGCCTACGGGCTGTAACATGATTGGCAACCTAGGGTTGATCATGTATGACTAAAACTCTTGCTAGTCCTCACTTTTGTAACGACTAGCTTCATGATCAGCTGAATATGTAATGTTTGGGACGCCTTACTATTGTATATTTGGTGATCTTACATCTTGTAACATTTATCTGCTTACTTGTGATTGAGACAATAGGCTATTTTATGACCTTAAGAGACTGATGGATTGTAGTAAAACCCTCACATATCTAGACAGCCGTGACCGTATAGCGGTGTGGATTCCATTCTGTTATACGTAGCTGGCTATGTCTGCCCCCCGCTCTTCAGTGTTCTGGTTCTGGGGCGTGACATCCGTGCCCAGACCCCGTCTTCCGACCCCGAGCCCAAACCTGACTTGGGTTCCGTCCCGAAGTCTTATGAAATCCATAAATGAATTTCTTATATATATATATATATATATATATATATATATATATATATATATATATATATACCCTTTTGTTAAAAGAAAAAAGAAGAAGAAATTAAGCTATAACCAACAGCCACTCAACCCCATGGACAACCTCCCCAACTCCTTCTCTCCCACACCCGTACACCACTTCCCCATTCCCCCTATTTTTAGCAACTTTCCTTTTACTTTCTCCATACCAAAAACCCATTCCTCCCCTCTTAACTCAGCACCACCACCACCCCCTTCGGCCCATGGCGACCCCTTTCCGACCGCTATCCGCGGCGTCCTTCCGGCCAACCGGCGCGGTCTCAGCGGCCTCCGCCGAGCCGCCGAGCTCTGCCCCGCGCCAGAGTCGACCCGCCTCCCGTGCCCGGCGGACTCCAGCGGCCTCCGCCGTCCGCGACCCCGCTCGGCCGTCCCCGAGGCCGCGCCCCTCCGTCGTACGACCGTCCCGGCCCCACGTGCTCCGACCGCACTTTTTTGTCCGCCCCCGCGCCTCCTGTGCGTGCTGCCGTCCCGGCCGCCTCTCGGCCTCCGCCCGCCGCGGGTTCCCCCGTCCCGCTCCTCGGCCAGCCACCAGCAAGCTGGCGCAACCCCCAATCGGCCAGTTTCGCGACCCCGCGGCCGCCCGTGCTAGATCCGGCCAGCCTCGTGGCCATCTCGACTGGCTGGACCCGCGAACCCGTGGCTGCCCGTGGCCGGATCCGCCTCCCCGGACCCCTTGCGGCCAGCCTCCTGACTCGTGTCCGTGCTCCCGCGGTCGCCCCTTTTACGGCCAGCGTTCATTGCAGAACCGGTCCGCCTTCGTGCTCCTGTGGCTCCATCGCTGACATTCATCGCTGTCTGGGACGCGCTCGGAGACTTCCGAGTCGTTGACGACGCTCTGTGGAACCGATCCGAGTCCGAGGCCACACTACGGATTCCGTCATCGAGCCTATTCGGTATATTTCTGTTAATCATAGTAGCCCGTCCCTCCGTTAGATAGTCAATGATGACGCGGTCCCGACTCCGTTCCGGGGATCGGCTTCTATTAATGTTTCGTGTAGAAGGATTCGACGTTCGAGTCCTACTCGGACTTGTTTCTGTGAATTATAGTTATTTTTTCTTCGATTGATTTTGTTGGGAACCATTCCTATGTGCTGTTAGCTTTTCCCATTGCGTTGTGAGATTCATTTATCTAGCTGGGACATTCATATATTGTGGTTGGTTTTTGGGTTGGATATTCATTTTTGGGTTGGTAATTAGTAATCCCTGTTTTGGATATTTAATTGTGTTGTGGTTGGTGTCACGTCCCGATTCCGTAGAATCGATAGTCGTCCCCCGGGCGTGATGCCGTGCGAACCTAAGTTGCGATCGCACAAGGCATAGTCATAAGGTTATCCGAAACACAACATCAAGTTAGAGTACGCAGAAATTGAATGACATATTTGGAATAGAAATAGACTTTTTCATTGATGATAATAAACTTTACATAGACTCCTTTACAACATTGCCGCGGGCTACAACATGACTCGACTTACAAAATGAACGCCGATGAGATAGGTCGTTCCATAATTACATCTCCCTTTTTACAAGCAAATATATAACATCTTTCCACCTGCTATCGAGGCGAGTCGAGCCGCCATCTTCTTTGGACTGAGTGTGGGTCTTCTTCAAAAGAATTTCCAGAAAACAAGCCTTTACACGCGGACGAGGCTTCAAAAGGGTTCACTTTGCCTTGAGCTTTCAAGTGGCACGCCCTTCGTAGTTCGGGGTACCTGCGTGGAGAGCGAGGATCAGTACATTACACTTTGTACTGGTGCGTGACTATTTAAGTTCCAAGCTCTCATTTGGTTGAAGAGTTTATATGACTTAGAGTATGAATGTTCTAACCATCCTAATGAATTGCAAACAAGCATATGACAAGCATAGTGAAATTTATGTTGAAACTTACCGACGGCGGCCGCGCTGACTTATGAAACTTGCCATGTTCTTCCTGTCAATTGTTATCATTTCCATACCAAGTGCAATATTTCGTGGTTGGTCACTGGCTCCCAGAGCCATCGTGGACTCCTCTAGCTTTTGTTAGACGGGGTCCTTTCAGCATGAGTAGCGAGCCCCGCTGCAAGTCCTCGCCTAACCCGTGCCCAGCACAGCTAATTATTTGTTTCCCTATGCCCGCAACGGTCCCGTGGCCTCGGGTTGCCGTGCGGAGAAAACGCTCAACCTTGTCGACAAGTGTCCATGACCGTGCAAAGACATTTTTTAGTTGTTAAGACATAGCCTACTCTTTCTTTTTGAGAACTTGCTCATTCATTCGTGTTCGTGCACTTGCATTTATCTTTTCATTCGCAACACACTATCGACTTTGCCTAAGAAGGGGGTCGAGAAGAAGGGTCAGCCACTCACCTTGAGTTTTACTTCGGCGAGAGAACTTGCTTGTTGCGCTAGCGTCGCCTACGCGATTACCTGAAATCGTACAAGCAAACCGATTAGAACCTGCATTATTTCAAGGAGTTCGATAGGGAATGCGAGTTCGAAATGCAAGCCATGAAACCATCGAAACATTCACGAAAGCGCATTCAGAAAACAAGCCAAAACCAACGCAAGCGGCTGGAAAAGCAGAGCAACGGGAGGTCTCTCCCCTCAGCCGCAGAGTCAATCCTCGAGGCGCAGCCCGCTGAATATGGGACTTGGTTCCGAAGAAGACATTCCATAACGAGGAATGGATCTTAATTCCCGTTCCCTTCGATCACTCGGCCGATCCCGACCTATCGGTCCGACCGAATCGATAGC
>JANAVB010038615.1:17279298-17425319 GCA_029216955.1 Iris pallida | reverse complement strand
AAAATGTTCAAAACTAATCAAATTGATCAAAAAAAGAAAAAAAATTTAGACAATTTTTTTTTTGCCCGGGCAAAAAAAAATATCCACCTATTCTCAAGGGATGGAATTCCCATGTTTTGTGTAAACTATTTACCCGGATTTTTATAATTTCCGGAAAAATTTTTTTATAAGCCAAAAAACGTGGTAATAGATTCCCATCTTAAATTTTTCGGGAATAAAAAAAAAATACCGCGTACCAAACGTCCCAAGGAAAATATTATATGTACTTACATGTCCAAATTTAGGCAGGAGGCTCGACTTTCCATCTTGAGTTTTCTTTTGTCGTGAATCCTGTAATTCAATATATAATTCATCTATGAGAATATGATATTCTTCATTTAATCAATCGAAATCGATGTATGAGAGCTACAGGCGTAAGTTCCAAGCTCTTCAAACGGTCCAGAGAAATAATATTTGGAAGAGGCTTTGAAAACTAGACTATATCCCTCCTAAAATTCAGATGTTCATTTGCGTCTGCTGAAGAATGCCTTGCCATTACGATCAACCATTAGCAGAAGGATGCCGCACATGGACCCTATATGTCCGTTTTGCTTACTTGAAATTGAAGACTAATCATCTTTTCCTTCCTTGCTGGGTGGCACGAGAAGTATGTATGGTTCACTAGCCCGATAGGACTCAGATCTGACGAACATCGTAGCATCTGCTACTTGGTAGAATCTCGGCTTCCAGGTTGCTGCTAGCATTCTATGGGCTATATGGAAGATGAGATGTGCTTGTATTTTTCGTAAAGATGTACCAAAGCCTAAGAGAGTCATCAGCCTCGCGTTAGCTACTCACTCTTCTTACTTAAACATACCACATTTGTTGTTCAAGTATTCTGCAAGACCTGCGCAACTCAGTCTTAAGTAATGACAAATGGGTTCCCCGGTTGATGATTCTATTAAAATTAACATTGATGGTGCAACATCGCATTCGTCGATTGCTGCAACTGCAGTAGCCAGGGATTCATTAGGACGATTCATAATTGTCGCTACTTGGTGCTCACATGATTTTCTGGAGTATAACCTTTGCGTACAGGCGGAAGCACAAGCATTTACGCACAGGGGCGGAGACAGAATTTTGGAGTAGGGTGGGCTAGCTAATAGGCACGACTAATAGTTAATATAAGGTTCATAAAAATTTATGACAAAAAATCAGTAGAGTTTTTTTTTTTTCTAAATTCGATGATTTAAAACATGTCATAAACAATAAACTTAAGAAAGGGCGCTCCACTTTAAAACAGCTTCCTAGATTGATTGATAACCTTTTATCATTTTGGTTCATTCATTATCAACACACATATTGACTTATAAATCAGATGAAGAAACTTATCAAGGGATCATTGGTCAAAAATAGATGGACATTTATGCTTGCAATGGAGAAGCTATACCTGTCATCTTCTTCCACTTATCCCCAAAGTGCCCTCCCAACATCAGTAAAAGGCTAAAAGCCATCCCAGGATTACTTCTCTTTAGGTTCTGCATGTGTTCAAATGGTTCTAGGTCACACACAAAGCAAACATCCAAAGTACAAAAGGCATTAAAATTTACTTGGCATACAGTTCCAAACAATGATGATCATTAACACGAACAACTAGATTAAGAAAACCAATGACTAGGTAAATGATGAAAGATATCAGACCAAAAATAGAGGTACGAAAATTAAGTTACCAGGTATTATGATGCAGGGGGAGTAAAACCAACACATGACTCAACTTGTTATAAATCATAATCCAAAGCCCAAACAACTGAAGCCATCTAGTGTAGCAATAATGCTACAAAATAAAGATAAAAGTTCAAATTCTGTTATGCTACCTCATATTACATGCTTCTTTACTTACAAATATGTAAACATGATCACAGTCATCCGAGCCTTGTGTCATTCTAATGAAGTTGGCATGGAGAACAACCAACATCGAGAAAGCTCGTCAAAGAATGACCAAATTATGCCCGGTTATCAAACTAATGTCAACCCTTTACAGTTACAGAGTTGGTGGCAAATTGCTAAAGAAGGCAGCTATGAGAAAGGAACCTTGTGACAAGCCTACAAAGCCACCTAATAGGGAGTTTAGAGGAAGAAGCAATAACCATTTGAACATGTTTAGAGGAAGAAGCAAACTGTTAGGTTACAAAGGTCATACCAGTAGACGATGTGATCTGCTGAACCAACAGCAGGCAAGTGTGAGGAGTCGGGAGGGAACTGGACGGAACATACATTTGCCAGGAGTTAGGGAGTTGGAAAAGTGGGCTGCTGGCATCCTGGGCTACATCTTCCATATATTTAAGGAAAAAAAATTGGTTTTTTTTTGTGGACTTGTACTGGGCTACAGCCCAGTGCAGTCCAAGTGTACCTCCCCCCGTTTACGCAGGGGCTCTATCTGGCCAAGTGTCTCAAAGCCAACGATTTCAGCATGGAAGGAGACTATTTAAATGTGGTCGGAATACTCAAAGGAGAAGACACCCTTATCCCATCCCATGGAGGCTAAGTGGTATGTTTACTTCAATTAGATTAGGGTTTGCTCAATCGAACTCGAAGGAGGTCCTCTTCGCAAGACGAGATACTAACAAAGTGGCCTATTCTCTGGCGAAATTTACTTTATCGAAAAAAATTAAGTGTTTTCTTTCAACCTCCTATGTGTATTATCCAGCTGCTTTCTGATGATGTCCAGGTGCTGCCTGATAAGTAACTCTTCTATTTTAGTAAGTTAATGATGATTTGGCTTTCAATTTTTTATTATAATATAGCATATTTATTAACTATATCTTTATACCGTCCGTGTTCTCTAGTCTAGTGGTATTAGGACAGACATTCGGAGGGGCCGGCAAGGTTCGAGCCCCCCAATGTGCGTGTGCCTATGATTTCAAAAAAAAAAAAAAAAAAAACTATATCTTTATACCTAATTTTTTTTATAGTTTAGTTGATTAGTAGGGTATCAGTTATTCCTGGGTAAACAATATATTTTGTAACACGCGCGTGGTAATCATTTCTCACCTATACGCTTTTAAATTTCTGGAAATCTATTAAAAAAAAATCTCCAGCCTAAAATTATTATTATTAGAATACTTGAACCATTCCCAACTTTAGTGAGATCAAACATATTCCGTAACATACAAAATCTTATTTTTGCATTATGGCCATGTCTTCAAAAACAAATTAATTGAAAGCTCTACTTAGTAGCCCAATGGACCGATCTTATATAATGTTATGTCCGTTTCCACATATTAGTCGTGAAGCTATGTTCATGTTTGATCCACGCCTGAATCTTGTACAAGGCCCAAATTAAGTCTAACTCTATGTTGTTTATGTTAACGTTCAGTTTTGGTTGTAGTTATGTTCATTTAGCCCAAAATTCCTATATGGTGCTGGACACAAAGGGTGAGCCAAACGGTTTTCACTTTGGATTAAATTTTTTCCCCTTTTCAAACTTGTCATTCATTTTCGGAACTCAAATGGACATTTCCAAAACGCAACCGAACATGCATTACAAAAATTGACTAAGCAAAGCAATCCAAAATAATCCTAAACCTAAAAGTATGTGTAATGGACCGGGCGGCCCAAAAAGTGGACTGGGTTCGCACCGGTAAAATCGGTATTGGCCGGCCAAGGTTCAATGAAACCCCAGACCTAGTCTGAACCTGGGAGGAAGCCGGTCAGACTTTGTTCTTTCGTTAGATTATCAGGACCTGCTTCCAAATAATTGAATACAAATACGTGAATATGCTCAGCATATATATACAAGAAAACTCATACTAAGAGTATCAAATACATATATCACGTAGTCTATAACTCATCCACCAAATATCACTCACAAAAGTCAATATATACAACTATACTCATCAACTAAACATATATGAATAATCAAATAAGAACATGAAGGAATAGATACAAGAATATAACTTAAATAACTACAAAGTAAATTCATTGTCACCAGAATAAAACCACCAAAAGGTAAGTGTGTCAAATGAAGTAAAATGTCCAATAATCATAAATAAATCTGCTTTACACAAAGACTAGTTGAAAGAAAAGAATGAGAAACATGTTGAGAGAAGAGACGTGCACTCGTAGTAACTAAAATTATGTCACGCCCCGATCCCGGAGGATCGAAAACTAGCCACTGGACGTGATGCCGTACAAGTCTAGATTGCACTTGTACAAGGCAAAACCATTACAGTTCCTGGTAATTCTCAGAAAACATCGACAACGCAGCAGAACCAAGCAGATAAATTGAAGTCACACAAGATATTGAAGAAATGTATCTCTTTATTGATAATCATAATGGATTACAAGACTTGCAGCGGAATACAGAGTTTACAATTGATTACAAGAATCTTGAATAGCCAACTGAATGTATACACTTGCCCTTTAGGCTACAAATGAATATACCGACTTCTTTACAATGACTTGCCAATTTGGCTACAATCTCACTGGTACATCTGAGTTCCACTGTTCCATACATTATGTCCCGTATAGCAGAAGACATTGTCTTGAAAGAAGAGCTTCTGCACACCCATCCGATTCATCGATGCCAAGTACTGATTCATAGGATTTCCCCCAAGCAAACACCTGTAATATTCCCCACAACGTGGGTCAGTACATCATCAATGTACTGGCGAGCGGTGCTGGCCCAACTCACCTAAGAAGACAACACTAAGTAATCATGTTACAGAACATTATTAACAGTGGTCTTTCTTGTTGCCTTAGGGTCAATTTCATGTTACAGCCGACAAGAAGTAAAGCATGCAAATCTCATAGCCAACATAATTTAAAGCATGCAGTTATCACCCTTTGGTGATTCTTACCCACGGTCGTGTAGCCATCCATGTACATTTATAATACTTACTCTGCCTGCACAAGACATTGTTAGGAACAACATCATGATTCAATATAAATATCACCGTTCAGGTGATTCTTACCAACAGCCAACATCCTTTCCTATATTTGAGTAATAACTTACTCTGCCTGCATAAGACATCATTAGCATTGGACCTATCTATATGAAGGTCACTAGCGACACGCCATCTTGGATCATTTGGTGGCCCATGCAGGTCTCTATCTAATGGTACTTAGGATTAGAGTGCCATTGGAAACCTGCAGAAATAGGAAACTCATCACAGCATAGGACCGTTATCATATTGCTTATTTTTGTCTTTTCTATATTTTGCTAACACACACAGTACACCTACGAGTCACTGATGGTTCTTCTCCTACAATTCCAGATATGGCCAATGGAAGGAAGGAACTGCATCCGCGAGGTCGCACTCCGAGTGTAGCCCATTCAGAGAGAGGATCATCTGCCCTACCTATAGTAGACCCAGAGCGCTCCGGTACCCACGTGCCACCTGTCACGAGAGCTTCTTCACGACACTCCATTAGTTCCATGAGGGGCACCCAGATGCATGAGCTAGTCCATGGGCTGTTGGAGGCCCAGAGAGCCCAGACCCAGAGTCTGTTGGATGCTCAGAGGGAGCAGACCACTATATTGTGGGAGGGTATTGAGAGACTAGTTAGCCCATTCCTACCACCACCACCTCCACTTCCCCAGACTACTACTACTGCTCCACCTACATCTCATATTCCACCTCCACCGACTACCATACCGACCCCATCACACATCCCACATCCGTCATACGCTCCACATCCATCACATATTCCACCTCCACCACCCACCCAGGCTCCTGTACACCCTACTACCACCACTTTTGTTCAGCCTGAGCCTATTTCTTTCATCCCGCCTCCCATCCACGCTCATGCCTCCCCCACTTATACCCCTACTACCTGCACTCCTTACCAGAGAGAGGGTTCTATCTTAGACTTTAAAAGGATGGCACCTAGAGTGTTCCTTGGGACCGAGGGTATACTCTACGCCGATGAGTGGCTAGAGGATATAGAGAGGGTGATGCGACTATCTAGGCTTCCGGAGGACCTCAAGGTGGAGGCAGCCGACGTGCAGATGCATGATCTAGCACGTACCTGGTTTAGGAGTGAGCCTCAGCTCGCAGTACCTGGATTGACTTGGGAGCAGTTTGTGGAAATCTTCAAAGAGAAGTTTTTCCCGGCGGTAGCTAGAGAGGCTTTGGAGCGCCAGTTTTAGACTCTTGAGCAGGGGACCTGCTCGGTTGATGAGTACGCGGCAGAGTTCGGACGACTTAGTCGGTTTGCAGAGGGTAGAGCCAGAGATCCAGTCGTGAGAGCTACGAGATTCAGGCAGGGTTTGTGCCATGAGCTTCGCTACCTAGTCACGGCTAATGGAGCGACTACTTATGCTGGGATGGTCCCCGTTGCTCAGAGGTTGGAGATTGATCTGAGCCTCCGACCCAAGAGAGACCGTGACATTAGTGGAGGAGGTAGCCACTTGGGACCACCTGTCACGCCCCGATTCATAGAGTCATTTATTCATATATTTTATCTCTTGGAATCGATCGTCCTCGCTTGGGCGTGATGCCGTACAAGTCTGGTATTGCACTTGTACAAGGCAAAGATGGTACGAAATTGATTATTCTTCAATTAGGAACACATCGCAGCGGCAGAAGCAGATAAATTGAATTTAATGAGGACAATCTTTCTTATTGAATAGAAGTACATCACTTCTTTATAGCAGTGGAGAAAAAGAGTAACTTGAAGCCACACAGAGATATGTAGAACTTTATTTTTTTATTGAGCATTGAAGAAGAGTACAAGACTTGTATTGAAGTACAATGATTACAGCACATCTCACTTTACATTGGAAACCAACTGAACAATGCTATACAGCTTACATTTGATATTTGGATACAATGGACTACAACTCGATATACCGACTTGGCTTACAATCTCACTGGTACAACTGATTACAATGTTCCATACATTATGCCCTTTATAAACAGAAGACATCATCTTGTGCAAGGAGAGCTTCTGTATGCCCAACAAATCTTCGATGCCGCGGAACCAATCCAGCTAAACTTCGTGTGTAGAACATTCCAAGCACAAGCACCTGCCCACAAAACGTGGGTCAGCACATCATCTATGTACTGGCGAGCAGAATCCAACCCACTCACATAAACCAACATTTAAGTGATCATTTAAGCATGCATCTATTAGAGTGATCTTTCTATTTGGGGCCTAGCATCAGTTTACAGTTCATGGGCAATAATCAGAGTGAAGCATGTAAACATATTCTTAGTAGCATTCATGTGGACATATCATTTATCATTCTTGGTGTTATCATGCAAAGGCATCATTGAGGCATACTAGGTGTTATCATGAAAAGGCATCATTGAGGCATCGTTAACATTATCATCTTAAACATGTTATGACAGTTCTCACTTCAAGCATCACTTTGCATGTATGTTGTGTTTTGAGCAATGATTATAGCATGGCATCTTTCTAGCATACTCAATTTAACATGTTAAGCAGGATCTCATACTGAAAGGCTACATACAGCATCATTTACTTATTTGGAATGTAAGCACGCAAGTTAAACCAACACGTATATTGAATTATCACATTAAGTGATTTCTTACCGATAGCCGACTCCCTCGTACCTGCATAAAATACAGGATAATATGATATTCTTACTCTGTCTGCACAAAACATTCATTAGCATGCATCCTGACTACATGACCACTGGTGATTGTGCACCATGTCGACGTGCCATATAGGACTTCATAGGGTATGGGATGTACCCTTCACCAGGTTGCGAGCCCGAATGAGGATCCCAATACCGTGCTACCAAAGCACCAATTCCTCCTAGGCCGACTCGATCCCACCGCCGCGGGTACCGTTCGAGGAAATCCTTGTATACAAGTACGTCTATGGTCATGCGAATGCGTGTCCGACCCGATCGTGTTTGAAGTCGCATGATATAATAATAAGATAAGAAAAGGCAACAGTTCATCATCTCCTCTTTCCAATATTTCCACCTGTTCACTTGGTGATCTCAATGATCCCAAGCCTCATCATTTCTCATTGCATCAATCATTGCAACATTTCTCATATCGTTCCTTTCTAAGAGGAACAAATAATATTTCATTTATACCGATAGGACCTGCATCATTTCATTCATATCATAGGGACGATAATCTTTCTTTCATTGCTTAGAAGGAAGCAAGCAACAGCAACAGTTATACAGAATATACATGATTCTAGTGATTCATTCAATTCTTTGTGTTAATAGCATAGCCAGTTCATTACTCATGTATCATTCTCGTAGCATCTCATTACTCAAGTAATTTATTCATTTCATCAAGATTAAGCATAAGAGACATTATCGATTCATTCTCAGGCATCAAGTTACATTAGCAGTTCGAGTGTGATTCCATCAGCAATTCAATATTCATGTCTTATTCATTTCAATAATCCACAACATAGGCATCTCTATTATTCAGCAACTAAGACATGGAACATTTAGGGAAGATTCATAGCATCACATTATTCATTTATTAAGCATGCAGGAATAAGGAGGAAGGAGGACAGTTCCACTTGCCTTTTTTTTTAAGGGTCTTCCTGCTCCAATCTCATCAAGCGTAGCTCCACCAGCGAGCCACATTCTAATACCCATTCCATCTAGCCAGCTCAGAAAGACTGCATCAGTCTCAATTCTCCTGATCTCCAACATAAGTCACGGTCCAACATTCTGATTCCATCCAACAAGCCAACCAAATGTCTCGTGCAGAGCGGGGCATTACATAATATACCACTCAGAAGAAGTTTCGTCCTCGAAACTTAAGAAAACAACTCATCTACTAGATTCACTTAATCACAATGAGTTACTCATTCAGCTTCAATTCAATATTCATTTCAGCCCACTCGGTCATTTCAAAATAGTTGTCCAACAGTATCATTTTAATCAATCAACGATTCAATCCATCTATCTCTTTTTCCAAATACTTGCAACTTCTCATTGATTCACCAACATTTTTCTTGCATTCTATCTTGGTCGCAACATATCACTTCATTTGGATCCATACACATATTTCAGGCGTCCCCAAAATATATGCATTTCAGCCAAAGTCTGCGCTAGTGCGATAAATTCTTCCAACAATATTATCTCAGTCGCAACCTATCACTTCAGCTGTATCCATACACATATTTTAGGCGTCCCCAAAACATATGTACTTCAACCAACTTCCATGATAGTATAATTCGATCAGCCACGATATAACTCTCTTTTCCAAATCAGACTTAGTATCCTTTCAATTGACTTATCACTTTATTCACTTTGCCACAATCACTATTTTCCAGGCCACCACTTAACATCAGGGACAATCTCCATCCAAGCATAACATTTCTAACATTCGATCAAGGGTCTAACTTAGAGCCAATCATATCAAGGTTTCACAACAACAATCATTTTCCCTCCCAAATCCAACAACATTTTTCATCGAGGCAATTCATCTTTTCTAAAAGATACAATTCAACATCACCAACTATCGATTATCTGAGTCAGGGTATAATTCTATGCAACAGTCAAGGTTAACCCAGCTACCCGACTATAGATACCTATCCAGCATTTCCGTCATGAGCAGTCAATTCCATCTCATAATAATAATTCACTATTCGATACATACAAATCAAGTCTCATCCCACGATTCCATTTCCCGCTATAGGCCGGCACATAATTCTCAAGGTCAAACATCTCTAAGGTTCATATTGGAGCATATATATAACATATCACTCTTAGGTCGTACTCATCACCATCTCTCGTTTAATGCCACAAGGTTATTCTATGGGTCGCCAACGGCCAGCTATTATTCGGTCCAGTCTCAATGGTTAGCTATGTCGACAGCTATACCTAATCATTCAGGTGACTTCCCTAGAGTGGACGGCTACTAGGGATCATGCTAGTTTCTTTCTTAGGGCCAACAAGCAACCGACAGCTCTAAGGAATTCTACCCAAACCTATGGGTATCAACTCAGTCTGAATACTAATCTCTATTGTCGGCTATGCCAACAATTGGTAAGTCCTCAATTGGTCACTAGGGCCAAGTCTATCTATCCAGGGTCTTCCCCAAGGAAATAATTCCCACAGAGGCTCATTCTAGACTTACCCGACGATCGACTAAGATCGATCTATCAACATTACGGTCAATCCCAATCCGACATACGATCTTCATCGTTCTAATAATCCATCAAGTAAATTCTCAATGATCCAAATTTCTATTCCAATTCCTTTGTACCCACATAAACCCATAAACCAAGGTTAACTATTCAAGGGTCATCGATCCCGATAGTTTTTAACATAACTATGGAATCATACTATTTGGTTCGTATGACAGAGTCACACCACTAAGTCGTAAGCCAACAATCTATATCCCAACCAACAATCACTTATACCGATATTATCCAACACGTTTGCAATTTCTTGTTCCCATTCGTTTCTCAATCATCAAACTTTCTTACGGGCATTCTTAAATTTCGTTCCTTTTCCAGCCGTCAAAATCTTATATGGACATTCTTTAAAATTCTCTACCTCAAGGGTCGAGTAGTTCATTCTGTTCAATCTGATAATTCATGTATCAATTAACCATCCTCTATGCAACACAAGGATTCAGGGTTGCTACTTGTCACTTTTCTGGTACAATTCAATTCTTGAGCATATATGCGCATAAGCAACGAATATCCTTTGGTGATCTAGATGGGTTAACATCTATTACACCTTAGGGTCAAGGCACAAATCTCTAATATTTCTTTGGTCACCGACAACTTTTTCCAAAACTTTTATCTTAGCAATCAACATTGTATTAGCGACAAATAATTTGCATCCAACCAATCGAAATCAACATTCAGATATTCTAAGCCACAACATTCTCTAGCCAAATCCATTTACTCATAGCATACTAACGGTCTTACTAGTCTGAGTCAGCACTCGACTAAACAATTTCTAACCATGCCACCGATTACAATTTTCGACAATCTCGTTATCTAACATAACATCACCGTCAAGGGACACTCGAGTCATCTAGCCACAATACATGACTCCCAGCTAAGTCTCGGCACTACCCAGTACCCACAGATAATCTCATTGCTATTCTATGGAAAGGGTCAATATACATCTCGTTCTGAGGTGGTAGAGGCAATATACCACTCAGAAACGAAGCCATCCTTAAACAATACCAACCCAATTCTATTCCGGACATTCATGATCTACAATGATCATAATACTTAACCAATAACTCGGGGTCTTCATATCACAAGCCAACATTCTTAGGATCTCAAAGGTACTAGCCGTCACCCCTGAGTCGACTCATCAGTTATGTCGAACTCATCCATCAATTATTTCATTCATAATTCTTTTCCACATCACATGCAATTCTCATCTTGTCGCAGCATACATAGCCACCTTTCTTTTATTCCCGCATTCCAAACAACATTCACAATATAGCATACTATGGCATCGAGTCATTGTTAGGTTATTTGTGTCCAAACCAACAACAATCATTCATTTAGGGGCATCACAATGTATATAGACTTATTGTATGGAACATCCAGTGAGCAGCCAAGAGGGTCAATAAACTTTCAAGCACAGATAACATAAGGATGATTATCGGACAACAATAGCATAATCACGGAAGCAATCTTTGATTTAATCACGGAAGCAACGTTGAGTGATCGCGGAAGCAACTTTAGTCAATCATCGATGCAACTTTGATTTGAAATGAATCAAAGAAGAGACCAAGGACGTAAAGCCGTGCTCTGATACCAATTTGTCACGCCCCGATTCATAGAGTCATTTATTCATATATTTTATCTCTTGGAATCGATCGTCCTCGCTTGGGCGTGATGCCGTACAAGTCTGGTATTGCACTTGTACAAGGCAAAGATGGTACGAAATTGATTATTCTTCAATTAGGAACACATCGCAGCGGCAGAAGCAGATAAATTGAATTTAATGAGGACAATCTTTCTTATTGAATAGAAGTACATCACTTCTTTATAGCAGTGGAGAAAAAGAGTAACTTGAAGCCACACAGAGATATGTAGAACTTTATTTTTTTTATTGAGCATTGAAGAAGAGTACAAGACTTGTATTGAAGTACAATGATTACAGCACATCTCACTTTACATTGGAAACCAACTGAACAATGCTATACAGCTTACATTTGATATTTGGATACAATGGACTACAACTCGATATACCGACTTGGCTTACAATCTCACTGGTACAACTGATTACAATGTTCCATACATTATGCCCTTTATAAACAGAAGACATCATCTTGTGCAAGGAGAGCTTCTGTATGCCCAACAAATCTTCGATGCCGCGGAACCAATCCAGCTAAACTTCGTGTGTAGAACATTCCAAGCACAAGCACCTGCCCACAAAACGTGGGTCAGCACATCATCTATGTACTGGCGAGCAGAATCCAACCCACTCACATAAACCAACATTTAAGTGATCATTTAAGCATGCATCTATTAGAGTGATCTTTCTATTTGGGGCCTAGCATCAGTTTACAGTTCATGGGCAATAATCAGAGTGAAGCATGTAAACATATTCTTAGTAGCATTCATGTGGACATATCATTTATCATTCTTGGTGTTATCATGCAAAGGCATCATTGAGGCATACTAGGTGTTATCATGAAAAGGCATCATTGAGGCATCGTTAACATTATCATCTTAAACATGTTATGACAGTTCTCACTTCAAGCATCACTTTGCATGTATGTTGTGTTTTGAGCAATGATTATAGCATGGCATCTTTCTAGCATACTCAATTTAACATGTTAAGCAGGATCTCATACTGAAAGGCTACATACAGCATCATTTACTTATTTGGAATGTAAGCACGCAAGTTAAACCAACACGTATATTGAATTATCACATTAAGTGATTTCTTACCGATAGCCGACTCCCTCGTACCTGCATAAAATACAGGATAATATGATATTCTTACTCTGTCTGCACAAAACATTCATTAGCATGCATCCTGACTACATGACCACTGGTGATTGTGCACCATGTCGACGTGCCATATAGGACTTCATAGGGTATGGGATGTACCCTTCACCAGGTTGCGAGCCCGAATGAGGATCCCAATACCGTGCTACCAAAGCACCAATTCCTCCTAGGCCGACTCGATCCCACCGCCGCGGGTACCGTTCGAGGAAATCCTTGTATACAAGTACGTCTATGGTCATGCGAATGCGTGTCCGACCCGATCGTGTTTGAAGTCGCATGATATAATAATAAGATAAGAAAAGGCAACAGTTCATCATCTCCTCTTTCCAATATTTCCACCTGTTCACTTGGTGATCTCAATGATCCCAAGCCTCATCATTTCTCATTGCATCAATCATTGCAACATTTCTCATATCGTTCCTTTCTAAGAGGAACAAATAATATTTCATTTATACCGATAGGACCTGCATCATTTCATTCATATCATAGGGACGATAATCTTTCTTTCATTGCTTAGAAGGAAGCAAGCAACAGCAACAGTTATACAGAATATACATGATTCTAGTGATTCATTCAATTCTTTGTGTTAATAGCATAGCCAGTTCATTACTCATGTATCATTCTCGTAGCATCTCATTACTCAAGTAATTTATTCATTTCATCAAGATTAAGCATAAGAGACATTATCGATTCATTCTCAGGCATCAAGTTACATTAGCAGTTCGAGTGTGATTCCATCAGCAATTCAATATTCATGTCTTATTCATTTCAATAATCCACAACATAGGCATCTCTATTATTCAGCAACTAAGACATGGAACATTTAGGGAAGATTCATAGCATCACATTATTCATTTATTAAGCATGCAGGAATAAGGAGGAAGGAGGACAGTTCCACTTGCCTTTTTTTTTAAAGGGTCTTCCTGCTCCAATCTCATCAAGCGTAGCTCCACCAGCGAGCCACATTCTAATACCCATTCCATCTAGCCAGCTCAGAAAGACTGCATCAGTCTCAATTCTCCTGATCTCCAACATAAGTCACGGTCCAACATTCTGATTCCATCCAACAAGCCAACCAAATGCCTCGTGCAGAGCGGGGCATTACACCACCCAAACGTCCCAATAACCATCAAACGAAGACCTTCGCATCCCAGCCTTCTCAGGAGACACAGCAGCAGCAACGACCAGTTCAGCAGCCTTGTGGATTTTGTCAGAAAGTGGGCCATACCTGGCAAGTGTGTAGGAAGAGACTTAGACAGTGCCTCATCTGTGGTGCGGCTGATCACCAGGCTAGGGAGTGCACCATTGCTCGTACGACAGCTGGATCTTCGGGACTTCCACAGCCAGAGGGACGCGTCTACCTTATGACTGAGGAAGGAGCAGAGGCTATTTCGACTCCAGACGAGGATTAGAGACCGGAGGCATTCTTGCATAGCTGAAGCAGACCGTGGGTCATTACCTCTTTTGATTCCTCCTAGCATCTAGACTTTTCTTGTTGTTTCATATTCAAGACTTGTTCCTAAAGTCTCTGTATTGTTTCATTTTGGTCGTTTGTTTGATCCTTGTTGTTCCTTAGTACCTAATAAAACTACTTGTTCACTTCCTGTCATGACTTTGATTGTTAAAAATTTATTTGATTCTTCATAAATCTTTGGAAATTTTTGGATAAGGTTGAGATATATTCGATGACCTACTATGACGTGGCAGATGTGCACTGCAGTCAATTACCTGGATTATGGAAACTGAAAGTTTATTGCAGCCAGATGCACACTGGCGAGACATGGACTCAAGTCAAAGTAATTACAGGTAATCATAGGCTCTCGGATATTATTGAGACTTAGTCCTAAATTCATAATGTTTTCTGATATCGGATAAAGTTGAGAGAATATTCTGGAAATCTATTACTATCGGGACCATGGAACCGAAGGTTCACTGCAGCTAGATGCATACTGGCGGGGCAGAAACTGTAGGGAAAGTGACTCCAGATATGTATGATTACCGGATACTATTGAGACTATTATCCCTTGATCTTGTTTCATGACTATCACCTTGTACCGCTTGAATCGTGCCAATTTGTCTTTGATTGCTCTTAATCGTGCCTAATCGTGCCATCTGAAATTTCGAGGACGAAATTTTTCAAGGGGGAAGATTTGTAACCCCGCTTTTCTAGATTGAGTTTTCTCCTGTAATTTACTTAAGATTTTATTTTTCATTAATGATTATCTAAATCCTTTATTAAGAATGTTCCAATTATTAAGATTTATTTCTCTAAAATGTTTTATGGCTTAATTGCACTTTGATACCCTCAACTATTTCAGTTTTTCAACTTAATACCCTAAACTTTTTTACTCAACAACTCGATACCCTCAACTATTTTATTTTTTCAACTTAATACCTAAAACACAAAAAATCCCAAAAATGCCCCTGGCTTTCTCTCTCCCATGCAACCCCCCTCCCCCCCTTCCATTCCAGTGACCACCTCCCCCTCCCCTCCCTCTCCGGCGATGGTGGAGTTGGAAAAGGAGAGGAGGGCAGCGAGAGAGGGAGGGGGGAGGGGGTGCGGGTTGCCGGAGGGTGCAGGGGAGCGGGAGGGAGGGGGAGGGTGCAGGCGGGGCGGCGGAGGGGGAGGGTGCAGGCGAGGCGGCGGAGGGGGAGGGTGCAGGCGAGGCGAGGCGGGGGGGGGGTGGCGGAGGGGAGAGGGGCGGGGGGGGGGGGCCTGGAGTAGAAGGGGGGGTGAGTGGTAGTTTTAAAATTTGGGTAAGGGCATTATTGTCCAAAAAATTATCTGGGTATCAAGTTGTTACAAAAAAAAGTTTAAGGTATCAACTTGAAAAAGCGTAATAGTTGAGGGTATCAAGTAGCAATTAAGCCATGTTTTATTTTAACTCAATGATTTAATCATTAGGATTTTTACTAATCCTTTATTAATAATTCAGCCCAACCCCTGTTCTCATATTCCCGTTTTATTCTTCAGCCCAAATCACTTCTCAGCTTTCTCAGTCATTTAAACGTTTAATTAAACGTTTAGCCCAGCCTGGCCCAATCAATTCAGCCTGACCCAGCCCATTAGTTGGGCACGGATTCGGGTCAAACCCACAGACCGTTAGCCGATAACCCAATGTCCACAACCCGCTAACCCTTCACCGCTAGCCGTTATAAGTTCAAATTCTTCGTTCACTCGTTCAAACATTCGTTCATTTCATTCCTGTGCTGTTAATGGAGACGACGGCGACGACCACGGCGGAGCGAGTAGCAGCGCCGCGCGGCCTCCCAGCTTCCAGAGTCTTCTTCCTCATCTACACCGTTGGTTCTCCACCGCCCAATTCCCCATAGCCGTTCGATTGTAACCACCTTTCTAACCGACGACTTCATCTCCTCCGTCGACGCCTAACCGCCTCCTTCATTCTGACCGTCGATCGACCGTCCCAGTGCCTATAAATAGGACCAGCCTCCTCCTCCTTCTCCAGCACAAATCAGAGCGGCGAAGCCCTGTCGAATTGGTGGCAGGATCCGCTTCTTCTTCATCCTCCGCTTCTTCTCCTTCGAGTTCGTGGCCATGGCGGATCGCGGCTGAGCTTCACAGTAGCTTGGAGGATCGATCGACCGACCGACCGACCTCTATTCTCGCCTCCTCTTCCTTCTTCCTTGTCGAGCCCCAGCCATGGCGGTGGTCATCATTCCAGTGGTCGACGTTGATGACGACGTACGATTTCATTGGTGAGCGAGTGGCGCAAAGTCTCTGATCAGCGAACTCCGTGGTGGCTCGACAATCGATTGGTAAGCATAAGTTCTTCGTCCTTACAAATTCTTGGAACATTTGAATTATTTTACTTTGTTAGCGGAATATTTCTGGGATTGATTCATGAACGGATTTTTATTGATTTCATAATTTCTTGATCTCGATTGGGTTATGGATGAATTCTTGATTATTCTCTCCAATTTTAGAGTCAAACCGATTCAAATTGAACTCATATCGTTGTTCTCTTTTCGTGCACATTACGTGTTCGAAAAAATGCTCAGGAGCACTCGTCGTCAGACCGTGGACTCGGGGACACCACCATTGGACACTTGATTACCGTGTCAGACTATTGCGGAGACTCAGGTATAATTCTTGATCCAATCTACTGAATTAGTTGATATTAGGGGGAGGTGCTCTGTTCGGTTGAAGGAATTGGCAAACTTGTGTCAAGACCGTACTACCAAGCATCGAACCAGTTCGTGTGAGTGTCCAGGCTCTGTGGACACGAGTAATACCCAGCAGACACGGAGACACGAGGACACTGGCACTAGTCCTTGCAAGCAGCGGACGTTAGCTTGAATGTTCAGTCCTGAGACTGGTAGACAAGCAGAGTTAGACTCTTTTGGACCTATCCTAGCCGTTAGGATTAGATTAGTGAGTTCATTAGGACTTTATTGGTTATTAAGGGGCAACATTCTTGGACTGGCTCAATTGACTTGGTGAGTATTATATATTGAGTTCAAAAATTTATTTATTTGGGCCAGTTTGGGTTTTGAATTGCTTTTACAGTCTTGGACCATATTGGCCGAGCCACATGCTGATTTCTAAAAGGCAAATTTATTAGCTAGAGATAAACTAAGTTGGCAGCTGCTAGTTCCAATGGAATTGGTGGACTAAGTTCTTAGCACATAGTAGCCCAGGGAACAGTGTGTTGCAATTGCTCCAGTGGTGGCCCAATATTGTGAAATGGTTTAATGATTAGAAACCCATTAGAGTATTAAGGAATTAAGAAAATTATAGTTGATTAGAAGGCTCTAATTATATTTTCCTATTTTAGGTGATTGAAGAACTTGGACAAAACCCCAGAATCAAGGCAAGTACATGTACCCAGTATTACCATCATTGCATGCATTGTACTTACACTTGTTATCGTGTCATTTATTTCACTTGTTCTTGATTGATTGCTTGCTTGCATAGTTTCTCGATCGTGTCGGGTGGGAGACGTTCTAGAGACATGTGATTGACTAATATTGGACAAACATTGCCTGATAGCATACTCTGTATGCCTGAGTCCATTTCGTGCGTGACTGATAGCATTGTCGTCAGACATGCCTGATTATTACGTGACTGATAGCATTGTCATTAGACATGCCTGATTATTCGTGACTGATAGCATATATTTTTATATGCTTGATTATATATTAGTCCCCACATGTTGATAACGTCCAATTGCACATGTACACATAGTTAGTGCATATTTATATTATATTTCATTATTTCTCTGTTCAGTTCTACTTGCTACATTGTACCATTCCATTGATCTCCATGGTGAGTTTTATTGAGTTACATTGTACTTTGCTCCTTTTCTGACTGGATCGTTGATTACAGGTGAGATGGATCATAGATTATCATTCATGACTGGCATTGGAGCTCGCTTGACATTGAGATATTAGATTCATGTATAAGAGATTGATTGAGTGTATTTGTTTATATGTTATTGTTGTATCATTTATCTTTCACCGGCTTTGTACCCGGATATTCATGTATAAGTTGTAATAATTATATAGTGGATGGCTGTGATGAGATACTCTTGTATTTATATGACTAGACGGCTCACTACCGCTGTCAACGACAGTGTAGGCCGGGCATGCATCGACCCGTACCCGATTATCCGGGAGCGGGACGTGACAGATCATCTTCTGGTGAATGGCTAACTCCAAATAGGGTGCGAATCCATGGGAGGTTTCCGAAATACCGTGCTACTACTTCAGCACCATGGGATTTCAGCGTCCTTTCAGTGGACGGTAGCAAGCCCCCACTGCAAGTCCTGCAATCCCGATGTTAGTACGTCGACACCATCCTTGTTCCCCCTGGGACGAACCGGGTTCCATGGCCCAGGAATACCGTTCGAGGAACCACACCTTGTCGACAAGTTGTCCATGACCATGCAACTATATGCAACTTATCTAAGAAGAAAACATATAATGCATGATAAGGAAAACTAAGTAATTCAGCCACCATTCTCATTCATATTGCCATCTTGCCATCTTGTCTTGAGCCAATACTAACATTATCATCTGCCCATCTAGGGTCTTAGTGAGATCAACATTCTACATCGGCACAGGATAATAGAATGTTGTTACCCAATCTCTTTGCCACATCTTTGATACCATACATCTTTCCAACCAACTCAATGTACTCACCGCCCAGTTCCTGGGACTTAGCATCTGTTTAGCATACATTCATTCGGACATAATTCAAGCATACTCACTGCCCAGTTCTTGGGTCTTAACATTTGTTTTGCCATCTATTCATTAAGCCAAAGCTCGATATACTTACCGCCCAAGTATTTGGGACTTTGCCTTCACTTGTCATGTAATTCATCGCAATATCGTACAAGCATACAATTCATTTAGCCACAACAGTTTACGTTCAGGTGATTATTATCTTTCATTATCTTTTCAAATTCCATGCAAGGTGTTATTGAACAAACTCAACAAGAACATAGCATACTCATCCTTATTTTAAGCGTAAAGCTAAAGGATCTTTGAAGGGTTCAATACTACTCACATTCATAGGACAATTCCCTCCACGATCGTATAGCCTTCCAAGCGATCCTTCGCATAATCCCAAGTCCAACAAGGCTTCATTGAACCAACCATCCATCATAAGGCATCTTGCGGGTCGGGGCACTACAATATATACCACCCAGAAAAAGTTTCGTCCTCGAAACTTAAAACAAAACTCATCCCCAAAACTTCAACCAACTTTTCATGAAACTTCTCAACGATCAATTTGTACCATTTACTATTTCTCTGCAATCTCTCGAATGATTTCAAGTAATGTACCGTCTCGATATAGCATCCCAATTGATTCAAAATAGTTTACCATCTTTGATCTTTCCTCCAACACTCGTACAAATCCTTAGCACATGATAATCCCCGTGGCTTCGTTTGAATTCAGCATACCACTTAGTTAGAATCATACACATATTTTAGGTGTCCCAGAAATACATGCATTTCAGCCAAGTTCAGTGATAGGGAAGACGAACGAGCTACGGTATAACTTCTTTCAGAACATCAGTAATTTTTTTGAGCATCTCGTATAATCCCACTTGTTTATTCAATATCCCAACCAACTAATAACACAATAGATGTTACCAATTCCAACTCGAGCAATTTTCCTCAACTGATCCAAAATTTTCCAAAGTATTCTGACTTAGATGTATCAAGTATTCCTTTCAAGTTCATTGTCATTCATGCCACCAAAGTTGATAAATCCCATAGCCACATTTTATTTCGATAACCCGATTCTCATCGATTGAATCTTATACTCATCATCGTCCGCATCCATACACTTTGTTTGTAACTTGTAAATTTCTCGATCATGATTCATCTATCAAATTCTACCATCATCCCACTCTAGTAACATTTCTCGCTATACTCAAATATTCCTTTGTATTGATCAAGCCAACATATTATCCTCTCGCATAGGCAACTATTATATTCCAGCAACATTAATTCCGAGGGTCATTCCTATTCACATTTCCTCTCGCCGATCTCGGCTACATGCACTATCCAATTCCGTTGTTACAATTATCCTCGATTTTGATCCGATTAATAAGATTATTCCAACTATCTCAAAGTACTACCAATAATTTCCGTACCTCAATATTAATCAGTCAAATCCAACCAGCTTTAGCAATTCCCAACATTTCAACAAAGGCAACCAAGTTCAAAACCAACATGATCCGTCATCCCGTCCAATATTATAACATCAAATTTCCCAAATGTCATGCCCCGATTCGGGGAATCGTTCGCCTTCGCTTAGATTCACGCCGAATCGTTCGTCCTCGCTAAGGCATGATGCCGTACAAGTCTGAAATTGTACTTGTACAAGGCGTGCTCGTGTTCCTTTATAAAAGAGACATTTTGAATAGAGATTCACAACGGTTGATAAAAAAGTTTTGGCAACACAGATATGATCTGAAATAAGTTCTTTATTGATATCTTTGAAATTATATTGCATAAAACATAAGGCTCTCAAACAGCCGAGATGAAATACCAAACTTGGCTACAACTTACAGAAATATTGAAGTGAGATACAACTTGTTCCATACATCATATCCCTTTATTAATAATACGACAATAACCACCTTCAGCAAAATGCCTTCTTCTTCAAGTTTAAGAGACTTTCGTCACATGAGCTCATCCATGCATAGTGCCAACATCTCCCTTGTATGGCCTATAGTGTTAAAGGTACCGCTCCTCATCTTACATCGTACGATTTGTCCAACATATTGAAGAACAGTAAAAATACCGACGACAAAAAAATAATACATGTAAAACTATGTGTTCATGTAACTATGAACAATATTAACAAAAAATAAAACTATATGAACCCTTAGCTCAAGTGGCAATAGTCGGAAGGTATTCTCCCTGGTGGCTTTAGGTTCTAACCAGATAAAAATAATCTCCCTTGCAACAATTAGCGACGTCCAACCTAGACGTTACTAAGTTTTTTAACATATGATGATCGGGATTCACTTTCTTCCCATTTTTAAATTTTTTATCCCAAAATTTCTCCTCCTTCCCTCCTCCTCCAAACCCAAAATTTTCTCCTTCTCCCTCCTCTCCTCCGGCTCCGCTGCGACCCCTCTCCAACCGCCACTACTCCTCCTCCACTCCGGCTCTGCTCCGCCCCCTCCGACCGTGCTCCTCCTCCTTTCCGCCCCCTCCAACTGCCACTGCTCCTCCTTCCGGCTCTGCTTCGCCATCCCAACCGTCACTCCCTCCTTCACTCCTTCCTTCGGCACTATCGGCTATGCAGTCAGGTAAACCCTAACCTCTCTCTCCTTATGTTGGGTCAATTTTGGTAGTTCTATTTTTGTTGTTGTTGGTGGTTCTGTTCTTGATGATGTTGGTGGTTCTGTTGATTACTGTTGGTGGTGGTTCTGTTGTTGTTGGTGGTGGTGGTTCTGTTGTTGCAATTTTGGAAGAGGACCAAAAACAAGATTGACACTTACAATATGTCTGAATTGTCATTTTAATAATTGGGCATATACATTATTAATTATAATGTATATATAAATTTTATTAAAAGTAGCATCAGCAAGGATACACTTGGCAGTATGACAATGACGATGCGAGGCTAAAATTGACAATGACTAAGCGAGGCTAAATTAGCAGCCTGGACTGCCATATGGATATCCCTCCCCTAGCACTTGACAATGATGATGAGATGACCTAGCACTTCTTTATATTGTGCAATTGATTTCTTTCATACTTTCTTATTATCTTTATGCTTCTAGTTCTGTTCAATAATACGTATACTACACATGTATGATGGAAATTTATGATACTACATATGAGCAGAACTTAGAATAGTCTAGGTAATATAAGCAATCCTCCTCCCTCCTCTCCTCCGGCTCCGCTGCAACCCCCTCCAACCGTCGCTACTCCTCCTCCACTCCGGCTCCGCTCCGCCCCCCTCCGACCGTCGGTGCTCCTCCTCCTTTCCACCCCCTCCAACCGCCACTGCTCCTCCTCCCGGCTCCGCTTCGCCACCCCAACCGCCGCTCCCTCCATCACTCCTTCCTTCGGCCGCTATCGACTATGCGGTCAGGTAAACCCTACCCTCTCTCTCCTTCTATTGGGTCAATTTTGGTGGTTCTATTATTGTTGTTGGTGGTGGTTCTGTTCTTGATGATGTTGGAGGTTCTATTGAGTGCTGTTGGTGGTGGTTCTGTTGTTGTTGTTTGTGGTGGTTCTGTTGTTGCAATTTTAGAAGAGGACCAAAAATTAGATTGGCACTTACAATATGTCTCTGAATTATCATTTTAATAATTGGCTATATACATTATAAAGTATAATGTAATAGAAATTTTATTAGTGGTGGCATCGACATGGCTACACTTAGCAGTAAGACAATAACGATACGAGGCTAAAATTGACAAAGACTAAGCGAGGCTAAATTAGTAGCCTGGACTGCCATATGGATGTCCTCGCCATATGTCCCTCCCCCTAGCACTTGACAATGGTGATGAGACGACCTAGCACTTGTTTATATTGTGCAATTATTTCTTTCATAGTTTCGTATTATCTTTATGCTTCTAGTTCTGTTCAACGATGTATACTATACATGTATGATGGAAATTTATGATACTACATATGAGCAGAACTTAGATTAGTCTAGGTAATATAAGTAAGAAAAGAATAAAATTTAGTTGTTATACCGAGCTACCCATTACATAGATATAAAGTATTTAGGGTTTAATGAACGAAATCGAGTAAGACATTGCTTTATGTATCCATCCATTTAATGACCGAAATTGAGTAAGATATTACTTTATTTATATCCATCCCATAATTTGCAATAATGATGTATGGATTCAACATTCTTTTCTAGTGTGCACTTCTACTTGCATAATTATAATAAACGATGTAGTGTCCCGTCCCGCTCAGTCAATTGGATAAATCAAAATGCCAACGACATTTGGACTTAGCCGTGCAACGGCTTGCTCGAAGACCCGCACGGTTGAGGCGACTCTTCGTTCAGGTGGGTGGCTTCGGTGAACTTGCCTCAGCTTGGCCTTCGCACTAATAAAACGAAAGTTTTCAAATACACAAGTAGACTTGATAATAAAAGAGACGAATCCACATAGCGAAGAGAATAATCCCAACTTGGGTCAAACTGAGTTAGAACAAGAAAAAAGGTCTCACGGTCGACTTAGAAGTGTTGCACGATGGCTTTCAAAATGACACTCGGTTCTTCGTCCCATGGCTTGGAAGAAGGAAAGTTTGTCTTTACCACAAAGCTATGATTTAGCCTAAGTCATAGGCATTGCCCTCACAAATGCTTGATTAAGCATACACGATTCCAGTATCTAAGGCTTGGGATAGCCTTTGCTCGTCCACGGCTTAAGTTGCATCGCATGACTTATGGCATAAGTCTAGGCACCCAAAGAACTTGGTTGTTCAAAGTCGAATGCGTGCACGGCACATTCCCATGATGCAAGGCTTGACATAGCCTTTGCTCGTCAAGTTGATGGACGATTATGTTAGGCAAAATTATGTTAGGCTATCGAAGTCATTCTAAGCATCGTCCCATATTTTCTGCGATTGTCAAAACCACATAGTCCTATGATCTCAAGCCCCATCATATAAAGTATGACTTAGGCGGTAGTGTCGCATAGAACACAAGTTGGCTTAAGGTACGATGTCACGAACTTAGTATTTTAAGGTACGAGCCACAGTTGATTCAAATGGAGTTTGGAGAAAGGGCTATCAAATAGTCGTGCCTGAGTTGAGTAAAATGATAAGGCAACATGGAAGAATACTCGCGACCATGGGTCGTCAAGGCGGTCTCAAATACTAGAAGTCTTGAATTTGGTCCAAAAATATGGTAACACTAGAAGAAGAATGACTGTGTAAGATGTTAGTTCGAATCGAGTCTTATACGATCATTGGACAACTTGTCGACAAGGTAAACATTTTCTCGAGCGGCATCCCCAGGCCACTGGACCGTTTCGGCCTAGGAGGAAACACGGTATAGCTGTACTGGATAATAGCACGGATTAGGCGGGAACTTTCAACGGGGCTCGCTACTTGCGTTGAAAGGGCCTCGACTAGCAAAGCTATAAGTTCAGGATAGCTTGTGGTGCTAGTGACCTTTGATATAGATGACTCGACATATAGTAGCGATCCGCGTGCATGCTTTTGGATTGAGTCGAGTATTGGGTGCACGGTATTAATGAGTCGAGTTGAATGTGTGCACGATCAGAATAAAATATTTGAGCCTAAGATTTAGCTATAGCAAAGATACGTGCTTCAACACGAGATGTGGTATCGAATATTAAGTTGTTGGCATAGAGTTGCATAAGTTGGATTCGAGTCGTTTCGAGTTTAAGTCAGGAAGTGCCATAGAAAAAAGTTGGTTAAGTAACACTTAGTTCACAAATCTTGATTAAGTCAGTTAAAGATCAAAGCAACAAAGGCCGCGAGGCGACAATATGGTTAAGTCACACTGAGTTGCGAGGCACGACCTCAATATGGACACACGAATAGAGTTTATGATACGATCACGATGTTAGCACAATGGACTTATAGCACGGTCACATAGAAATTGGGTACTATCATGTAGTTGCGTCTCTGAGTATGGATCGAAAGGCAAGCACGACTTGACAAGTTGACGTTGCAAGCACGGGAATGGTCTAGAGGCAAGAATAAGGAAGTTATCGGTACGATAACACGATGATGGTCTAGAGACACAAAATAGGCCGAGAGTCTATGTCTTAAAATCGAACCTAAGGCAAGAATAGAAAGACAATCATAAGGTATTATGTTGCACAAAGTAAACAAATATGTTAATTTTGTATGGGTGGACGAGGAGCTCACTCCACCAGTACAGTTGAGTACTGACACCCACACAATTTTTATGTACAGGTACAGGTAGAAGCTCGTTGGTACGGAGCTCGCTTGGATGCGTCGGAACATAGAGTTCCTTAGCATTTTGAGGTGTGCGGCTGTATGGAGTCTGAACTTATACGGGACATAATGTATGGACATCATCTATCTGAAGCATCCGTTGGCTTATCAAATTTACTACCAGAATAAGTCATTTTAGCGACGCCTAAAGACTAGGGGTGTGCATCGGTCGGTGGTCGACCTATTTGGTCACAACCGAAGTCGAACCGAAGTTAGTCGGTTTGAAAATAATCAAAATCGAACCAAACCAACCAATTAGTCGGTTCGGTTTTGAAACCGACTAGCTTGGTTCGGTTTGGTTCGGTTGGACTTGGTCGGTTTTGATCACTGAAAAAATGGACTGCCATTAATTTAGGTACTGTTGCTTATTTTGTGGTGTAGAACTTCAGTAAATCACATGGAAAAAATTGGACTTGATCCGATTTGGAAGTAACATTGTCAATCACAGAAAAATGGACTACCATCAACTTTTATGTGGTCTTGTATGGCTAATTTATTAACTACTGTGGAACTTCAATTGGAAAAAATGCAACAACCGCTGCCAAACAACAACCCCTAGCATAAACCATTCAATTTCAAATTTCAACAGCCAGTACAATGAAGAAGATGCATATTATGGAATGAGAATGACCTATGTCATAATCACCATACATGAAAATATGCACAACAATTAACATAAGAATGAGAAGAAAAGTTTTCACTTTTTTTTCATTCACTGCTGCTTAGTCCTAATTATTTAACACTAGGGTTTGGTTCGGTTCGGTTTTAATCGGTTTTGGAATAATGAAACCTTGAACCGAACCAAATCGGTCGGTTTTAAAAAATGTGTAGTCGAACCAAACCGATCGAACCATCGGTTCGGTTAAAAATCAATCGGTTCGGTTTGGTTCGGATCGATTTGGTCGGTTTGACTTAAATGTGCACAGCCCTACTAAAGACGTCGCTAAAATGCCTAAAGATGTTGCTAAACTAGTTTAGTGATGTATTTAGCGACATTTTTCTCTTGTCGCAAAAACCTTAGTCATTGTTTGAAAAGACGTCGTTGATCATCGCCAACACCGACGTCTACCGACGTAGCGCTACGTCGGTAATATACCGACGTTTACTGTCGTTTCGTCGAAAAAATAGCGACGTTTAGGATGTCGCTCTACGTCGATATTTTTTGGAAAAATTATCGACGTTTACGATGTGGCACTGCATCGGTATATCCTGGAGAATATTAACGACGTTTTGTGATGTCGCTATACGTCGGTATATCCTGAGAAAATGAGATAAAATACTAGAAAAGTTACCGACGTCTACTGACGGTTACCGACGCATAACGACGAAACTGACGTCGCTATACGTCGGTATCCTGGAAATATACGCCAGTTTAGCGACGTCTACCGACGCAATGTGTCGTCGGAAGGCGTCGGTAAACGTCGGTAGACGTCGCTAAATTTGAAAAAAATAAATAAAATAAATTACAGTATGTATTTTTCTCCACAGAATTATTTTCTTCCTGCAGTTTAATCTGAAACACAATACACAAGCACATTTTATCCCGGGGTTCGCCGACCCTGTAGTGCCCCAAAATTTGTGATACGTATTTTATACGTGTTCGTATTTCTGACCGATATTTCTCATTTTCTTTGATTAGTTAGTTGTGGTTTATTTTCATATTTAGCATTGTGGTTTAATTGCCATTTATTGTTCATGGATTTATTTTGATTAGGTGGAGCTTGGTTTTATTCGGATAAGAGAAGGATTGGGTTGGTTCAGCTTGGCTTGGTTTACTTGGTTCATCATGAACCAAGGTGAACCCTTACCTACCACCACCACCCTTATTTATATTTCCACCAACTCTCTCTCTCTCTTTATTTTATTCTTCTCCCTCACTTCTTCTTCTCCACCATTTACTCTTCTACCTACCAGGAAAAAGAGCTAGGCAAGTGCAAACTTGCTTCATGATGGATCTCAAGTTTTATTGTTCTATTCTCTTCCTTACTTGATTCTAAGCCTCTTTAGAACTTGACATTTTTGGATTTGATGGATGGATTTTTGTAGATCTAAGTTTGTAACTTTTCATTTTTTTAGTTTTGATCTCTAAAACTTGGTTATTTTCGAAAACTAGTAGTTCTATGTTGTAGACAATTCAATTTCATGCGGTTTTGGCTTTTGTTTCGCTTGATTTCGACTTCGGATGAGGAAGTTATGGCCAAAAGCAATTTCTGGTCATTTCTATGTTCATCTACAGCATGAGCCACATGTCGCAGTAGGCGCATATGATGTTGCAGCTGAGCCGTATATCGCAGTAGGCGCATATGATGTCGCAGTTGAGCCTCATGAGCCACATGTCGCAGTAGGCGTATATGATGTCGCAGTTGAGCCGCATGAGCCGCATGTCGCAGTAGGCGCATATGATGTCGTAGATGAGCCGCATAAGCTGCATGTCGCAGTAGGCGCATATGATGTCGCAGTTGAGCCGCATGAGCCGCATGTCGCAGTAGGCACATATGATGTTGCAGTTGAGCCACATGAGCCGCATGTCGCAGTATGTGCATATGATGTCGCAGTTGAGCCGCATGTCGCAGTAGGCGCATATGGTGTCACGAATGAGCCGCTTGAGGCGCATATCACAGTAGGCGCATATAGTGTCGTAAATGAGCCGCATGGGGCGCATGTCGCAGTAACTGTATATGGTGTCGCTGAATAGGCCGCATGATGCCTATTTTGGCTATTTCTAACTGTTATATGTCCTAATTGACTGAATTGTGGCTCGAACTTCTCCCAACTCCCAATGTGAAAGTTGTAGATCTTTTCCTTGCCATCAAGAATATGTTACTAGTTATTTTATGCAAGTTTTTCTTATTCATGATATTGTAAGAATAGAACACGATAGTGGCCCGCCGTGGCGCACTCTTGACAAGTAAACTGACATGATATATCTCGGCAAGCTGTTACGACAGCTAGCCTGACATGACAAGTATGAAAGACTTGGACACCGTGGGCGATTGTGTTTGTACAAATAAACTAGTACTGTCTTGCATCATGTCAAGGATGGGGACCCCTGAGTACCACGGTCAGGGGTACCTACTGAAATTGACTAAGGATAATTAACTAGAATGATTCAGTAGTCATGAAGAGATTTCCAGCTACAGGCAATCCCGTTATCTGGGCGCATTCAGTGGACTTGTAGTCTATCGACGAGTAGGGCACATTTCCAGCACACAGTCACGTGTTGCATTCTTCCTAAACAGACATTCGACCTGGATAACCGGATGGTCTGCAGAGCTTGTGGCTGTTGGGATAATCTCATTGCATCTTGCTAGTAACTAGGCCTGTGATAATCTTAGTTAGTTAAAAGTATCAAGCCGTACTCTTGATTGACCGTGATTGATTGGATGTAGTTTATTTCAGCTTAGTCTTATCCTGATCCTGTACAAGATTGTGACATGACATGATTATTGATGCTTGCCTTAACAATAACGATCGGGGGTCCAGTTCTGTTCAGGCGAAGGGTTACAACCCCGGTCCTTGTTTGGTTTAAGGGTTGTAACCTGGCTTCCGGAGCAGTTCTGTGTCCTCTCTTCGTTTATTGTCTTATTGCAATCCCATGCCATGTTCGTCATATTTTACTTTACCTTAATACCATGATTATTTATACTGGCCATAACAATAAAGATCAGGAGTCCAGTTCTATTCAGGCGAAGGGTTACAACCCCGGTCCTTGTTTGGTTTAAGGGTTGTAACCTGGCCCCCGGAGCAGTTCTGTGTCCTCTCTTCGTTTATTGTCTTCACTGTACCAATAGTATTTGAGACGGGTTTCTATTCAGGTGAAGGGCTGTAACCTCGGTCCTTGTTTGGTTTAAGAGTTGCAGTCTGGCTACTTGAATGGTTTCCTCGTACTCAATTTATTATTGTTATTCCTATTATTATCAGTTCTTTATTTATTATCTTTAATATTCTATTATGATATGCTGGTTTTAGTTCCTAAGTGAAGCCTCCCTTGTGGCACTTGCTCTTTCTGGGGTTTGACCTAGCTGGTTTTGTGTGGCCAGATATCGGAGCGACACCAAAGGATCCGCCTGTCTTTCAGCCCGATGGTGACCACCAGGCATAACCAGAGCAGCGAGTGGGTTTCTTTTGCCCTTCCACTTTATTTATAAAATTATTCTTTTGAGACGTGTAGCCGGCGAGCACGTGTTAGCTCGAATTTCATCTTTATTTACTGTCTGCCTACGGGTTGTAACATGATTGACAAATTCTAGGGTTGATCATGTATTGACTAAAACTCTTGCTAGTCCTGACATTTTGTACGACTAGCTTCATGATCATCCAATATGTAATATATGGGATGCCTTACTATTGTATATTGATGCTCTAATATCTTGTGACTGTTACTACTTGCTTGTGATTGAGACAATAGGCTTGTTCTTGACCATAGGAGACTGATAGATTGTAGTTAAACCCTCATATATCTAGACAGCCGTGACCGTATAGTGACGTGGATTCTATTTTATTATACGTAGCTGGCTATGTCTGCCCCCGCTCTCCAGTATTCTGGTTCTGGGGCGTGACATGGTTTTAGTGGTAGCCCATGCATGTCTTGTAAATCAAGAAATGTGAGAGTTTACCGGATAGATGTCTCAATCAGTATTCGCCTTTGATCTCTGCTCGTATCTTTAAATCCCTGAGAATCTTGACCTGATCACATGCTTGCATCATTGTACTATCCTGGTCCTTCCTTAATATTCCCGATGTCATTGCTTCAGTAGCATCGTTCCTGTTGATCAGCTAGAAGAAGTTCGGCCGGCAGACCAGCAACAGCAAGAAGATCGAGATCAGTCCTCAGCAGCCGCCTCCCGAGCCATGCCTTCTGGAGAACCAGTGCCCCCAGTCCAGCCAGTTCAGCCAGCAGGGTCAGAGGATGGGGTCTTGATAGGGCTCATCCGTGAGTTGCTTGCGTCTCAGGATCGTCGAGGTGATGCCTTGCAGCAAGCAGTACAAGAAGCTGTGAGCGAAAATGTTCCTCGAGGGAATAGTGCGGTCAACAATTTCAAGCGCCTGAACTCTCCCTTCTTCGATGGCAGCGAGGATGCTATCGCTGCAGATGCCTGGCTACAGGACATTGAAGTTATCTTGGAGGCAGCCAGGATCCCTGAAGCAGAGAAGGTGGCGGTGGTGCGCCTGCAGTTACTAGATCTAGCCCGCAACTGGTGGGCTATGTAAGCAGCGAGTTTGGGTACGCCTGTCATGTGGGCGGTATTCAGTGATATATTCCAGACCAAGTACTTCGACGCAGTGGCTAGATATGACCTGCAGGCCAGGTTTAGTAATCTCAGGCAGATGAGCAGGACTGTCGACGGATATGCGGCCGAGTTTTCAAGGTTGAGTCAGTTTGCTCCCACCTTGGTGGCAACCGAGCTAGACAGAGCACAGCAATTTCAGCAGGGGCTCCACTTAGAGATCATATTGGCAGTAGAGCAGTTCGAGCACAGAACTTTTGATGTCGTCTTACGAGCAGCGAGGAGGCATGAGTACACTTTCCGAAGGATAGCGGACCGGACCGAAGATCGAAAGCGGTCTCACGACTAGATGAACCAATCCTCAGCACCGGCCCCAGCAGCCAGGGCCCTGACTATTGGAGCTACGAGGGCAGGTTCGGTTACTTCCTTACAGCATTCTGCCCCGACCTTTCCCCAGCAGCAGAAGCAGAAGCGACCTTTCACAACCAGTTGTTCCCATTACAGAAAACCCGGGCATGTTGTTATTGAGTGCCACAGAGCACAGGGATTATGCTTGGTTTGTGGTTCGCCAGACCACATGATAGGATCTTGTCCGTTCAGAAATAGATCATCGTCGACAGTAACTAGTCCCTCGGTTATGGGACCAGCACCAGCACCAGAACAAGCCCCAGTTCACCAACCACAGCAGCTCCCGTTCCCGGGTCCATTGCCGTCTCAGGCCCAGGCCTTCCAGCAACAGAGGCCTCAGCAGTTCGCCCTGGCCCAGGCCCAGATCCAGAATCGGCAGAGAGGTATCTGTGTCCTATTGTCTTGCTTTCCGCCGTCGTCATGCGGGACATATGTCATGTTTCATGTATCCTAATTACAACGGTATATCCCGGGCCCGAGCCATGTCCTAGATCTTTCGAAAGCGGTTATTGGTACCAATCTTTTCGTATGAGGAGAGGCCTGTGTCCCTGTTTGACCAAAGAGAGAGACCTCGAGCGCAAGATAATCAGTTAGTTCGTGTTGCTTGAGTTCATCGCTCCTTGGAGAGACAAACGTGGGAGTGTGAGGATGATATCCGATCACGTTATCCCAATCGGTTTAGCTCGTGAGGTGTAATATCTTTCTTATGTCTTGTACTTCAATTCTTTGCTTGCATGTATGATTGTATGATTGATTGGTAGCGTAGATTGCTTGCGATAGTATAGCTGTCCTGACATCTCTAGCCTCTTGATTAAATCCGAGGACGGAATTCTTTTAAGGTGGGTAGGATGTAGTGCCCCGAAATTCGTGATACATATTTTATACGTGTTCGTATTTCTGACCCATATTTTTCATTTTTTTTGATTAGTTAGTTGTGGTTTATTTTCATATTTAGCATTGTGGTTTAATTGTCATTTATTGTTCATGGATTTATTTTGATAAAGTGGAGCTTGGTTTTATTCGAATAGGAGAAGGATTGGGTTGGTTCGGGTTGGCTTGGTTTACTTGGTTCATCATGAACCAAGGTGAACCCCTTCCTACCACCACCACCCTCATTTATATTTCCACCTAACTCTCTCTCTCTCTCTTCATTTTATTCTTCTCCTTCACTTCTTTTTCTCCACCATTTACTCTTTCACCTACCAGGAAAGAGAGCTAGGCAAGTGTAAACTTGTTTCATGATGGATCTCAAGTTTTATTGTTCCATTCTCTTCCTTACTTGATTCTAAGCCTCTTTAGAACTTGACATTTTTAGATTTGATGGATGGATTTTTGTAGATCTAAGTTTGTAACTTTTCATTTTTCTTAGTTTTGATCTCTAAAACTTGGTTATTTTCGAAAACTAGTGGTTCTATGTTGTAGAGAATTCAACTTCATATGGTTTTGGCTTTTGTTTCGCTTGATTTCGACTTTGAATGAGGAAGTTATGGCCAAAAGCAATTTCTGGTCATTTCTATGTTCATTTGCAGCATGAGCCGCATATCGCAGTAGGCGCATATGATGTCGTAGTTGAGCCGCATGTCGAAGTAGGCGCATATGATATCGCAGTTGAGCCGCATGAGCCGCATGTCGCAGTAGGCGCATATGATGTCGCAGTTGAGCCGCATGAGCCGCATGTCACAGTAGGCACATATGATGTCGCAGTGGGGCCGCATGAGCCGTATGTCGCAGTAGGCGCATATGATGTCGCAGTTGAGCCGTATGAGCCGCATGTCGCAGTAGGCGCATATGATGTCGCAGTTGAGCCGCATGTCGCAGTAGGCGCATATGGTGTCACGAATGAGCCGCTTGAGGCGCATGTCGCAGTAGGCGCATATGATGTCACAGTTGAGCCGCATGAGCCGCATGTCACAGTAGGCGCATATGATGTCGCAGTGGAGCCGCATGAGCCGCATGTCGCAGTAGGCGCATATGATGTCGCAGTTGAGCCGCATGAGCCGCATGTCGCAGTAGGCGCATATGATGTCGCTGTTGAGCCGCATGTCGCAGTAGGCGCATATGGTGTCGCGAATGAGCCGCTTGAGGCGCATGTCGCAGTAGGCGCATATAGTGTCGCGAATGAGCCGTATGGGGCGCATGTCACAGTAGCCGCATATGGTATCGCTGAATAGGCCGCATGATGCCTATTTTGGCTATTTCTAACTGTTATATGTCCTAATTGACTGAATTGTGGCTCGAACTTCTTCCAACTCCCAACGTGAAAGTTGTAGATCTTTTCTTTGCCATCAAGAATATGTCACTAGTTATTTTATGCAAGTTTCTCTCATTTATGATATTGTAAGAATAGAACACGATAGTGGCCCACCGTGGCACACTCTTGACAAGTAAACTGACATAATATATCTCGGCAAGCTGTTACGACAGCTAGCCTGACATGACAAGTATGAAAGACTTGGACACCGTGGGCGATTGTATTTGTACAAATAAACTAGTACTGTCTTGCATCATGTCTAGGATGGGGACCACTGAGTACTACGGTCAGGGGTACCTATTGAAATTGACTAAGGATAATTAACTAGAATGATTCAGTAGTCATGAAGAGATTCCCAGCTACTGGCAATCCCGTTATCTGGGCGCATTCAATGGACTTGTAGCCTACCGGCGAGTAGGGCACATTTTCAGCACACAGTCACGTGTTGCATTCTTCCTAAACGGACATTCGACCTGGATAACCGGATGGTCTACAGGGCTTGTGGCTGTTGGGATAATCTCATTACATCTTGCTAGTAACTAGGCCTGTGATAATCCTAGTTAGTTAAAAGTATCAAGCCGTACTCTTGATTGGCCGTGATTGATTGGATGTAGTTTATTCCAGCTTAGTCTAATCCTGATCCTGTGCAAGATTGTGACATGACATGATTATTGATGCTTGCCTTAACAATAACGATCGGGGGTCCAGTTCTGTTCAGGCGAAGGGTTACAACCCCGGTCCTTGTTTGGTTTAAGGGTTGTAACCTGGCTCCCGGAGCAGTTCTGTGTTCTCTCTTCGTTTATTGTCTTATTGCAATCCCATGCCAAGTTTGTCATGTTTTACTTTACCATAATACCATGATTATTTATACTGGCCATAACAATAAAGATCAGGGGTCCAGTTCTGTTCAGGCGAAGGGTTACAACCCCGGTCCTTGTTTGTTTTAAGGGTTGTAACCTTCACTGTACCGATAGTATTTGAGATGGGTTTCTATTCTGGTGAAGGGCTGCAACCTCGGTCCTTGTTTGGTTTAAGGGTTACAGTCTGGTTACTTGAATGGTTTCCTCGTACTCAATTTATTTTTGTTATTCCTATTATTATCAGTTCTTTATTTATTATCTTTAATATTCTATTGTGATATGCTGGTTTTAGTTCCTAAGTGAAGCCTCCCTTGTGGCACTTGCTCTTTCTGGGGTCTGACCCAGCTGGTTTTATGTGGCAAGATATCGGAGCGGCACCAGAGGATCCACCTGTCTTCCAGCCCGATGATGACCACCAGGCGTAACTAGGGCAACGAGTGGGTTTCTTTTGCCCTCCCACTCTATTTGCCATTGATTGTAAAAGTACAGAACAATTATCGGAGGACTGAACTTAGAATCACAATACAAACTCGCTCGTACAAAGAAAGCCTAGGGACGAAAACCTAGGTACAGCAGTCTAAGTATGATTGTTTATTTTTGATTCTGGAGGGTGACGATAGAGGCTCGGGAAAGCGACGGCCGCTCTGCCTTACTCCTTGGACGATCAGTATGCAGCCTTGGCTCGGGGAAGATCTGCTCGACGTTGATGAAGAAATGCTCTTCTTGCTCTCCTCGGATTGCTCTCCTGGCTTCTCTCTCTCTGTGATTATCAAGAAAAAAGGGGGAGCTCTCTCTGTGTAGATCTCTCTCTTCTTATTTTTTTATTCTTTTGTTGCCGACCTCTCTCATCTTTTTTTACAAGGGAATGATGCTGGCTATTTATAAGAGTGGGGGGTGATCATTAGGGTTTGCTAATGATTATCTGTTTGGAATGTCGGCGCTCCTTCATTCTATCTGAACCCTTGATCCTGATTATAGTGAATCTCGGCCATTAATGCGGATAGCATCGTATCTCATGAACAATTAATGCTAGCTGCTTTAAATCCTCGTGATTGATTATGCCAATGTCTGATTGCTCGCCACGTGTCCCATTAGCTTGATGATAAATGATATGCCTTGATCTCAGTAATTATGACGATGATGTAAAATATATTTGTTGAGATTCGGTTAAATCTCTTATTGATCCCATGCCACGTGTCTTAATTGTGAGTCTTGTCAGAGCCGCATAGGATTGACGATCCTCGAACCGCAGAGAGATACTCTTTGTAAGCCGCATAGGACGATGCTTCATCGAGCCGCATATGCGTAATCTTTGTGAGCCGCATGAGCTGGCGTTGTATTGGGCCGCAGGGAATGTGTTCCCAGGGAGCCGCATGAGCTAGCGTTGTATCGAACCGCATGGAACGGGTTCTCAGGGAGCCGCATATGACTGATTGCCACGTGGCAATCTGGGACTTCTGACGGATTTGGTCAGAGATTTTCTTCTTTTCCCGAGGAGTCAGTCATTATGGCAAGGCCATTATGAAACTTTATGTCAGGGTCGCCATAGTGAATCGTGCTGGAGCAATAAATGAGGCCACTACTCAAAACGACCAGCTGTAGGGAAGGATCACACATGGCGTCCATCGAGCCGCATATGCCTTGCTGAACCGCATACGCTCCCGAGCCGCATGCGATTGAGAGTCTTCTTTGAACCGCATAGGGCCGCTCCTGTGTGAGCCGCATAAGCTTCTTACTTAGAGCCGCATGGATCATTATTCTAATATTTTCCATGCTTCTACAGGACCCCTTCAAAGTTTTCAATTTGTAAAAATTGGAATACTTTGAACAAGAAGCATGGCCCCATTCATGCCGCATAGGATTTTTCTATCTGCCTGAGCTTCCTAGCCGCATAAGTGCCTTAGCCGCATAAATTCATCTGGCCGCATAAACTGGTTGCCACGTGTCCTGAACACGTGTGCAAATCTTCATTAAGTGCCTTTGATTTGATTTAACGCCGCCTTTTGGGGGGAGGATCCCAAGAGTCGGTTTTGCTTTGACCGAAACGTTTTGCCTTTATTCTTTGGGGGCGGCACGTAATCCGAGGCATACTCCGAGACGTCTGTTCGTTTCGTGGGTCTCTTTTGCCTATAAATAGGAGTCTTTTAGCCTCTTGGGGCTTTTCTTTACCTTCTCTCTTTGCTCTGATTCTCTATTTGCCGTCTTTGCTCTTCGTCTTCTTCCTTTAGCAACCGACAATGGCTCCCAAGAAAGCTGCAGCATTGAAGGCTGCTAAGGGTAAGGCAGTTGCTTCTACAGCGACTGCGGCGGCGAACGTGGTCGCCCCTCCGCCGGTCATTGCACACTCCATCCATCCCGATGTCCACCCGTCTATCGCTGGTAAGAGATCGTCTGAAAATCCTAACTGTCGCCATGGCTCTGCTGCATACTTTATGCACAAGCCACGTATACGGGGCTGCATGAGCCCTTCATCTTATGGGGCCGCATGAACTTGTTATACTCGATCTGAGTTTGCATACGTGTTTTTGATTTGGGCCGCATAAGCGTTGCTCACTTTTTTTTGAACCGCAGAAATTTGTCTGCTCACGTCAGCTCGCATGAATCTGACTCTGTAGGCGTGCTTAACTTGAACCGCATGGATCTATAAGTTCGTCTGGACTTGAGTTGTATGAACTCGGCTAACTCGGAGCCGCATGAGGCTATGATGCACTGAACCGCATATACGTATCTAATGCTGAGCCGTATGAAGCTGTAACGAGCCGAGCCGCATAGGCTCAGATGACCTTTCCAATGCTTCTGTTTTTTGACTACCTTCTAACCTCGTTTCTTTCGTATTTTTCCAGTGAACTTGCCCGTAAATCCTGCTGGGGAGCTTATAGTGGGTTCGAATCAATTCGCCCTGGGCGTGCGTCTTGACGACTTAATTAGGCATGTATCGAATCAGTTCCCTACTGATGAGCCTTCAAAGAGGTTGAAGGCTATTGAGAATCAAACCCTTCATTACCTCCGTTCCATGATGAATACTGGGAGGCTGGATGGAAAATACCTGAAGCCTTTGTTCCTTTTTGGTGATGCTTTAACCATCAAGAATCCTCGGGTCTTAGAGATTTCTGAGAACTGGGATTTTTCTTTGGATGGGGTGGCAATCCATACTCCTCTCATGGAACGTCATTATCCTTTGTCATGGTTCAATATGGTGTTGCTGGACCGGAAGATGGTGTGTAACCTAACTCCCACTCAATCAGGGATGTTGATAGGCAACATCCATTATAATACGAATATGAAGTCAGCGTATGCAGGTAAGGATTCCGTCCTCCGGTATATGATGGGTCTGGCCCCGGGCTCTTTTATGAATGTATACGGTCCCAATTTCACACTTACTCAAGCTGATACTTTCCTGAATCGGCTTGTTCGCAAGAAGTCTTATCCTGTTGGTAGGCTGGCACTGCCGAACTGGATAAACCCCACCTTTACGTGGGCCCAGTTGACTGTTTGGGTTCTACAGACTTATGGAGCATTCTTGCGGGAGGTGGGGCTTTACCATGCCATTCAGGGCACTTGTCACGGGCTTCCCATTAATAAACCACTGTTCGTAGCGCTCTTGGAGATGTACAGCCAGCGAACGGGGACATTCTTTACACCAGTAGGGGAACTGGGCTTGCTCTTCACGAGATGTATACTGTTTCTAAACTTCCATGGGGGAATGAGCCTTTCGAGGTGTATACCCCGTCGAATGAGGAGTTCGAGGCCTTGGACAGGCAATTCCTGGGTTTTGTTGCGGTGTATCGGGAGTTGTTGTGCCATCATAGTGCTTGTCATCAAATGGCTATAAAAATGACGGATAGCTCTGAGGGGACCGCTCCCCATACCACATCCTGGATTAATTATCTCTTTAGGGTTGATCCTTCTGGTGAAGTTACTCCCCGAGCCCCTCGAACGCATGTAGAGGTAAGGGATCTGATGTCCAATGTCAAAAAGTCGCGATCCAAGAGCGATATATTCGGGAGTCAAGCTGACTCTCTTAGTTATTTTCACTACGGGACCATACAACTGTCGGAGAAGGCGCTTCTGGCTGGATTTTTGATGATATGGCTACGGAACTGCGTAGTCTCAGGCGGAGCGGGCTCTATCGAGAGGATTGGTCGTCATTTCATCCTCCCTGCCGTTAAGCTAGTATTCGAAGTTAGGCTGGCCCTCCTTCCTGCTATGGTATGCAGCATACATCATGGTCTGCGGACATTCTCGTCCAAGGTTATTGCTCGCAAGAAGACTTTGGATTTTGAGCGCGTAGAACTGCCCTTTCACTACCTAATGGGGTGGTTGGCGATGCACTATAAGTCTTTGCTGGGATCTGGGATAGCGGAAGATGCTACGGCCAAGGATGCTTTCCTCTTCAAATGCCATCACCGGTCTTGGGAATGCAACACTATGCCAGCTTGTCGGAGGGCGTTGGCGAGAGTGGATGGGTGTGATCTCTTTGTGTCTGTTCCTCCTTTTTCTGATGAGAAAGTGAGGAAGGTACACCTTGATGGTACTGGACCTTCTCATTTTCTGTCTCCGGATATGCTTGCTTGGTTGCGCAATATCCGCCCCGCGCATCTGGTTTATCGCAACCGGGATAATGTGTACTTGGAGCCCTACCTACCCAGTAGGTTTTCCCGTCAATTTGGTTATAGCCAGTTGTTCCTTGATTATCCCAACCCTAGTTTGGGTTTTGAAGGTAGCGTTCTTGACGGCGTCCGAGCGTGGAATTATTATGACACTTATCATACTCGGGCCAGCTTCTCGGTTCCCGATGCCAAGGCACCGAGGGAAATTTTGTATGTGGCCGCTTTGTATCACGTTATGGCGAACAAGCCTCCAGTTAACTTCGATCCGAGTATCAGCTTCATCGTAGGTACTGGTTTAGAGGAGAAGCCTAAGGGGGCTAAGGCTAGAAAGCAACTGGCGCTCCAGATTTCTCTCCCTGAATCAGAACCTTCCGAGTCAGCTGAGGAGGAGGATGATAGCGAAGACTTCCTTTCTGGTGGGGATGAAGAAGTGGCGGATCAACCGCTTCCCCCACTTGATGAACCGGCGGAAGATCCGCCACTTACTACACAAGAGGGAGCAGTGAGAGAAGAACACCCTTCAGCTGTATCTGGTCCCTCGCATAAACGGGTCAGATACGAATCTCCTGACAGTAGAGCGACCTTTTTCGTGAAGAGAGCTGCTGTTAGGTCTCGTGGGACACCTATTACCGAGAAGGGTGAAGGTGCAGACGATGTTTCGGAGGTAAGTCCAAGTCGGAGTTCTATCTTTGTTGTAGCTTTCTTTCCTCTCGGGGATATGACTTGATCATTTTTCTTTGTAGGTGTCTGACGAACCAGGCTCTCCTGAACCATCTGCTGCCTCAGTAGTTGATCCGGCCCTTGCCGCTTTGATTAGCGACATGTGTGCCGCGGTCCTCTCTACGGGAGCTCTCTCAGCGGCGGCTAAGGACTCCCAAGCTGCTGAGGCCCCAGCCCGGGGTGACGAAAGTTTCCTTGGGCCCGTCTCCGAGATTTCTGAACTTCAGCGAGATGACGCCATCCCCGGTACATCCCCTCCCGAGGATGCAAGGGCGGATGAGTCTTTTATTCCTGACTCGGAGGCTGTTGGTGAAGAGGTTGTGATGGCTGTAGGCGAACCTCAGTCTCCATATTCCTCCACTGGTAGGCTGAGCCACATATTGACCACCGAGGGGGCTTATTTGCTCTATCAGCATATCCTTCGGGTCAAGTCGATTCATGGTTGCCTTGGCCGTGCAGGTCCTGACACTTTATCTCCTGCCGCTGATGTTCTTGGGGAAGGCCCGGTCTACCGTGATCAGGGGGAAAGGAGCGTTTCCTCCCCTTCGTCATCGCATGTTGAGGGACATCCTGCCAGCTCTGGGCAGATGGGGATGGAGTTGGTGCTGGCCCCGGCCTCGTCTTCGGCTGCTTATACGGCTCCGGAGATTGACTTCTCGACCCTGCCGAGCATCCAAATTCTGCGGGCCGCTGAAGAGGAATTGACCGATGTTCAAGCGTCTTTCCGTGCGGAGTTGGTTTCTCTTGTAGCAGGAGCGGCAGATTCCGTCGCGTCTTCTTCCGTGCTACCAGCCACACTCCCGTTGACACCGGTTTCCTCGGAGGCTCTGAACGAGGTGACGCAGGATGTGGTTGACAGCTTCTATCGCCACTTAGGGAGGGGTGTAAATGCTGCCGTGGAACGGGGGGTCCCTTTTTTTTCTGTCTCTACGGGGAGCTCGGGGCCAAATTGACACTCTGAAGGGTCTTCCTGGCGGGCTGGGGTTAGCAGCGCTCCTGGAGCCTAAGTTGACAGAGGCTGACCAGCTTGTGACCCAACTGCTGGCAGTGCGGCAGGCTGGCTTGCCCGCCGCGACTGAACGGGAGCGGAGCTTCCTGGTCGCTGCTAGGGATAGGATTAAGCTCGCTCGAGAAACTGTCGGACCGGCTGTGCAGGGGGACCTTGACAAGTTCTCCGTCTCTTATGACCGACTGGGTCGTCGGAGTCAGGCTTGTAGAGCCCGGGAAGAATCTGCCTCTCGTGGAGTAGCTGATACGAAGGAGCAGATTCTCGCACTCCAGAAGGAGTTGGTTTTTTTAGAGTCAGAGCGGGAGGCTGCTCGTGCAGAACAAGAGTTGATTGCTCGAGAGGCCGAGAGGATTTTCCGATCCTCTGTCAACCTGGAGCGGGCCTTCAAGAAGTTTGAGGACAACTGGCGAGCCCATGCTCATCTGGAGGATGCGGCGGTGTTGAATCAGGAAGCGGAGCGCCGAGCCAGACAGAAGCTTGAGCGGTCGGTTGCCTTGATAAAGGACCGTCTTACGGCGTTATGTGTTCCAGAGCAGTGATCGGCTTTCTGTCTTCTTCTTCTTTTCTCTTTCTCTCTCTTTTTTTTCTTTCTTTTTAATTTTTGCAAGGGGGTGTGATCCCTGCTGATGTAGCCCTTTGATTTTTGAATAAATGAGCATGTTTCAACTCATCTTTTCTTTCTTGTACTTGCGGTGTTTATGGAATTTGGACTTGCTGGGGGATTTATTTGTGGACCTGTTATCCTAGGCGTACCTTGGTTTTAGGTACGGATAACAGTTTAGATAGAATGTCCGGGACAGCCACGGCAAAGTGGTCATGGATGTTCTCGGTACTGGAGGAAGGAATGCCGTAGAGCAGCTGGGCTCCCGGGGCATGGTAAGATGGTGGATTTATGCTAAGAAGCTTAGCGAATAAATATTTGTGGACCTATTACCCTTGGCGTACCCTAGTTCAGGATGCGGATAATGGGGTGAAAGGGAACCGATCACATTTGCTCAGAGGTTATGATGACATGGCAAACATAAAGGTTTTATCGTGAAATCTTCCTGCTCAGCGGTAATGAGAATATGGCAGGAGAGACTTTACGGAAGCTATTTGTGGTCAACAGAGGACATTTGTGGTCAACAGAGGACATTTATGGTCAACAGAAGACATTTGTGGTCAACAGAGGACATTTGTGGACCTATTATCCTTGTCGTACTCCGGTTGTGGGTACAGATAATAGGTTAAAAGAGGACCGACATACTTGCTCAGAGGTAATATGGACATGGCAAATATGACGATTTCTTCGACGGAGCCTTCCCACTCAGAGGTAATGAGGACATGGCAGGAGTGGGCTCAATGAAGATTGGGTACATAGAACGACTCAGAGGTAGGAGAACGTGGAAGTTCTATGCGAGGGGGCGGTTTATTTTTTTGGTGGAAGTGAAGACGACTCAGAGGTAATGAGGACATGGTCGTTTCGGAAATTGGTGGATCGACTACCCTTTTTGTGCACTGGGAGTGCGGGTAATGAATCCTGAGGGAGGATCTCTGCCAGGAAGAAAGTTCAGAGGTATAATCATACTTGACTTACTATCTGAAAGAGTGACCAGAATGTAAGTTCGGAGGCACCAGCTGGTACATAACTTGGTAATTTAAACTATTGAGGGAGTGAGAGTTCAGCGGCGCCAGCGGGTGCATGGCTCGATAATCTGAAATAGGGTGGATGAGAGTTCAGTGGTACTAAAGGGGTACATGCCTCGATAATCTGGAGAATGATGGATGAGAGTTCAGTGGGACTAAAGGAGTACATGACTCGATAATCTGGAGAATGATGGTTTAAACATAGTATTTCTTCAGGAACTTGCCGTTGACGGGCAACATGAGCAAATCTCCGTTCTGCTTAGCGAGGCGGTAGGCGCCGTTGGAGAACACGGTCTCGATGACAAATGGACCTTCCCATTTTGGCTGGAACTTACCGGTGGTCTTGTGAGTCATGACCATCGGCCTCCGGACTGCCAGAACAAGATCACCCACTTGGAATGTTCTGATTTTAACTTTCTTGTTGAAGGCTCTTGAGATGCGTGCTTGGTATAGCTCGATCCTTTGCTGAGCTAGGAGGCATTTTTCATCTAAAGCCTCCAACTCTTGTAGTCGTCGTCGGTAGTTATCATCCGTCGTCAATTAATAAATGAGGGCGACTGTAGTGCCCCGTCCCTACATCGTGCCCCGTTGATTCGTCCACGGGGTGCGCGAGAAAGGAACACTGTTGCTATCGACTCGGTCGGGACCGATAGGTCGGGATCGATCGAATCGATCGAACGGGAACGGTTGAATTAAGATCCATTCCACGTTATGGGATGGATTCTTCGGAACCAAGTCCCATATTCAGCGGGTTGCGTCTCGAGGATTGACTTTGCGGCTGAGTCGGGAGAGACCTCCCGTTGCTCTGCTTTTTACGCCGCTTGCGTTGGTTTTGGCTTTGGTTTTCTGAATGCGTTTTCGTGAATGTTTTCGATGGTTTTCATGATTTACATTTCGAGCTCGCATTTCCTATCGAACCCTTGCATAATACAGTATTCTAATCGGTTGCTTGTGCGATTTCAGGTGATCGCGTAGGCGACGTCTAGCGCAGCCAACAAGTCCCTCGCCTCAAGCAAAACTCAAGGTGAGTGGCTGACCTCCTTCGTCTCGACCCTCTATTTCAAATGAGAACTCGGGTAATGTTACTAAAATTGAATGATTCGCTTGCAGAATACAAGTCTTATATGTTAGAAGTGAATAAGAAATATCGTTGTGTTGAAAAGAGAGAATTAATTCATGCCTGCAAAACGACCAAGTGAATGAATTGATCACATAATAAGTCCCAACGGTACCCTAAAAAAAAATACACCATGTTAACCTATCATGAACTTGGACAACTTGTCGACAAGGGGAATGGTTTCTTCGAGCGGTAACCCGGGGCCACGGGACCGACTCGGCCTAGGAAGAAACTGGTTGTAGCCGAGTTGGGTAATAGGCAACGCTGGAAAGGCGATCGGTAAGACGGGGACTTGCATCGGGGCTCGCTACCTGCGTTGCAAGGGTCCCGCATTACCAGGCTACGTCCAAGGCGGCTGGTTAGGCCAATCCTGTATCAAACACTTGATATAAATTGTTATCAACTAACATGGTAAGTTTTATGTCGCACAGCGCGCTCTGCCGGAGGAAATCTTGGTATAACTTAATGTTTCTTATGAAAACATCTAGGATGGCTAGAAAGATCACTCAAACAAGTTGTATGATTTTATCTAAATTCTTAAACCAAATGAGAGCCTGGAAATAAATTAGCCACTCGCCTGTACATGTTGATTGTACTGATCCTCGCTCTCTATACAGGTGCGATAGATCTGGAAGGGCGTGCTACGTAAAGGGAGGCAACGCTCGTGTGAATTGAAGCTTCGTCCGTGCATTGAAGCTTGGATCGACCCTTTTGAAGACTCCGCTGTTGAAGATCGAAGACAGATGGAGCGCCTTCCCACCATCCCAGGTGGTTTGTAATTTTGGTTGTAATCAAGGGATGAATGTATGTAATGGCTATCTCATCGACGTTCACTTTGTATTGGAGTCAGTTTGTAAGAAGCCCGCACGACGCCCTTGTATCGAGTCTGTAATATGATGTTCATTATCAATAAAGCTTAAGTTTCCTTCTCTATAATGTGTGTTCAATTTACTCTGCGTATTCTCTTATCGTTGTGTTTCGGATAACTTTACGACTATGCCTTGTGCGAGCGCAACTTAGGCTTGCACGGCATCACGCCCGGGGGACGACTATCGATTCTGCGGAATCGGGGCGTGACATAATGGTATCAGAGCACGGCTTTACGTCCTTGGCCTCCAGTGTCGAGTTTCTAGTCTCAAAACCGTTGGTCTCGTGTCGATGAGATATGTCATTCCATACGAGTGAGTCCGTGATAAGTATTATGACTAATGTATTTTTGCCTTCAAATTTCCAGAAAGTGCGGCGGTGAACGAAGAAAGTGCTTCGAGCGGCTCGAGTAGCTCGAGGCCCGGACCCTCAAACGATGCCATAGGACGGATGTTGCGTATGCTGGAAGCACAACAACAACAAGCTCTGGAGAATCAACGCCTCAATGAGCAACATCGACGGGAGACTGAGGCACATCGACGGGAGGTAGAGGCGCGCCAGACCCAGTTCGAGGCCCGATTCGATGCACAATTCAAGTTGCAGCAGAAGCAGCTTGATACTCTTCAGCAAATTATACAGACTGTGGTGGCCAACAATAACAACTCTATGACAACTCCTGTCGTGACCGAGCCTGCGGCCAGACAAAGTGATGTCGATCCGGAGGCACCCGAGCCTACATATGCAACACCGAGAAGTTCTAACTTCGACGTGTCGAAATTCACAAAAAGTTGCCGTACTTCCTTCTACGGCACGGAAGATCCCTCCTTGGCGATCGACTGGTTAGAGGAACTGGAAGATAAGTTCGAGCTGCTAGACGTCGAAGAGTCCAAGAAAGTCGCATGCGCTCAACTTCTACTCCGGTCGAACGCACACGACTGGTGGGGCGTGCAAAAGCGAGCGATCAGACGCAACGACGAGACAGCGGCAATTTCTTGGGCCACCTTCCACGAGGCGTTCGAGATCGAGTACCTCCCCGAAGCCGTTCGACAAGAGAAGGAAAATGAATTCATGCAGCTAAGGCAAGGGAATATGACGGTGCGGCAGTATGCAGCAGAGTTCAACAAGTTAGCCAAGTTTACTGGACAATACCTGCCTTCCGTGGCGAGTCGTGCACGACGGTTCGAAGTGGGCCTATGGCCATCTATTTCTGTCCATGTGTCCGTTCTAAAATACCCAACGATGGGGGAGTCTCTCAACCACGCCCTCCGCCTTGAAAGCCAATACCCTCCAGGTGCTGCCGGCGCTGTGTATACATACAATCACAAACGCCCTAGCCACGCGGGAGGAAACAACGTGACCAAGCGTCCGAACAACGGGCCCCATGGCGGATATCAAGGGCGTGACACACGATACTGCAACCGATGTCATCGTTACGGTCACACGATTGACTACTGCCGGATACCAGAGGATGGGTGCTGGAACTGTGGCAAGAGGGGCCACACTCGTGCTGATTGTCCAAACAAAAGGCCGAACCCAACGGCGCCCCAGCAACACCGTCCAGGGAATCAAGTCCCAGCGCCTCGAGCCCATCAACCTGTACCGCAAAATGGCCAAGACCGTCGCCCCAATGCCCAGGGCCGCATCTACGCCATGACTCGAGATGAAGTACTTGCGTCAGATACGGTCGTGACAGGTATACTTAGTTTCAATAATGTGCCTGCTCGTGTACTATTTGATTCAGGTGCTTCGTATAGTTTTATATCGGCGGACTTTGTCGCCGAGCACAAATTTTCGATGATATCGTTAGACCTCGACCTTAGTGTAAGCACACCTTCGGGCACACCAATACTCACTAATTTAGCTTGCGCCGACGGGATTATCTGTATCGGCGGTCAAAAGATCGGTCTTGACGTGATAGTCCTAGATATGAAGGACTTCGATATCATTCTGGGAATGGATTGGCTCGGGCCATGCAACGCAACCATAGACTGCGCCAGGAAGACGGTCACTTTCCGCATACCAGGAGTGCCTGAATTCTGCTTTTCGTGTGGTGAGGCATCGTCGACCTGCATGTTGATCTCGGCAATCTCTGCTCGGAGGATGCTGTATTCTGGGTGCGAAGGCTACTTGGCGTCCGTCCGAGACATGCGACAGGATGGTGCAAACGTAGGTCAGACCGACGTTGTGGCAGAATTCCCCGATGTGTTTCCGGACGAGCTACCCGGCATGCCCCCCGACCGAGAGATCGAGTTCAGCATCGATACATTTCCCGATACTCGACCGATTTCTAAGGCCCCGTACAGAATGGCTCCCACCGAGCTGAAGGAACTCAAGGTCCAGCTACAAGAGTTACTCGATAAAGGGTTTATTCGGCCTAGTGTTTCACCGTGGGGAGCGCCCGTATTGTTCGTAAAGAAGAAGGATGGGTCCCTGCGTCTGTGCGTCGATTACCGGGAGCTGAACGAAGCCACCATCCGGAACAAGTACCCATTGCCCCGCATAGACGACTTATTCGATCAACTGCAAGGCGCCTCGGTATTTTCGAAGATTGATCTCCGCTCAGGTTATCATCAACTCAAGATCAAGTCAGACGACGTGCAAAAGTCCGCCTTTCGCACTCGTTACGGCCACTACGAGTTCCTGGTGATGCCATTCGGCCTGACGAACGCCCCTGCCGCCTTCATGGATCTGATGAATCGGGTATTTCGACCCTTCCTTGATAAATTTGTCATAGTCTTTGTTGACGATATTCTGGTCTACTCGAAAGACAGGGCACAGCATGCAGAACATTTACGGACCGTGCTCCAGACACTTCGAGAGAATCATCTATATGCAAAGCAGAGTAAGTGCGAATTTTGGCTCAGCAGCGTATCCTTTCTGGGTCACATCATTTCGTCCGAAGGTATTGCAGTCGATCCGAAGAAGGTGGAAGCCGTTGCTGATTGGAGGCGGCCTGCGTCTGCTAGTGAGATTCGAAGCTTTCTTGGTTTGGCGGGATACTATCGACGCTTCGTGAAAGACTTCGCGAAGATTGCATCGCCATTGACTCGCCTCACTCAAAAGGGAGTCGCGTATGAGTGGTCGGATGACTGTGAAGCTTCATTCCAGGAGCTAAAACGGCGATTGATTTCGGCACCTATACTCGCGCTTCCGGATGGGCCAGAGGGTTTCTAGATATTCAGCGATGCTTCAGGCCAGGGCTTGGGATGTGTGCTCATGCAGCAGAACAAGGTGATATCCTTCGCCTCGAGACAATTGAAGCCGTACGAGAAGAACTATCCTACGCACGACTTGGAGTTAGCGGCAATTGTGTTCGCGTTGAAATTGTGGCGTCACTATCTATATGGTGTGGCGTGCGCGATCTATACCGACCACAAGAGCCTCAAGTATCTCTTCACTCAGAAGGAATTGAACTTACGACAGCGGCGCTGGCTCGAACTGATAAAAGACTATGACTTGATGATCGACTCCACTCCGGGCAAGGGAAATGTTGTGGCGGACGCTCTGAGTCGAAAATATCTTGCCTCGCTCTCCATCGACCGCAGACTACTACAAGATTTAGAAGAAATGGGCATCGATCTCCGGGTTCGATTCAGGGATATACGGTTGGCGCAGCTGCAGTTAGAGCCGAGTTTGCTGGAAAAGATCAAGACCGCTCAGAAGGATGATCCGTACCTGAAGAAAATGCACGAGCGAATTTCAACAGGTAGTGCGACCGACTTTGCGGAAGACAAGATCGGCGTGCTGAGAATGAATGGCCGACTATGCATTCCGGATGATAAAGAACTACGAAAGGAGATAATGTCGGAGGCCCATTATACGAAATATACATTGCTTCCAGGCAGTACCAAGATGTATAAGGACCTCCGTACGACCTTCTGGTGGCACGGGATGAAAAGAGATATGGTGCTCTTCGTGTCGCAATGCATGGCCTGTCAGCAGGTGAAAGCTGAACATCAACGACAGGGCGGGGAGATGCAGAACCTTGCCATTCCAGAGTGAAAATGGGATCATGTCACGATGGACTTTATTGTTGGCCTACCGAAGACACCACAGGGGAACGACGCTATCTGGGTCATCGTCGATCGACTAACCAAGTCAGCGCACTTCATTGCCATCAAAGTTACTTGGAGCGTTGATCGCCTGGCACAGATTTATCTTGACGAGATAGTACGGCTGCACGAAGTTCCAGTATCCATCGTCTCTGACCAGGATTCACGGTTCATGTCGTAATTCTGGAGTAGCCTTCAGTCGGCGCTGGGTACCAAGTTGCAATTCAGCTCAGCTTACCATCCTCAGACCGACGGCCAAACGGAGCACGTTAATCAGATTCTCGAAGACATGCTACGGCTCTGCGCAATTGACTTCAAATCAAGCTGGGACGTCCACCTACCGTTGGCAAAATTTGCATACAACAATAGCTATCAGTCCAGCATCCAAATGGCGCCGTATGAAGCTTTGTACGGCCGGAAGTGCAGATCGCCCATTTGCTGGGATGAAGTCGGGGAACGGCAGATACTCGGCCCGGAGCTGGTGGAACAGACTGTGGAGAAGGTCAAGCACATTCGGGAAAGACTGAAGATTGTACAGAGTCGGCAAAAGAGCTACGCCGATACCCATCGAAGACCGCTTGAGTTCCAGGTGGGCGATCATGTGTTCCTGAAGGTGTCGCCTATACGAGGAGTTACTCGGTTTGGCGCGAGGGGGAAACGTCGTCGACCTGCATGTTGATCTCGGCAATCTCTGCTCGGAGGATGCTGTATTCTGGGTGCGAAGGCTACTTGGCGTCCGTCCGAGACATGCGACAGGATGGTGCAAACGTAGGTCAGACCGACGTTGTGGCAGAATTTCCCGATGTGTTTCCGGATGAGCTACCCGGCATGCCCCCCGACCGAGAGATCGAGTTCAGCATCGATACATTTCCCGATACTCGACCGATTTCTAAGGCCCCGTACAGAATGGCTCCTGCCGAGCTGAAGGAACTCAAGGTCCAGCTACAAGAGTTACTCGATAAAGGGTTTATTCGGCCTAGTGTTTCACCGTGGGGAGCGCCCGTATTGTTCGTAAAGAAGAAGGATGGGTCCCTGCGTCTGTGCGTCGATTACCGGGAGCTGAACAAAGCCACCATCCGGAACAAGTACCCATTGCCCCGCATAGACGACTTATTCGATCACCTGAAATCGCACAAGCAACCGATTAGAACACTGTATTATGCAAGAGTTCGATAGGAAATGCGAGCTCGAAATATAAACCATAAAAACCATCGAAAACATTCACGAAAACGCATTCGGAAAACCAAAGCCAAAACCAATGCAAGCGGCGTGAAAAGCAGAGCAACGGGAGGTCTCTCCCGACTCAGCCGCAAAGTCAATCCTCGAGACGCAACCCGCTGAATATGGGACTTGGTTCCGAAGAATCCATCCCATAACGTGGAATGGATCTTAATTCAACCGTTCCCGTTCGATCGATTCGATCGATCCCGACCTATCGGTCCCGACCGAGTCGATAGCAACAGTGTTCCTTTCTCGCACACCCCGTGGACGAATCAACGGGGCACGATGTAGCCCGAGATTCGTTGGGCCGTTTGAAATACTCGAGCGGGTCGCCCTAGTGGCCTATAAAATTACCCTACCGCCGGCGCTCGAAGGTGTGCACAACGTCTTCCACGTCTCCCAGCTGCGGAAGTACGTGCACGACCCTAGCCACGTGGTAGATTTTGGCCAGCTGGAGCTAAAGTCCGACTTATCCTACGTCGAAGTGCCAGTTCAAATCTTAGAACACAAGGATAAGCTGCTGCAGAATCGGACGATCCCTCTCGTTCGCGTACTTTGGAGGAACCATGCGGCAGAAGAGTCGACATGGGAACTCGAGTCTGAGATGAAGGAAAAGTTCCCTTCATTGTTTTCATAGAGGTAGGTTCTGTTCATAAGTTTCGAGGACGAAAATTTTTCTTAGTTGGTTATGGTGTAGTGCCCCGTCCCTACATCGTGCCCCGTTGATTCGTCCACGGGGTGCGCGAGAAAGGAACACTGTTGCTATCGACTTGGTCGGGACCGATAGGTCGGGATCGATCGAATCGATCGAACGGGAACGGTTGAATTAAGATCCATTCCACGTTATGGGATGGATTCTTCGGAACCAAGTCCCTTATTCAGCGGGTTGCGTCTCGAGGATTGACTTTGCGGCTGAGTCGGGAGAGACCTCCCGTTGCTCTGCTTTTCACGCCGCTTGCGTTGGTTTTGGCTTTGGTTTTTCGAATGCGTTTTCGTGAATATTTTCGATGGTTTTCATGAGCTCGCATTTCCTATCGAACTCTTGCATAATACAGTGTTCTAATCGGTTGCTTGTGCGATTTCAGGTGATCGCGTAGGCGACGTCTAGCGCAGCCAACAAGTCCCTCGCCTCAAGCAAAACTCAAGGTGAGTGGCTGACCTCCTTCGTCTCGACCCTCTATTTCAAATGAGAACTCGGGTAATGTTACTAAAATTGAATGATTCGCTTGCAGAATACAAGTCTTGTATGTTAGAAGTGAATAAGAAATATCGTTGTGTTGAAAAGAGATAGAATTAATTCATGCCTGCAAAACGACCAAGTGAATGAATTGATCACATAATAAGTCCCAACGGTACCCTAAAAAAAAATACACCATGTTAACCTATCATGAACTTGGACAACTTGTCGACAAGGGGAATGGTTTCTTCGAGCGGCAACCTGGGGCCACGGGACCGACTCGGCCTAGGAAGAAACTGGTTGTAGCCGAGCTGGGTAATAGGTAACGCTGGAAAGGCGATCGGTAAGACGGGGACTTGCATCGAGGCTCTCTACCTGCGTTGCAAGGGTCCCGCATTACCAGGCTACGTCCAAGGCGGCTGGTTAGGCCAATCCCATATCAAACACTTGATATAAATTGTTATCAACTAACATGGTAAGTTTTATGTCACACAGCGCGCTCTGTCGGAGGAAATCTTGGTATAACTTAATGCTTCTTATGAAAACATCTAGGATGGCTAGAAAGACCACTCAAACAAGTTGTATGATTTTATCTAAATTCTTGAACCAAATGAGAGCCTGGAAATAAATTAGCCACTCGCCAGTACATGTTGATTGTACTGATCCTCGCTCTCTATACAGGTGCGATAGATCTGGAAGGGCGTGCTACGTAAAGGGAGGCAACGCTCGTGTGAATTGAAGCTTCGTCCGTGCATTGAAGCTTGGATCGACCCTTTTGAAGACTCCGCTGTTGAAGATCGAAGACAGATGGAGCGCCTTCCCACCATCCCAGGTGGTTTGTAATTTTGGTTGTAATCAAGGGATGAATGTATGTAATGGCTATCTCATCGACGTTCACTTTGTATTGGAGTCAGTTTGTAAGAAGCCCGCGCGGCGCCCTTGTATCGAGTCTGTAATATGATGTTCATTATCAATAAAGCTTAAGTTTCCTTCTCTATAATGTGTGTTCAATTTACTCTGCGCATTCTCTTATCGTTGTGTTTTGGATAACTTTACGACTATGCCTTGTGCGAGCGCAACTTAGGCTTGCACGGCATCACGCCCGGGGGACGACTATCGATTCTGCGGAATCGGGGCGTGACAGCGACACGGAGTGAGGGGATCTGAGTCTCCAAAGGGAGGACTGCCTCGCTTCCGTACACCAGAGAGAATGGTGTATTCCCGGTGGCTGTTCGAACCGTGGTGCGATAAGCCCATGAGCACTCGCCGAGCTTCTCGTTCCAGTCGTATTTGTTGGAGGAGACGAACTTCTTGAGGAGCTTGATGATTGTTTTGTTGAATGCCTCTGCCAACCCGTTTGCTGTCGGGTTGTATGGTGTCGAAGCGACATTCTGAATGCGGTGCTTATCGCAGAATCGGTAGAATGCATGGCTTATAAACTATGGACCATTATCTTGGATGATTCTTCGTGGTAGTCCGAAGCGGTAGATAACGTGATGCTTAAGGAAGCTGATCACGTTTGAAGTTTTAACTTCTGCGAGTGGGACAGCTTCCGCCCATTTGGAGAAATAATCAGTGATCGCAAGTATGAAGCGATGTCCTCGGGAGGAAGGTGGGGTGATTGGACCAATGATATCCATCCCCCATGCTTCGAATGGCCAGGACGCCACTGTCGGATGTAGAAATTCGGATGGTCGGTGAATGAAGTCTGCGTGGACTTGGCAGGCCTTGCATTTTCTGGCATAATCTATCGCATCTGCCACCATCGTGGGCCAGTAGTAGCCCATCCGGCGAAGGCGGTCCTGTAGCTTAGGGCCGGGTTGATGGGCCCCACAGACACCGTCGTGAGCTTCTCGTACAGCTTCTGTAGCTTCCGCGTTCGACAAGCACCGGAGCAATAATCCGTCGTAGGAGCGGCGATACAATATTTTCGTCTCTGTATCGTAGAAGAATCTGAGAGAACGCCGTCTAATAGAGGTGGCTTCCTTTGGATTCTCTGGAAGGATGTCGTATACGACGAAGTCGATGAACGGCTGTCTCCAGTCCGGTGTGTCGTCGACCGTCTGGGCGGAATAACTTGCAATGGCTTGAACATTGTTCTTGGGACAGACCAGTTCGTGGCCTATTACGTCAACCGAATAATGAGCTTGGTTCGGCACTGCTAAGGAAGCGGCAAGGCCTGCTAGGGCATCGGCTTCGATATTTTGGAGTCTGGGGACGTGCTCGATGAAGAATCCCTCGAATGATGAGATAATGTTGATCGCAATTTGATGGTAGGAGATCATGTCTTCATGGCGAACCTCGTATGAGCCCCTGATCTGATTGACGATTAGTTGGGAGTCATCGTATGCTTCAAGGTATTCTACCCCCAGCTCTTTTGCAAGTTGGAGGCCAATGACCAGAGCGTTATATTCGGCCACATTGTTGGAGCAGGGTTCTGTGAGGGAGTAGGCGCGATTGATCACCAGCCCAGTAGGAGAAATTAATACCACTCCGACCCCGACGATGATGTTTCCCTTGGGTCCGGTCCTTGAGGCGCCATCGAAGAACATTTGCCATATGTTATCGTGGGTGGCTGTATTCGAATCGACGACCTCGTCTGGGATCTCTTCATAGATTCTGGATGACTCCGATCCTGGGTGGGCTGCCAAAAAGTCTGCTAGGGCTTGACCCTCACTACCAAAATACATAGATTTACCGACGGCCATATCCGTCGGTAGTCCGTCGCCAAAAATAAATACCGACGGATTACCGACGGATATTTTGGTAAAACAGCCGTCGGGAATAACCTCGTCGCTAAAACATATCCGTCGCTACTCCGTCGCTCAGCGACGACTTAGCGACGGAATACCGTCGGCGCATTTAAATATATATAGCGACGGATTACCGACTAGCTTTCGTCGAAACATGTATCAGGATATAGGGTTAGCGACGGAAACCTCCGTCGCTAAAGAGTCGGCAAAACCGTATCAGTGATTTTCTGATACGCAATATCCGTCGCTAATCCGTCGTAAATTTGTCGGTAAAAGCGTATCAGAGATTTTTCCATACGGCAGGTCGTCGTTATGCCGTCGCTAATCCGCCGAGGTGTACGACGGATTAGCATCGTATTAGCGACAAAACATCCGTCGCTAACTGCAAAATTTATGGACATCAAACAGAACCATGTCGACGGATATTCCGTCGCTAAACCGTCGCTAACTGTAAAATTCTCCAGGTAGCGACGGATATTCCATCGGGACTTTGTCGCCAGTCCGCCGTAAGTTAGTCCCCAATCCGTCGCTAACTGCAAAATTTATGGACATCAAAACAGAACCAGGTCGACGGACATTCCGTCGCTAAACCGTCGCTCAAGGTAAAATTCTCCAGGTAGCGACGGATATTCCGTCGCCAATCCGTCGAAAAATTGAATTCCTACAGTTAGCGACGGATAGTCCGTCGGGACTTTGTCGCCAGTCCGTCGTAAGTTAGTCGCCAATCCGTCGCTAACTGCAAAATTTATTGATATCAAACAGAACCAGGTCGACGGATATTCCGTCGCTAAACCGTCGCTCAATGTAAAATTCTCCAGTTAGCGACGGTTTTTACGTCGCCAATCCGTCGCTAACCTCAGTTTCTCCAGTTAGCGACGGGCTATCCGTCGCTGAGGGGTCGCCTGTCCGTCGCTAACTTCTAATTTTTGAAAAAAAATACTGCAAACAGACCCTTTCCTGTTTATACAACACATCCAACACAATATCAAACATGCCAAATATCCATATACAACACCATATATCCATATCCAACACGAATATCCAATGTAGCCAATATCGAACACCATATATCCATATGCAAAATATCCATATCCGACACCAATATCCAACGTATCCAATATCCAACAAAATATTACCAACACAATACATCCAATATCCAACATTAAATTATCCAAACATAAAAAAAATATCCGATCATACAATGTATCCAAATGTCTACAAAATCAACAACATAAACAAAATCAAACCCCGTCCGTCGGATCGTCTCGTGCTCGTGCCGCCGCATCCGCTTTGCGTATGTACTCCTCCACCGTGTGTGCCGGCACTTGGGACAAGACATGGTCTGGAAGCGCGCATAGCTGCTGTGGCGACAACATGTCAAGGAACGTCAAGATGGTGTTATCCGATACGATGCGGGCGTCCGCAGAGCGGTTAAACGAAAGCCGTCCGGGGGAAGAAGGACCAGGTCGATCCGAAGCACCGGCAGCAACAGTAGACGGACCGGGAGCAGACGGACCGGGAGCAGACGGATAGCGCCCCAACACTATCGCCCGCAAATCTGACACCGCGGAGGTCAGAGTCGCAAGCTGCGCCCTCACATCGTCAACCGGGGGCGCTGGGGGAGGCGGAGGCGGTAGATATCTCGGGGACGGCTGCAACGAGGGCGCCATGGAACCTAAGCCGTAGACGCGCCCTTTCCTAACGCCGCCGACGGATTCTACGAACACGTCGTCGTAGCGAGCGGCCATAGAAGAGTGCGTCTGGGTGGGCGTCGTTTCGCCGACATTCTCGGAAGAGGGCTCGATCTCAAGCCGACTAAGTGCCTCATGATACGCAGCCTATCCAATGAATGTGTTTGTACTATAAGTTTTCCTAAGTTATAATATAAATCCTATGTTTCCCTAAGTTATAGTCTGAATCCTAAGTTTATCTAATTAACTTAACAATAATTATATTTCTAACATAAATCTCATAAACGTAAGTACTTACATCAGTCTCCTCGGCCCTTGCGTCGACGAAGCTCCCGTCCTTCCGCCTCTTGTGCGTATGCACGAATACATCGTGAGCGGTGACCGTCTCCGCCTCTTTCCCCTGCTTCACCGCCCGTCGGACCTGTATACGTAGAATTTAATTAACTTCGTATATTAACAGTACAAAATTAAATAATAGAATGAATTTGAATTTGCGCTATCTCACCAAATCTGCACGCGTCGATGCGTGGGGCCTTGATCCCCCCGTATGCAGACCCGCGCCCTGTCGATTAGCCTTAGCTTTCTCCGATTTCAGCTTGAACTGCGGAGTATCCATCTTCTCCAACATCTGCTCATAGTACTCCGCCCGGATCCAGTCCTTTCTCGTATGCGCCGTACGAAGGTCGTACACCGCATCCCGTATCTTCTTCCCGGCGGCGGCTTTGTAGGTCCTGCGGATCGCCTCCTCACGATGGGGGGCCACCAGAACGTCCTCTGACATACAAATTCAAATATCACGTAATAAAAAATTTAATGATTTAAAGAATAATTAATAATTCACCGACGTATTTATACCCTCATCTCGTCGAACCAGACGTACTTCATGTCCTGAGGTACCTCAGAAAAATTGATGTAGGGGCCATGGTAGTTATCCCGGATAATGCGCCCTAGAATCCGGGCAGCATCCCATGGGAAAAACCTATAAAGAAGCAACGATTGGATTATTAACTTGAATAAATGAAACAAATTTAATAAATTAACTTAAATTTACTTACGATTCACCAGCGGGCCATAGCTCTCGTCGGAACTCGCCCACCAGCCTCTCTGGTGGCGTCGGGGGATCCGCGGGTCCGCGAATGTACTCCCCGGTATCAGGATGAAACTGAATCCCGGGGTACTCCGAGGCCCACCCTGCAGTAACTGCTGGGCCCCCTGCTGCATCTGCTGCTGTATCCGCTGGTACATCCGGTGGCGGAACGGATCCGCTAGCGGATGGAGTCACAGGCCTCGACGACGATGTCGGTGGCACCGAGGAAGAATGACGGCGGGAAGAGCCTGTGATCGGGCTCTCCAAGTCGGGCTCGGAGGTCACATCCGGGGAATGCGGCTGGCGACCACGACCGCTACCACCACGCCCACGCCCACGCCCACGACCACCACCACCACCGCCGCCGCCGCCGCCACCGCCACGACCACGGCCAGCACCACCAGTACGGGTGCTCGCAACCATGCCCTGTAAATAGAACACATAAACAAAATACCGACAACATAGATTTATAAATAAATATAAACCTAAACATATCCATACCAGCAGCAGGGCGATGAGTGCCACCCAGACGAGTAGGCCTAGGAGTGCCATCTGCAAAAAGAAACTCATACAATAATACGCAAATATCCCAAACTAAAATAAATATTACAATCAGAAGTGAAGTACGAATAAAAGCTAGATACACAAAATCTGATAAAATCATGCACCAATACAACAAAGTACAATTCTTGTAACTTTTGATGAAAGGGCATCTTGTGTTCCACTAGACTTGTAATTGTAAATCCAAATGTAATAGGGTAATTTAGGATTCGAGACTAGATATTGGGTGCTTCAAGATACAACTGAAATATAGCGATATTTAATCATCGTCATCGTCCTCTTCCTCGGCCTCAGCCTCATCATCATCATCATCCTCATCATCGAATTCATCTATATCCTCATCCTCATCCTCATAAAGTTCTTCTTCTTCTTCTTCAGTCTCAATACTTGGGACAAGACGCCTCTTTCTCCCCTGGTTGACATCTAAGTCTTGTATATCAACCTCTTCCTCCCCTCTATTTTCATCAGCAAGAGGTATATCAACCTCTAATTCAACATCCATGTCACAAGACTGTTGTCCCAAATATTGGGGCTTTTCGATCTGGTCCTCTTGGTATGCTGGGTCTCCAACGTTGAATGTATTTCTAGATTTAATCTTGCATACTGTCCACCAGTCAAAGCGATCTCTACGACGCCTTGGGTAGCTTGTATAGTAGACTTGAACAGCCTGACTTGCTATCGCAAACGTGTCGGACCCCCTATACCTCCTGCGATGATTTATATCGACGAATCCAAATTGTTTATCGATTCTCCAACCAATATTTGGTGTCGTATCGAACCACTCACATTTGAACATAACAATATGCATATCAAATGGGGCACTATATTGTAATTCTATAATATCCCGAAGCACTCCATAATAGTCAAAGTCCGGCTCGTCGTCATAGATTGTGCCTCTTATGCAAACACCAGAATGCTTCGTACTGAAGTCGTCATTGAAAAATTCTGCATTTATAGGATGTTGAGTTGTCTTAAACTTGAAGCCATTAACGACATAGCCGGGCCAAGTCTTTGCATGCTTCTTCGGTCCCAATGACAAATAACAGATGCTCTCATTTGTGAGTGTACTTGGTTCAGCTAATAAAACCTGTAAACTTTAAATGTATTAGTGGCATATATATATTTAAATGGTAGCCGCATAACATATTATCTCAGTTACTTACGTAATCTCGAAACCATGACGGAAAGGTAAAATCAACCTCTCTTTGAAGTCCCTCATCGGTAATATCGGTTGTCCTTATTTTGACTTCATCTCTAAATACACTGTTAGAGAGAATAAAAATTAGTGTAGTCACTTACCTCACCAAATTAGAGATTATAACGAGGTGTAGTCACTTACTTCTCCAAATCTCTCACTTCTTGTATGTCACAATTTAACAAGACATATCGGTGAGCGGCATCATACTCATCGTCACTCAACCACCGTTTCTTACTAGCCCCAATAGGCTTGCCCCTTAAATTGAATATACCTCCTTCCTCAACGTCTTCGTCATTCCTTTGAGGTCTATTTCGATTTGTCTCAACATGAGTATCGAAATAAATGGAGCAAAAGTTTGACACCTCCTCGATAAGATATGCTTCGTATATCGAAGCCTCTATATGAGCCTTGTTGCCAACTTTCTTCTTTAGATGATGTAGATACCTAGAGAGACAAATTATCTTAAGAATTAACAATGAATTGTAAAATCCACTTAAATTATATCGATTTTTATTTACCTTTCAAAGGGGTACATCCATCGATAATGAACAGATGCACCGACACGGGCTTCGTATGCTAGATGAATCGGTACATGCTCCATACTGTCGAAGAAACCCGGTGGAAATATTTTCTCTAACTTGCAAATTGTTAAGACAATCTTCTCCTCAAGTTGTATCATATGTTGCACCGTGAGCTTAGTTGAACAGATATCCCTGAAGAATGTAGACAGCTCGGCCAACAGAACCCATACAGCAGAAGGCAACAACTCTCTCAACGCAATGGGCAGTAATCTTTCCATAAACACGTGGCAGTCGTGACTCTTCATTCCTGTTAGCTTGCGTTCATTGAGATTAACGCATCTAGACAAATTCGACACATAGCCGTCGGGAAATCTTAAAGTAGATATCCACTTGCAGATTATTAATCTATCTTCCTTGCTCAATGCGTATGGCGCTATCGGCTTAGTTACTTGTCCACCAGCTCCCCTTTGTATCAAGTTTAGATTATGACGTTTGCATATCTCGGCCATGTCTTGTCTTGCTTTTGGATTGTCCTTCGTCTTTCCTTTAATATCCATAACGGTATTGAAGACATTATCGAACACATTCTTTTCGATATGCATGACATCAAGATTATGCCTAATAAGATTATCTTTCCAATAAGGCAAGTCCTAGAAGATACTCCGTTTGGTCCAGTTATGGCTTTGTCCGAACCCCTCGACACGATTGTTCGATGGATCTTCCATTGCGGTGGGCAATTCCTTTACATCTTCCCAAATATCGTATCCCGACAATCTGGCAGGAGGTTCAGAAAATTCTTGTTTTCCATATCTGAACGCGTCCTTGTTCTTTCGCCAAGGATGTCTCGTTGGCAGAAATTGACGGTGACAGTCAAAGAAAGAAGTTTTTCCTCCATGTCTAAGGCGGAACGCTTTACTATTTTTTATACATATCTGCAAGACATGTTGCCGTGCGTACTCCATCCCGACAGCATACCGTATGCTGGAAAATTATTGATTGTCCACATGAGTGAAGCTCTCATCTGAAAGTTTTGTTTTCTGGAAATATCATAGGTCGTGACGCCGATCTCCCACAACTGTTTCAGCTCATCCACCAACGGCTGTAAATATATATCGATATTCTTTGTCGGATTTTTGGAACCGGGTATGATAGCTGTCAAGAACATATAAGGAGTCTTCATACAAATCCATGGTGGCAGATTGTAAGGGGTAAGAATGACCGGCCAGCATGAGTATTGAGATCCCGACTGTCCGAAAGGGACGAAGCCATCAGAACATAGCGCCAGGCGTATATTTCTAGGCTCTGCAGCAAAATCTGGATGACACAAATCAAAATATTTCCACGCCTCCCCATCCGAAGGATGTGACAATTCTCCTTCGTCCTTTATGCGATCTTCACTGTGCCACGTCATGTGTTCTGCTGTATTCAGAGACATATACATCCTCTGTAAGCGCTTCGTGATCGACAAGTAATGCATATACTTGTAAGGACGTCGTTTTCTAGTTGACTTTCCTTTTTCCTGTACTGTCTTGTAACGATCCGTATTACAGAACCAACAACTTTCTAATACGCAATTCTCTTTGTAATACAATATGTATCCGTTGCGACAGCAATCTATCTTCTCGTACCCCAGTCCCAGTTGTCGGACCATCATCTTTGACTTGTAGAAGTTTCTTGGGAGCTCTTTTGATTCCTTCGGTAACACCTCATTAGTTAATTGTGTGATCCGATCATAGCAAGCTTGTGGCAAGTTAAAATCAGACTTTATGTTCAACAACCGCATCGTCACTGACAGTGCGGAATGAGTCTCACAACTAGGATATAGAGGAGTATCTGCGTCCTTAAACATATCATAGAACTCCTTTGCCTCGGGATTAGGATCCTCCGGATCAAAATTAGGCCCTGCCGCAGCATACACCATATCTCGTGCAAGGTTCTGCATGTCTCCATAATCCACAGAGCATCCGTCGTCTTCGAGGACATCCGTTGCAGCATTATCATCAAAAGCATAAGTACCAGCTTCTGCAGCCTGTCTTTCTGAATATAATTCACCTTGCGATGACCACAGGCCGTAATCACGTACGAAACCCTTACGGGTCAAATGATCTCTCACAGTCATCACTTCTTCGAAACGTCTATTGTGACAATTAACACATGGACACTTGATTTTGTTATCGTCCATGTACTGAGTTTTGCTCATGGCATACTTAAGAAATACTTCCACACCTGCCTGAAAATCGTCACTCACACCAATTCTGCTCTCGTGTTGTCGTTTGTACATCCATGTACGATCAACAAAGTAACAATTCATGCTCGATTTGATGTGAATATCTGTATCGTAAGACAAACTAAACATAAGAATTAATAGCCCGATACCGATACTCATATCGTAAGAAAAACTAAACTTGTGGATAACACGCTAGGCCTACGACGAGGCTACTTAGTATCACAATCTAACATAATTAGTATATAATCATGTAACTGGTGGATCCGCTAGCTAGTAAGCCAGATGTACTTAATATCAGAGAGTATCAGATTAGTATCAGTATATAGGTTAGGTAGACCGTATCAAATGCATATCGGAATAGTAGGCCGAATAGGAGGCCGAGATAGTCGAGAAGAAGGGAAGAAAGGAGGAGCAGATGTGTCCAGAGCCATGGTGGAGGAGGAGAAGTAACATGAGAGGAGTTTTCGTCGTAACATCTCCTGGCTCTGCTGGCAACTGAAGTCCAGATGCTACAAAGGACGATCCTTCGCTGAAATCGACTACAACACCCATCAGTTCAAGTTCATTCCTATATGAGTAGATTCCAATGCCATAGAAGTCATCAGTTTGTTGACCTTCCTCTATGGCATTGGAATATACTCATATAGGAATGAACTTGAACTGATGGGTGTTGTAGTCGATTTCAGCGAAGGATCGTCCTTTGTAGCATCTGGACTTCAGTTGCCAGCTTACGGCGGAAACTGCTCTCATGTTACTTCTCCTCCTCCACCATGGCTCTGAACCCATCTGCTCCTCCCTTCTTTCCTTCTTCACATTCGACTATCTCGGCCTCCTATTCGGCCTACTATTCTGATACCGATACTTTGAACCTTGATCTTAACCCAAACCTATATACTGATCGATACTAATCCGCTACGCCCGATACTAAGTATATACGGTCGATACTGATAGCGATAGTCCGATACCGATAGTGATAGTTCGATACCGATAGCGATAGTCCGATACAGATACACATGGACCTACATATCTATATATCACTAGTAGCCATACTCCTCTACATACTACTCTACACTAGGATCTAGTAACCATATACTACTCTACACACTAGCTACGTAGTCATACTCTAAAATAAGGTAAACTAATTATGCCTATATATAGATATATATATAGGCATAATTAGTTTACCATAATTAGTTTACCTTATATATATAAGGTAAACTAATTAAGCATCTTAAAATTATGCCTATATATATATATATATATATATATGTCTGTGTGTGTGTCTGTGTGTGTGTGTATCCGTGTGTCTGTGTCCGTGTGTGTCCGTGTGTGTGTGTGTGTGTGTGTGTGTGTGTGTGTGTCTGTGTGTCCGTGTGTCCGTGTGTGTGTGTGTCCGGCCAGCCCCCCTCCACACATACCCCCCCGTACCCCGCGGCCAGCCCCGCCCCCATCGTACCCCCCCAACGCTGCCCGCCCCCTCGATCCCACCGCCTCCTCCACACCCCCCGCCCCCCGCGCACGGTCAGCCCCCCTCCGCAACCCCCCGTACCCCGCGGCCAGCCCCCGCGCGCCCCCATCCCTCCAACGCATCCCGCCCCCTCCCACCGCCCCCTCCACACCTCCCGCCACCGCCGCCACCGCCGTCCCCCGCAGTCGACGCCGCCCCCGCAGCCCCCGACGCCCCCGGCCCGCTGCACCCACGACCACCGCGCGCGCGCGCGCGAGAGAGAGAGAGCGAGAAAGAGAGAGAAAGAGAGAGAGAGAGAGAGAGAGAGAGAGGGAGAGGGAGAGGGGATTACCTTTGGGAGAGAGAGAGGAGAGGGGGTCGCCGATCGATCACCGCGGGAGAGAGAGAGAGAGAGAGGAGAGAGAGTGAAATTTGGGGGGAATGAAAAAGTTCCCCCCGTCGTTTCAATTTAAGTCTGGAACGTAAATTTAGCGACGGAGTAGCGACGGATTATTCTGTCGCTAATGCGTCAGTAAATCTCGCGCAAGTAGCGACAGATTATTCCGTCGCTAAGTCGTCAGTAAATCTCGTGCCAATATTTTAGGCTTTTGTCGCCAAAATATGCGACGTTCTAGCGACGGATATAAAACTGTTGCTACTTGGCCGACTACCTATCGACGGCATAGCGACGGATATGGACATAAAAAAATAAAAAAAATTGTCCACTGCTTTCCGTCGGTATTCCGTCACAAATTCGTCGGTGATCCGACGGTGATAGCGACGGAAAATTTCCGTCGCTAATTTGCCGTCGCTAAAGTACCGTAATTTGGTAGTGCCTTAACAGCCTTTTGCGGGACGAAGATCATATGATAGGGGGACAGCAATATTGCCCATGTGGCGAGGCGAGAGCTGAGGGCCCCTGGTTTAGTCATGAGGACTCTGAGAGGGTTGATTCGTGAGATCACATGTATGGTTTGTCCCGTGACATAGTGCTGCGTCTTTTGAATGGCGAATACCAGGGCGAGGCATTCTTTCTCCACAGCGGTGTATCGGTGTTCGGGCCCGACCATCATTCGACTGAGATAGTAAATGGCCTGCTCGTGGCCTGCGTCGTTGTTTTATGCCAGCAGGGCACCGAGGGAGTGTTCCATTGCTCGTACATAGAGCAGTAATGGTTTTCCAGGGACCGGGGCCACCAGGACTGGAGGATTTGATAAATATTCTTTGATGTCATCGAAAGCGCGCTGGCATTCCTCGTCCCATACGAATGAGACTCCCTTCTTCATGAGGTGGGTGAACGGTCGGCATCGCCCGGAGAGGTTGGAAATGAACCTCCTGATATAAGCTAGCCTCCCTTGGAGGCTTCTAAGTTCACGGAGATTTCTCGGGGGACCCATCTCCATGATTGCCCTCGTTTTCTCGGGGTCTACATGGATACCCCGTGCAGTGATGATGAAGCCCAAGAACTTCCCATTGGATACGCCCAAGAACGATTTTGTAGGGTTCATCTTCAGATTGTGGGCTCGCATTAAGTTGAACACCGTTCTCAGGTCTTGCAGATGATCCTCCTTACGGCGACTCTTGACGGCGATGTCGTCGACATAGCATTCCACTGTCTTGCGCAAATGTTCTCTGAAAATGATACTTATGGCTCGCTGATATGTAGCACCAGCATTCTTTAGACCGAATGGCATGACTGTGTAGCAGTATGTGCCAATCGGGGTTCGGAATAAAGTGTACTTTTCGTCGTCGGGAGACATCTTGATTTGATTGTACCCCGAGAATCCATCCATGAATGACATACGTTCAAAGCCGCATGTATTGTCGATCATGATGTCTGTGATAGGAAGGGGAAATTCATCTTTGGGGCATGCCTCGTTCAGGTTGCGAAAGTCGATGCAGATTCGAATCTTCACATTCTTCTTGAGGACGGGTACTATATTGGCGACCCAATCAGGATGTTGCTCTTCACGAATGAAGCCGCTGGCTATTAACTTGTTGACTTTAGTTTCGATCGCGTCTATGACGCCTGGGCGGAAGCGTCGTTGTTGCTGCTTGACTGGCTTTGCATCTGGCCGTATATTGAGTTTGTGGAGAGCGATGTCAGGATTTAACCCCGGCATGTCTTCATAGCTCCAGGCGAACACATCAATGTATTCTCTGACAAGTACTAACAGCGATTTTCGTTCTTCGTCAATTAGGCTTTTACTGATAAAGATCGGTTTTGGAGAAGATTCGCTGCCGAGATCCACTTGTATGACCTCATCTTCGGTAGGAGGTTCTCTCAGTTCGAATCGCTTTTCCTATTGTGCGTCTAATTGCTGGGCCCATGGCTCTAGCTCAAGGATTTCGGGGATGTCTTCGTCTTCCTCGTAAGCGTCGGTGAATGCCATGTTGACTGACATGACTTGTCTGAGCACATCTCCGATGCTGGTATCTGAGTCGGAAGTCGGTGATCCGGTTGAATGTGACTGCCAGTCGCATTCTTCATCTGAGCTTTCAGGGGTCGTAGTAGGCGTTACATACCCTAAACCGCATCGGGTTTTGTTATAGTAGTTCCGTGGTTTGCCCACCGGGGCTGGCGTCTTCAAAGGTAATCGTCGTCCAGTGTCGTAGTTCAGTCCTGGCGTTGTCTCTAGATCATACCCCTATTTTTGCATAAGATATTTGGATTGAGGGCTATAGAGATACAGAGGCAGTCTTCCAACATCTGACCCGAAGTCGACTTCTTCCATAGCGAGGGGATATGGGTTGTTCATCCGGCCGAAGATGATCGGATGGTCCCCTCCCTCGACTATTCGGTAAGTGTCTTCTACTGGAGTAAGTCGGATGGCGGTGTACACGTTTGTCACCTGTGTATATAGGTGAGTGCCTATACCGTGTTCCATAGCATACATTGTACATAGCTTATTGAGCTCGGTGTAGTTCAAAGATAACCCTTTATTGATGAAGTAAGGTATCTTTTCTAGAGGGATTACATCATCTGCGGAAGGGGTATCGGAGTGGGCAGCCACATACTTGGCCAATTCTGGTTCTTCTTCGGCCACCCCCTGTATAAATGAAGACTGAGAGGACGACCTAGTCAGCTTGATCTTCAGAGGCTCAACTGGCGGAGCAGATCGTAGAGTTATTGGTAAACTAGCAACCCCCAGTTTGGTACTTGATGTGAGGCGAGGGGTGGCTGGTTCGCTAGAAGTGTCAGACCTTGCATCGGGGTGAAGAACCTTCTTGGGAAGGCGTATTGTGAGCGGTCTGTCGGAGGGATTGGGCTTCTCCGTTTGGAGCTGACCGACTCTCGGTAGTCTGATGGTAAGTGGCCCTGTTATGGGTCTCGGCGCTTGGCCGGACCTTGGCAGCCAGATTCTCATTTGTTCTTCTTGTGTGGAGAGACTGATTGCGTCCTTACGCAGAGTGGCCATAAGGGGTGCGAAATTGCCCGGTTTGCGAGCCTGAAGGTAGATCGTTAGAGGTTCTTCTGATCCTGTAGCCGTCTTGTTGTGAGCTTGCACATCTTCTTCGACCAGATGCTTCTTTGATTTTTTGTACAGACATGAGTCTGAGTAATAAGATTCGACCCCCTTGAAGGGATCGATATCGGCAAACTCTGTCTTCACGAAGCCGTGCTTATCGACATATTTGAAGCACTGGTGTAGCGTGGAAGGCACGATCATGTAATCGTGTATCCAAGGCCGCCCCAGAAGGATATTGTAAGAAGTGTCGGCATCTATGACATAACAGGTGACTTCTGATTGGAGATCGCCGATCTGACACTTCAAACGGATCTTCCCTATTGGGTAGCTCCTGCCCGAATTGAAACCGCTAATGGCGGTGCTTGTAGGTGTCAGGCGATACATCGGAATGCGAAGATGATGTAGCAGACCCTTCGGAATGATGCTTATAGAGGACCCAGGATCAATGTGCATTCGGTCCACCTTTACGTCGCCGATGTATCCAGTGTAGTATAGCGGGCGATCATGCAGGTTAGTTTTGATGAGCATATCTTGCGGAGAGAAGACGATATTGGGCATTGCTCTCGTACACGCACTATCTTGGAGCTCTGCAGGTTTGTTATCTCCCGTGATGTTGACCTGAGCCAAGTATGCGTCGGCATTTTGGAGCGCCTCACTTAAAGCCGTACGGACATCCTTTGAGAGCCTGAGGAGTTCATATAAAGACAATTTGGCCGGGGTATTAGTTAATTGCGCTAAGATGTCGAAGTTGTAGGGCCTCTCCAGCCCCTGAGGTGTCTCCTTCCGGAGAGACTTGTCGAAGCGAGTCTCCTTCGGCCTAGGCTTGTCGGTCGTCGAAGGCTGAGCCGGTCCTGGAGCATCATTGGTCGTGGGCGGATGATCATCAGTCGCGTTTTCGGTTACCGGTTGGGCTTGTGTTCCAGATCGAGTAGTGACGGCCGAGACTTCCTCTTCTTCCGCCGAGGCAGTGCGGCAGGATCTGACTTTTTCACTTTTCCTTTTAGAAGGTGGAGAGGGCTGTGTTACCTCGTGGACTAGGTCCGGATGGACCCATATGACTTCCCCTCGTGCTGTGGTGAGGGGTACTAGACCAGCAGCTTGATCGCGAGCAGGCGGCAGATTAGCAATCTCCATTATTGCCAGAGGGATGGGTATAACCCCGTCCTGAGTCTCTATTGGAGGAAAGCTGCCGAATTGTACGGACACCATATTGGCTGCCACGGTTACCTCTTCGAAATCGATGGCCAGGGCGTTCGAATCGATGAGGTTTTGGATATACCGTTTCAGTTGGTAGCAGTCGTGTGTAGCATGGTGGACGTAGAGATGGTAATGGCAGAACTTTGGGTTCTCCAGATCAGTCGGCCAAGGCTTCCGTCTTGGTGGAGGAAGCTGAATCCTATCTCCTTGTATAAGCATGTCCAAGATAGGCTTGACGTGTCCGTCTTCAAAGGAATAAGTGATTTGAGGCCATTGTTTGTCTGCCGGCTGTGGCTCGGGCTTCTGGGCTGTATCGGTTACCATAGCCTGCTTGCCTTTGTTGTCCCGGTTATTGGAGGGGCTACTCCCATTGTCGTTGCTGGTGTTGGGACGCTTGCTCTTGTTCTCTCCCTCCGAGATATGCAACCCCTGTTGGCGAGCCTTCTTCAATCGTTCTTCAGCACTTGTAGCACTGATGATAAAAGTCTTCCAGTCCTTGAACTGACTTTCGCACATCCAGAGACTAATTATTGTAAGTAGTCTCTTTTGGCAAATTTCAATCAAAGAAGAGTCCGGGTTGCCAGATGGTAACTTCATTGCGGTTTGACGAAACCGTTCAATGTAATTTCTCGTCAGTTCTTTCTCTCCTTGAACGACGTCCATGAGGGTAGACATCGTAACGTCCTGCCCTACATCATAGAACCTCTCCAAGAACAAGCGTTTGAAGCCAGCAAAGGAGTGGATGCAATTGTCTGGCAGGTTGCGGTACCAATCGAAGGCGACTCCTTCCAATGCCCCAATGAATAACCGCGTGAGGATAGCGTCATCATGGGGCAGATGGTCGGTAGTGACCTCAAAGTAAGTGATGTATCGACTTGCTGAAGTCTTGCCATCATATGGGTTGATATTGAATGGCTTATATCTTGGCGGAAAGGGAACATCCCTCCATTCAGCAGGATATGGTTGCCGTATTCTGAGGTCTTGAGAGTTTTCTCGGGCGTGGAACATTGCTCGGAGCTCCTGAACCTCTCTTCTTACTTCTCGGGCCTCATCTGTCGAGGTAGGGGCCGTTATCTCGGGAGGATTATTACCCTGGTTTGGTGCCGCTGAATTTGAATCTACGTTGATTGCGGGACCCATGCTTGTCTGGCCAGGTGTCACTCCCTGCAGAGTAGGAAGTGCCGCTTTGATCTCGTCTACAGACTTGACCAAGGCATGCAATATGGCCTCCAAAGTGTCGATGCGCTGGCGATCGCTGGAACCGCCTTGATTGCTATCTGTCATGAATACCGTCTTCACATGAGGAGTGACGGAGGGAGTGGTGGAGGATGTATCCTCCGAGTCGTACCCATGCGTCGAGAAATCATCTAGATATGTGGGGCTGTTCTCTTCAGGTTCGGACTCGGAAGGGACAGTACCCCCAGCTTCGGAGCTTGCTTCATCTCGAGAATCATGGATGTCCTCGGGGACATCAGCATCTGTTGTACCCGATGGAAGGGTTGTTTCTCGGGGTTCGTCTCCTTGAAACGTTGGATTATTGTGGACGTTCGGAGGAGTACTACCCCCAGCTCCTACGACCCCCAGGGTCGGGAACGATGAGTCTCCTGTTGCAGTAGATTTTGTCTTCGACCGGGTGTGTTGGTATACTCCGGTGGAGGGCAACCGTTTAGCCGACAATTTCTTAGTTGTAGTGGCTGATATCTTTGGACTGGAGATGCTTGTCTTCTTCCCTCTCCCCTGGGCGGGGACCTTCTGAGCGGAATTGCATGAGACAACAGGAGGTGCCTCATCTTCTGAGTTCGGGTGCTGTAGTTTGTGGAAGACGGACGGACGATCTTCCGTCACTGCCGCGTTGTTGCAGCAGCAGTTGACGATGATCTGGGTGCAGTAACGTCCATGTGAGGATTCTTTGCACGCCGAGGCCCCTTCTCTTTCCTTGCGTTTGTGGAGGATCGTCTCACGCAGGTCAGAGGAACCACTCTGTCCGTTCGCCGCCGGGGATTGGACTTGAGCGGTTCTGTACAACTTCCCATCAGAGGCCCGTGTGATAATCAGCGGGACGCCCTGATAGTCAGAGGTTGGGCCAGCTGTCTGGGCTTGATGAGCCCGCACTGCCCTAGACTTCTTCTTTCTAGCACTTGTGGGTACATAATAGGAAGAGTCCAAGTTGAACATCACAGAGTCTGGCTTATCATCCAGAGAGTCATCAGGGTTCGGACCGTACGAGAGACGGTCGAAAACTGATCGAGAGGAGCACGGAGCAGATGCTATACGGCTGGAAGAGGAAACCGTACGGGCTGTCTGCATGCGGTTGTCTCCTGTCGTCGGACAAGTTCTTATGCGGCTAGGGGTCACGACCGTGCAGGCTGGCCGCATGCGGTTGGCATCTGTGGCCGCTTGGGTTTTCTGCAAACGATTGACTTTACTGGCCGCATGAGTCTCATCCATGCTGTCGGGAACTGTAGTCGCATAAGTTATGCGGCTGACAGAAGTAGTCGCATGAGTTTTCTTCATGCGGTTGGCAGATGTAGCCGCATGGGCTTTCTCCTTGCGGCTAATACTCTTCTGCGGTTCGGTCCGCGTAGAGTCCCTCTTTGTTCCTGCAAGTCCAGCATCATAATGTTTTCTTCTGCCGGACTTGGGGACAGCAGAGTTGTCTACGATCTGAAGTGGGACCGCAGGAGAATCCTTCTCTCCGTCTTGAGTAACAGAGGGCATCCCATCGAGGGCTTGAGGAGGAGCAAATAACTTCGGTCTCCATTCTTTGCGAGCCTTCATGGTGCGGGTGCGCTTCTGGGCCGGGCCAGCGCTGCCTTCAGAGAGCATCTCTTCGAACGCCTGTTGGTCGAAGCGGACGACCATCTTCTTTTGTGTGGAGCCATGTTTGGCTGCATCTGATTGCGTCACCAACTCCTCAGCCATGGAGAAGTTAGTCCCCAGCAGAGTCGCCATCGTGTTTGCCATTGATTGTAAAAGTACAGAACAATTATCGGAGGACTGAACTTAGACTCACAATACAAACTCGCTCGTACAAAGAAAGCCTAGGGACGAAAACCTAGGTACAGCAGTCTAAGTACGATTGTTTATTTTTGATTCTGGGGGGTGACGATAGAGGCTCGGAAAAGCGACGGCCGCTCTGCCTTACTCCTTGGACGATCAGTATGCAGCCTTGGCTCGGGGAAGATCTGCTCGACGTTGATGAAGAAATGCTCTTCTTGCTCTCCTCGGATTGCTTTCCTGGCTTCTCTCTCTCTGTGATATCAAGAAAAAAGGGGGAGCTCTCTCTGTGTAGATCTCTCTCTTCTTATTTTTTTATTCTTTTGTTGCCGACATCTCTCCTCTTTTTTTTTACAAGGAAATGATGCTGGCTATTTATAAGAGTGGGGGGTGATCATTAGGGTTTGCTAATGATTATCTGTTTGGAATGTCGGCGCTCCTTCATTCTATCTGAACCCTTGATCCTGATTATAGTGAATCTCGGCCATTAATGCGGATAGCATCGTATCTCATGAGCAATTAATACTAGCTGCTTTAAATCCTCGTGATTGATTATGCCAATGTCTGATTGCTCGCCACGTGTCCCATTAGCTTGATGATAAATGATATGCCCTGATCTCAGTAATTATGATGATGATGTAAAATATATTTGTTGAGATTCGGTTAAATCTCTTATTGATCCCATGCCACGTGTCTTAATTGTGAGTCTTGTCAGAGCCGCATAGGATTGACGATCCTCGAACCGCAGAGAGATACTCTTTGTAAGCCGCATAGGACGATGCTTCATCGAGCCGCATATGCGTAATCTTTGTGAGCCGCATGAGCTGGCGTTGTATTGGGCCGCAGGGAATGTGTTCCCAGGGAGCCGCATGAGCTAGCGTTGTATCGAACCGCATGGAACGGATTCTCAGGGAACCGCATATGACTGATTGCCACGTGGCAATCTGGGACTTCTGACGGATTTGGTCAGAGATTTTCTTCTTTTCCCGAGGAGTCAGTCATTATGGCAAGGCCATTATGAAACTTTATGTCAGGGTCGCCATAGTGAATCGTGCTGGAGCAATAAATGAGGCCACTACTCAAAACGACCAGCTGTAGGGAAGGATCACACATGGCGTCCATCGAGCCGCATATGCCTTGTTGACCCGCATACGCTTCCGAGCCGCATGCGATTGAGAGTCTTCTTTGAACCGCATAGGGCCGCTCCTGTGTGAGCCGCATAAGCTTCTTACTTAGAGCCGCATGGATCATTATTCTAATATTTTCCATGCTTCTACACACTCTGTTTGTAAAATTATTCTTTTGAGGCGTTTAGCCGACGAGCACGTGTTAGCTCGTATTGTACCTTTATTTACTGTCTGCCTACGGGTGGTAACATGATTGACAAATCCTAGGGTTGATCATGTATTGACTAAAACTCTTGCTAGTCCTGACATTTTGTACGACTAGCTTCATGATCATCCAATATGTAATGTATGGGACGCCTTACTATTGTATATTGATGCTCTAATATCTTGTGACTGTTACTACTTGCTTGTGATTGAGACAATAGGCTTGTTCTTGACCATAGGAGACTGATGGATGGTAGTTAAACCCTCATATATCTAGACAACCGTGACCGTATAGTGACGTGGATTCTATTTCATTATACGTAGCTGGCTATGTCTGCCCCCGCTCTCCAGTATTCTGGTTCTGGGGCGTGACATGGTTTTAGTGGTGGCCCATGCAGGTCTTGTAAATCAAGAAATGTGAGGGTTTACCGGATAGATGTCTCAATCAGTATTCGCCCTTGATCTCTGCTCGTATCTTCAAATCCCTGAGAATCTTGACCTGATCACATGCTTGCATCATTGTACTATCCTGGTCCTTCCTTAATATTCCCGATGTCATTGCTTCAGTGGGATGTGCACGGATACTTTGACAAAGGAGACCACCAAGCTGTCAGGAACCTCTCACTCGAGCTCTACACGAAGGATGTCCACTTGAGCTCTGGGGCAAAGTTTTGGCTCGGAGCAAGAATCTATTGAGGGAGCACATCCACCATGTCGTCAGAAAAAAATACTAACTGTGAGAGACCCATCTGAGTAGGACGTATACTCTGATAATATCTCCTCCAGCACTCAATCCCACTACTGATATCATTCTTGTAAAGGTGATCTCTCAGAGTATACGTCCTACTCAGATGGATCTCTCAGAGTATCCTCTCTGGTTGGTTGTCGTATCATCATTGCCGAGGAATGAGGGTCGGAGGACAGTCAACTTTATCTACGGTGAAAAAATGTAGAAATGTTACAAGGTTGTCTAAAATAAGTGTAGGAATGTTGCAAGGTGAAACAATGTATCAAACACTATAACGAAACCCAAACCCGATATGCAAATCCAAATTAATACGAAAATACACAAGTGTATATAGGGGATTAAGTGTATAGAGGTGAAATACATATATATACATGCTTGGAGGTGTCCACGTGTCCAACAAATGGACATAAACTCATGAACACACTGTATCAATGAACACATAGTCATAATGTGTCTCCAAGTCCATTTTGGACACGAAAAACACCTCAATTAGGGTTAGGGTTTCCCTTCAGTCTCCTCGCGGTGGTGGAGGGGGAGGAGGAGGACAAGTTCGGTGGTGGAGGAGGAGGGGATTAAGTGTACAGAGGTGAAATACATATATATGCATGCTTGGGGGTGTCCACGTGTCCAACAAATGGACACAAAGTGTCCAAAACCTCACGAACACACTATATCAGTGAACACATGGTCGTGATATGTCTTAATGTCCATTTTGGATACAAAAAACATCTCAATTAGGGTTAGGGTTTACCTTCAGTCTCCTCGCGGTGGTGGAGGAGGAGGAGGACAAGTTCGGTGGTAGAGGAGGAGGATCTCGCGGTGGAGGAGGAGAAGGGGCTCGCGGTGGAGGAGGAGGAGGAGAAGGGGCTCTCCGGAGGGAGGAGAAGGGGCTCGCTGTGGAGGAGGAGGATGAGCGGCACCGGAGGGAAGGGGGTCGGGCTGTCGTCGAGGTCGGGGGAAGAGGGGCGGAAACAAAAATTTTGGGGAGAGGAAGAAATGAAAAGTCGAACCGAGGAAACCCTATTTAGCAGAAGTTAGCGATGTCTGTAAATACGTCACAAAACATCGACTATCCTTTAATATTCGGCGACGCCTTTAGTCATTGCGACGCTAAACGTCGCTGAACTAATAAAACTAGCGACGTTTTCTGACAAATCAACGACGTTGGTTTTTATTACACTAAAGATAGTCGTAATATGTCGCTGTTTGTCGCTATCAGCGACGAATTGTGACGCATACTTTTGGAGTCACTAAATCCAAAAATATTAGCAACGTTTTAAGTCGGCGTCGCTAATTTCGTCGCTGATATGACTTATTTTGGTAGTGTAGTCGGCTCAATGAACCGAATGAGAAGAAAAAAGTAGGAAAGCTCACTCTATACACTCTAGGATACTACAATATACTACTAGTATACTCACTCTATATACTCTTACTTATGCAAGCCTTTTGAGGCAATCAGCGTTATACTAGATTTTCGAAAAAAATCTATAACTCTGATAGGCCCAAAAGGCTTGGCATAAGTAAATTTAATTTCTAGAGAATGGCTCAAAATACTGTACCAATCATACCTATAATTCTAAAATACTCTATACACTCTAGGTACTAGGACTGAACTAACTCTCTAACACTCTAATGACACTCACTCACATATACCCACTCTTACTTAGGAATATTAAGATCTGACACATATTGATAATCACATACACTAACACTCTTAGATAGGATACTCGCATTCACTTCTAAATATCCTATTTGATCCTAAACTACATTCGCTCACTAGTACCAATAATAACTCAAATAGGCACTCTCATTTTCCCGAGATACTATACTGATACCAACTGATACCACTGCTCACACTCATACTCGACATATACACACTTCACTCATACATTTGCCTGTACTCAAGCTCCCAAATAGGATTCCCCCTATCTCCTAAAGTCCTTGACTTCTCTAACCCCTGCCCACGTGGCTTGTAACCCGAGCCAATGTAAGCCTTGCAGTCGTCAGCATATGGTCGAGGGTGACTATGGCCCTTGCAGATCTCATTAAGACAGAGTCATAGGAGAGGTCAAAATTTTGGAAGAAAAGAAAGAAGTAAGGAGGATTCAGAAAAGAGAATAGCAGGGAGTTTCTCTCCTCTAGACCCTCAATTTATATGTGCATGGTGTTTGCAAAAAATAAAAATTTGTTTTATTCCAAACTTGTAAAAGAGTACAAAGTACAATGAATTCTGGGAAAGTACAACTTTAGGAATCTGATCAGGAGACGATCACTTTATCCTTTGGACTATGTGAACTTGAAGACTGTAGCCTCTAGAGAACGCAACAGCAATTTTGTAAGAGTTCTTGATCTCTTTTCGATGATGATTGGAAACTCTATTTATAGAGTTCAGGAAATAACTGTTTCAGCAGTTATTCTGATGTGCGCAAGGCTGGATTGCGCTATACTGGATTATGCCAACCTTCTGTTGCGCCAACTTTCATTCAGTTGTCAATCGTGTACTAACTGTATTTAGACGCGTGGCATCATATGATTGAGATACGCGTGGTCGTATACAGGATAGTAGACACATCTTGAGAGATTAGTGGCATGTGCGCCACGTCATCCTGCTTTAGAATGTAAGTTGTCTTAACTTTATCAGGTTGTGCGAGCTTCAGTCAACAAGTCAAACTGCGCTTGATTTGAGCTGCACCTACACACGTGGCAGCTTCTGAGTAAAAGTCGTTTAGGTTGCGTCCAGGCGCAACTAATGATTTTGTTTAGATTGTGCCTGGACGCAACTCACGAAGTGTATAAGACAGCTGTCCACCAACTTTTCCTTGAGCGACACAATTCACGGAATTCGAAGAGATTTTCCTCGTTCACTGTTGTGTCAGTCATCAGTATGGTCAGGTAATGATGACCATTAAGTGTCAGATACCACGTAGATTTTGGCGCAACTAGATTGGGCGCAGTCTGATATTGGGCGTAATCTGATCGGTGGCGCAGTCTGTTATTGGGCGCAATCTGATCGGTGGCGCAGTCTGTTCTCCAAGCTTCATATCAGTGGCACAACTTGATTTTTAGGGGCAATTTGATCACTGATCAGTATATTCAAGGCGCAACTTGATTTTTAGGCTCTACAAGACCCCCTTCAAAGTTTCTAAAACTTAAAAACATTGCAAAGTTTTAGAATACTTTAAATTTATAAAAGTTTTGACTAAGTCAGGTTGCGCCGGTCAATGCTCGGTCATCATGATTAAATACATTTCTCGAAAATATTCAACCTTCTCTTTGTCTTCCGAAGTTTTATTGATTTTTTTCAGTTTCCCATGAGGAATACGAAGAGTCAATTTATTGAGATATATGTAGTTGATCTCCGTACTTTGGTCTTCACTTCTGTTATTCAATGGCTCCCAAGAAGAAAGAGATGGAGACCAATGCTGACACCGCAACCAAGTCTCCTGAAGCGAGACAGGATGTTGTGCCTACAACCTTTTTGTTGGAGGCTGACCCAGCTTTGAGGGCAGTGAACTTTCTGAACTGTTTCGGTTTAACTCCGTCAGTCTTCAATCGCTCGAGTGGCGGATCATCCTCTGAGGAGCACGTCAATTCGAAAGGATTTTTCAACCTGATACGTCACTCGGAGATCTGCACCATACAAGAGTTGGCCGCCGCCCTTCGTCAGACTGATGAAGGCAAGGACAAGAAATAATGTTCTGGACAGAACAACTTTTTATTTTTATGTCCTTGATTGTAGGGGTCCACCTGTCTTTATGCAATGAAACCTAGAATTTCTGATTTTGTGTGGCTGTAATTTTGAATAGTGCTCATGGACGTATTCTTTTAGCTACTTTTTTGTTTTACTGTTTCTTCTGAAGAATACGTGGCAATCGTTACACGGTTTTAGATGCCCATTTTTAATTCCTTCCCAAAATAGGATCCTAAAATGATGCACCCACCTCATCTTTAACCTCTTTAAAAAAAGGACATCCAGAAATGAAAGAATCATTCATACTCTCTCAAAACAAATGTCTTCCCACAAGGTTTCACATGTGCCACTTCATTATGATATTATTTGCTTGTATGCTATGTCTTCAAAAATTGGTAAGTCTCATCGAAGAATCAATAGTACGAATACTCTTCTTTTATACCACTTTTGGAGACAGGTATTGATCTACATGTTGTAGACACTATTGATATGCGCTAACTATTTCTGAGAATAGGCGCACACTGTGGTCCAGTGTTTAGCTCTGATCAGAGACGCATATTGCTGACATACACTTGTTTGATCAGTACTTAATGCTGATATGCGCCTGTTTATAGGCGCAATGCTGATGTGCGCCAGTTTGTAAGCACATACTGCTGATGTGCGCTTGTTTGTAGGCGCATTGCTGATGTGCGCCTGTTTATAGGCGCATACTGCTGGTAGATTTCTGCTAACTTCTCATATTTCATTAACATTTGCAGGGACTTGGTTAGCGAGCTTCTTCAGAGCTAGAATTGGTGATTTGGATGTCGCAGAGAACATTCTTCTGACACCCACATCAGATAGCTCATATGGTTCTGACACTCAAATCAGACAGCTCAGGACTCTTCATGTTAAGAAGGGTCTTCCTCAGATGGTAGGAAGAGCCTTTATACATGAGAGTTGGATGGTGAAGACACAGAACTAGAAATTGTATCACAAGGGTGATCTCGTTTCTAGTTCTTCTGGCAGGCTGTCTTCTCTCCACCAGTTGTATTGACAGCAGCTCATCTTTGGGATGCTGTACTCTGTGGTTCTCCTCTAGTCTTTCTCAGAGAGAAGACCAGAGTTAATTCCATTGTCTGGCTCGTTGCTTCAGATCGAGACGACAAGGAATTGCCACCAACAAATAAGAACCAAAGATGTAATAGACCTTCATTTAGAATAAAAATCCGAGATGTAATAGATTTCCATTAAGATGTATCTATGTTTTTAAAGAAGGAATAAAGAATGATTTTCTCTTCTTTACGATTTGATTTTAATGTGGTGATAAGAAACATAGAATCAAAAAAAAATATGGATGACAAGTTGCTGATGTAATACAGAATTTTAAAAGTATAGAGAATATGAACTTTCATGAGGAAAAGTGAACGTTCACTTCAATTTTCTAGATAAGGACACTGAAAAATGAATGAACAGTCACATCGGATAATGAACGAACAGTTATAAATAAATAAACAGTTATAAATGAACGAACAGTTGGGCTTCTTTCGAAAAGGCGCATCAGTTCTCGAGATTGACTATCTAGTTGTTTTGTCTATAAATAGAACAAATTTTTTGTAGATATCATCACTTTCTTTCTTTTCTGTACAAAATATCCTCCAAAGATTTATTCATCCCGAAGCTTGAAGGAAAGACTGAGACACCACCTGCTGAACCCTCAATACCTCCTCAGAAAGAAAGGGGTGAAGGCTCAACTGTTCCTGCACCAGAAGAGGATTTGATTTCCAAGCTAGTAGAGCCTGGGAAGACTGCCGAAGAAGAGGCATTGAGGATGGCTGCCTGTAAGTTCTTTGTGAGTTCAGACAATGAGATATTTGAACTGTTGGCGAACTATGTATTTAATCATGAAGGGTCAGGGCCTCCTCCCCGTCTTTAATATTATTAATTCCATTCTGCTTTTGAATAAAAATGAACTTTTATTTACATCACGTCTCTGAAGATAAAGTACATTTTGTCTTTATATATAATATTTCTTGAGAAATTTTCCATTGATGGGCATCATAACAACTCTGCCATCCATATCTGTTAATTGATAGGCTCCATTAGAAAAGACTTTATTTATCACATATGGTCCTTCCCATTTTGCCTCGAACTTGCCTTTGCTCATATGTGTCATACTCATAGGACGTCTGACTGTAAGAACCAACTCGCCTTCTTGAAATGTTCGCACTCTAACTTTGCGATTAAAATCTTTTGAAATCTGAGCATGATAAAGCTCGATATGCTGTTGAGCTAATAATCTTTTCTCATCGAGCGCCTCCAATTCCTGAAGTCGAAGACGATCATTATTATCTGTCGTAAGCTCATTAGCAATGGCGATTCTCAATGATGGAATTTGAATTTCTAAAGGTAGAACAGCTTCACATCCATATACCAGAGAAAAAAGTGTGCAACCTGTGGGGTTACGGACAGTAGTGCGATATGCCCATAGACATTCTCCAAGTTTATCACTCCAACTGCGTTTGTTAATAGAGACAATTTTAAGGAGTTTAATAATGGTCTTGTTGAATGATTCAGCTAACCCGTTAGCCGCAGGATTATAGGCTGTAGAAGCGACATTATTGATTCTGTTGTCATCACTGAACCTATTAAATTTTTGGCTGATGAATTGCGGCCCATTATTATGAATGATTCGACGAGGGACACCAAATCTATATATCACATGATGTTTGATAAAATTGATAATGCTACTAGTCTTTACTTCGGCCAAAGGTATAGCTTCTGCCCATTTGAAAAAATAATCAGTTATGGCTAAGATGAACCGATGTCCTTTAGATGAAGGAGGATTGATAGAGCCAATTATATCCACGCCCCAAGCTTCAAAAGGCCATGAGGCAGCAGTTGGATGAAGAAATTTCGACTGTTGGTGAATGAAATCTGCATAAATTTGACATGCACGGCATTTTATTGCATTATCAATAGCATCTGATACCATAGAGGGCCAGTAGTAGCCCATACGTCGGATAAGATCCTGTAGTTTGGGACCAGGTTGATGTGCTCCACAAACGCCATCATGAGCTTCACGTAATATCTGCTTTGCTTCATCACCAGCGAGACATCTCAAGAGTAATCCATCAAAAGTTCTTCGATAGAGAGTTTTAGTAGTATGATTATAATAGAATCGAAGTGATCGATGACGGATACTTGTAGCTTCTTTAGGATCTTCTGGCAATACGTCATGTACTGCAAAATCAATGAATGGTACTCTCCAATCCTCGCTATGGACATTGACTTCAGTTAGGTTGCTAAATTCAATGTTGTGATTATTTTCAACACAGAATAGTTCTCTATTAGAAATAACAACCATTTGTTGTCTTTTGATTGGCACTGCCAATACCGCGACTAGGTTAGCTAAGGCATCGGCCTCTGTATTGCATGCGCGATGTACATGTTCGATGAAGAACCCTTTGAACGAAGAAGCTATTTGGGTTGCTGCTTCATGGTATGGTACCAAATCTTGATGTCGGACTTCATATATGCCTATAACCTGATTAACAATCAGCTTAGAGTCACCATATACTTCGAGATATTCAATATTCAATTGTTTGGCTAATTGAAGTCCAATGAGCAAAGCATTGTATTCTGCTACGTTGTTGGAGCATGATTCGTCTAAAGAATAGGCCCTTTGAATAGTTAATCCATCGGGTGAAACAAGAACAATTCCTACTCCAGCAACAAGAGTACCTCCAGGTCCAATTCTAGAAGCTCCATCAAAGAACAACCTCCAAGTAGAAAATTCTTCTGAGATCATATTTGATTCCAATGTTTCGTCTGGAATCTCGTCATAGAGTTTAGATGTCTCAGGGACAGGATAAGCTGCTAAGAATTGTCACCCCCAGTTTTCAGAATCAGGGATATTTTTATCATTTTTCATTTTTGAATATTTTTAAAATTTATTTTATTATTTATGATATTATTTGGGGTTGAAATTTATTTTATTATTTATGATATTGTTTTGGGATTATTTGAGTCGGGTTCGAATTTCAACTCAATCCGACTTGAAACGGGGACCTGGAGGGTAGTTTGACTCTAGTGGGACCCACACACTAGTTAGACATGGCCCACATGATATTAATTTTAGTCCACATGATATTAATTTTAGTTAGTAGTTAGACTAATTATTTATGGATATGTTTAGTTTAATTAGAGACTTAAAACTAGACTAATTTGACCTCAACCGTTAACCCATTCTTAATTTAAATCAAATAGGTCAAGTGGGGGCATTTTGGACATTTATAATGGGGACACCTCACCCTTTCTGGGCAGCCACCTATGGGGGGGATAAGGAGTGAGTCATCATCTCTTCCATTTTATTTTATCCATCCATTTTCTCTCTCATGTTCTTCCCCAAATTTCTAGATAGCAACCCCATTGATTTTATCTCCAAATCAACTCCTTCCATGAAATCTTTTTCATTTCTCCTCTACTCCATAAAAGGAAGGAGCTAGCCAAGTTTGGAAGGATTCGGAGCTCGTTCGTGTCCTTTTGGAATCTCTACGTGTCGGTGTCGTGTCGGAAGGATTTTTCTTTGAATCTCTCTCCCGGAAGGTATAATCTCTCCTCTAATCCATCCCTACATGTATATAGGAATATTTTGAACCCATAGGAATGACCTCCATGGTTGTATCTCCATTTGTGTCCATTTTGTGTCCATTTGGAGGTCATAGGAGTGTCCTTTGTGTTGCGGTTGTGTCCTAGTGGGAAAAACCCTATTTTGGACACTTGTATGCATATATATATGGTAGGATTGATTAATTAGTATTTTAATTTTAGATTTATACTTTTAGAGAGTGGATTGATCTTATTTAGGATGGTTAGAATAAGTTTTATTTAGATTGCTATGTTGGTATCCAAGTATTTTGGCCTACATGTGTTTTTTGTCCAAACAATCCAAATCCGTCATAATTTTTATCCACGTTTTTAGTAGCTAGAGCAACTTAAAAATGCCATAACTTTTAGTTCATAACTCCACTTAACCTCATATTTTTTTTAAAGAACCGTATCGAAGTTAGCTTTCCAAATATATATATTAATAGGCCAAATTCGTTCTAGAACTTTCTGTAGAATTACTTGAGTGTCAGTTGTACGAAAGACGAACGCGTTTCGGTATTTTCGCGATTTCGGGAGCTTCCTGACACGAAAATGCGATCCGTTTGAAGTTTCGGAAAGCTAACACGAAGAGCTATAACATAATTTAATCCTAGAATTTTGTGAAGGCCCAATTGGTACAGTATTAGTTTTAAGTAGAAGAGTGACTATGCGACGTAGGCATTTTGTGTAACCTATGAGCCTAGTATGGATATCATGTGAATGTAGATATCATAGATTGTCAAGAATATGTATGATATAGTACATATATAAATATATATATATATATATATATATATATATATATATTATTGTTATGTAATACATGTTAGTATAGTGTGTGTGTTTGAATGAGATAAGAATGTGTGTGGTTAGTGGAGAGAAGTGAGATTGATAGAGGATATGTGCTAGTGTGTGTTTGATATTGTATAGATGGTAGTGTAGTGTGTGTGTTGTGAAGGTGAGAGAGTTGGGAGGATCATGCCATCCTATTTGACTTGAGATTAGTGTGGTTTGTTGAGTGATTGTGTTTGGTTGAGTGGTAGTGTATTTGTATATAGATGTGTGTAGGTGTGTTAGAAGAGAAGGGTGGTGGATTTGGTATATGTGTTTGTGTGTGTGGTTAGATGGTTAGAGAGTGAGAGAATGAGCAGGAAAGTAGTAAGCAGTAAGCAGTATGCAATAGGCAGTAAGCAAGAAAAAGCAGTAAGCAGAAGCAGTGCAGGATAATTTTTTTGAGATTTTTGTGGTCTCGAAACATCCCCTTTTGACCCACCTTAGACCCAAATACCTACCCCCACTTGTCAACCACATTTAGTACTACGAAACCCCTAAGTTAGAGAGTGTTATTAGTGTGTTAGATGGTTAGTGGAGTAGTGTTTATAGTGTTATAAAATAAGGTTGGTCATGTTATGTTATATGTCATGTTAAGATACATTAGGGGATTTGTGGTAGTTGTTTGAGTTGGTTCTTGAGAGTTATTTTAGGAGTAGCATTCTAAGTTAGATGGGGGTTAGATAGATGATGTTTGTGAGGGAGAGTGAGTGTGGTTTAGAAGAAATGGGTTATGTTAGATGTGGTATCTTGATATCTCAAGATTACCTTAAGGTAATGTTGGGATGACCAACATGGAAGATAAGATAGATTAGATGCCCAAGAACCCTAGATTTCTTGGTTGGTAAACCCTAGATAGGATAGTATCTAGCTACCCTAAGAAGCCTAGGCTAGTATCCTGAGATCTAGAAGGATTTCCTTTGTAATGGGCAAGGTATCGGAAATACCTTGTAAGGATAAATATAAGGGGTATTGGGTAATGTAAGGTATTGGGTTTCAATGGGATTAAAAATAGGTTGTCTTGGTATATAATGACTAGATGAGGGTATTTTAGACTAGTCTTGACCCCCGTTGACCAAGAGTTGACTTTTGACCCAAAGTTAACTTCAAGTCAACACTTGACTTAGAATTGACCGAAACCAAACCAGAGTTGACCAGTTGACTGAAAGGCAACTGTTAGTCAACATTTGACTTGTTTGACCTAGGGTTGACCCAGGGTTGACTCAATGTTGACCAGAGTTGACCAGAGTTGACTTTTTGACCAAAAGTCAACTGTAAGTCAACCTTTGACCCCGTTTGACCTAGAGTTGATCCAAGGTTGACTCAGTGTTGACCAGAGTTGACCAGAGTTAATTTTTTGACCAAAGTCAACTGTAAGTTAACCCTTGAACCAGATTGACCTAGTTTGACTTGGTTTGACTTCCAGTGACCTGGTGTGACCTAGTATGAGCCAGTATGACCTAGTGTGACTCAGTCTGACCTAGATTGACCTAGTTTTGACTTAGACTTGCATTCATGACTTGAATTAGCTTCTTTTTTCAGTATTTAGTCCTGTTTGACTCATAGTATCTTATTTTAGGTCTGTGATCACTCTGAGCGTCTGTTCACCCTATCAGCTCAGGACCACAGGCGAGTACATTTTCTGATAGTTTTTATTATCTTGATATCTGCTATATCCGATTCAGTTGTAGTGTTATACTCGATTTCCATTCATGACAGTTCACGGACTAGTATATGTGGGATCATGACATGGAATGTTATTCCTAGAGTTACATGGTATATTGGTACATATTCTGTCTTATTTCAGTGTATTGGTATAGACACCGATTTCAAAAGGGGACTTGCTTCCCTCTTATGGAATCTCGTGTCATAATGTGTCATATCCAGATCCATTGTACTATTCGGGGATGGAGGAGTTATTAGTGGTTGTGTGATCAAATTCCCATATGGTTCTATGGTACATATGGTTCATAGCTATACCTTCGCCTCACGACGGGTAAAGCCTTACCCTATACGGTTCATAGCTTTCCATGGTGACTGGCCTTATCGTTCTATTGTATACAGGGTTCATAGCCGGTCGGATGGAAAGCCTGAGCATATTTTTCCCAAGCCGATCACATGACACACTAATAATTCAAGGCACCTTTTATATTTATTATCTTGGTGACTAAGTTCTGTTCGGGAGAAGGGTTACAGCCCTGGTCCTTGTTTGGCTTAGGGGTTGTAACTCGGCTTCCAAATAGTTCCCAAGTTGCCCTATATACATTCATATCGTCGTCCTTTTCAGTACTCACATCATGATATGTATTTTCAGTTGATTTTGTCTTGTATTTTATTACACTGTCTCTTATAGAATTTGTCAATTCATATGGAACTGCTGTTGGTGTTTGTACTTGCTCTTTTTTCTGACAGGATACCGTTGACATATTACAGATAATTCTGTAGCAGATTGCCCGACCTATTATGGGGTCGAGTCTGATGGAGTAGACCTGGGCTGTAGTTTGTTAGTAGAGCCACTAGACTTTGCTCACCCTGAGTAGTGTAGCTTAGTTAGGTTTGCCTGGCCTATGAGCCAGCTAGTACTTTTTAGACTGTAGTAGTTTTTATATATTATGTGATTCTCTGGGTTATTTGTGTATAGCTCTGGACTTGTGTGGATCTTGGACTTATTTTCTGTTCTCATCATTCGTATTTTCTTTTCCATACTATCTACCTTAGTTTTACATTTGTGATTGAGACTGTATTGCTATGTCACCTCCATTCAGAGTGTATATACTGTACAGGTACATTTATCTGTTTAGTTGTAGTATTTATAGATGACCTAGACAGCGTTCTACCGCCGATGCTGCGGCGTAGGCTGGACGTAACCACGTACTCGTGCCCCTAATCAGGGTGCGGGTCGTGACACGTTTTTGTGGTAGCCCATGCAGGTCAAAGTCATAATTAGTGCGATCTCGTAATGGTGCTCGACTTAGTGTACTAATTACGAGCCTGCGACTAGGATATAGGATATGAAAGGAGTTACTCAATCACATTTTAGGAAAATTCTGATCTTTTGATTACCATGACAACTCTTCTATCATTTGAATTCAATTGTCCTCCTTTGATAATGTCTTATCTTGTGCCATATTGATCTCTTGGGTTCAATTCGTCATCAGGATGACAGTGACTTATTTTCAGGCAGTAGCAGAGCAGATAGCAGGTTCCAATCTTTCAATCTCATTTCTGCATTTGCTTTCTTATAAACTGTCTTGAAATTCAATTTCATCTGTTCCTTGATCATTGGACAAAATTTTGTTCTTGTGATGTGATATTCTTCTGAGATAAGTCGTATGGGCTAGGTCGTCTTGATTATGAGATGGTAGAATCCTCTAGGGTCATACTAGCAGGCATAGTGAGGACATATAGTCAGATTATGGTCGTATTTCTCGGGTGTGGGAATTTAAGGTTTTTGCTGCCAAGCATGCGGCAATGCAAAAATTTTAAATACCATAATTCTAGAGGTATGTACCGTAGTTGAGGACTCTGTGATTATCGTAGCCTTGCTCACTGGCATGACGGAGATTCTGAGTATCATGATTATTGGACAGACGCATACGATTATCAAATTGCATGAATTTTCTGTGTTTGCTTCGTTTTAATTTTTGAGGATGATTCCTTTAAGGTGGATAGACTTGTAGCACCTAGTTTCTATTTGAGTATAATTTTAAAATGCTATAATTTTAGTCATTTAATTAATGTCATTTAATTCATGCTTTGATTTTGGAGATTTTAATCATTTTAAAATTTTAAGCCATGACTTGTGATTTTGATGTTTTAATAGTGAAACACTAGGGACTGTTTGACCCGGAGCCTAACCATGTGATTAGGATACTTTCAGTATTATTTCTGGCCCAAGGGTATTTTGGTCATTGGACATCTTTGATTTATTTTGATATTTTGCATTGGTGATTGCTTGGTTTTAATTTCGAGGACGAAATTTTTTTAAGGTGGATAGATTTGTCACCCCCAGTTTTCAGAATCAGGGGTATTTTTGTCATTTTGTATTTTTGAATATTTTTAAAATTTATTTTATTATTTATGATATTATTTGGGGTTAAAATTTATTTTATTATTTATGATATTATTTTGGGGTTATTTGAGTCGGGTTCGAATTTCAACTCAATCCGACTTGAAACGGGGACCCGGAGAGTAGTTTGACTCTAGTGGGACCCACACACTAGTTAGACATGGCCCACATGATATTAATTTTAGTCCACATGATATTAATTTTAGTTAGTAGTTAGACTAATTATTTATGGATATGTTTAGTTTAATTAGAGACTTAAAACTAGACTAATTTAACCTCAACCTTTAACCCATTCTTAATTTAAATCAAATAGGTCAAGTGGGGGCATTTTGGACTTTTCTAATGGGGACACCTCACCCTTTTTGGGCAGCCACCTATGGGGGGATAAGGAGTGAGTCATCATCTCTTCCATTTCATTTTATCCATCCATTTTCTCTCTCATGTTCTTTCCCAAATTTCTAGAGAGCAACCCCGTTGATTTCATCTCCAAATCAACTCCTTCTTCCACCAAATCTTTTTCATTTCAACTCTACTCCATGAAAGGAAGGAGCTAGCCAAGTTTGGGAGGATTCGAAGATCGTTCGTGTCCTTTTGGAATCTCTACGTGTCGATGTCGTGTCAGAAGGATTTTTCTTTGAATCTCTCTCCCGGAAGGTATAATCTCTCCTCTAATCCATCCCTACATACATATAGGAATGTTTTGAACCCATAGGAATCCCCCCATGGTTGTATCTCCATTTGTGTCCATTTCGTGTCCATTTGGAGTTCATAGGAGTGTCCTTTGTGTTGTGGTTGTGTCCTAGTGGAAAAAACCCCTATTTTGGACACTTGTATGCATATATATATATGGTAGGAATGATTAATTAGTGTTTTAATTTTAGATTTATACTTTTACAGAGTGGATTGATCTTATTTAGGATGGTTAGAATAAGTTTTATTTAGATTGCTATGTTGGTATCCAAGTATTTTGGCCTACATGTATTTTTTGTCCAAACAACCCAAATTCGTCATAATTTTTATCCACGTTTTTAGTAGCTAGAGCAACTTAGAAATGCCATAAATTTTAGTTCATAACTCCAATTAACCTCCTGTTTTTTTGAAAAGAACCGTATCGAAGTTAGCTTTCCAAATATATATATTAATAGGCCAAATTCGTTCTAGAACTTTCTGTAGAATTATTTGAGTGTCAGTTGTACGAAAGACGAACGCGTTTCGGTGTTTTCGCGATTCTGGGAGCTTCCGGACACGAAAATGCGATCCGTTTGAAGTTTCGAAAAGCTAACACGAAGAGCTATAACATACTTTAATCCTAGAATTTTGTGAAGGCCCAATTGGTACAGTATAAGTTTTAAGTAGAAGAGTGACTATGCGACGTAGGCATTTTGTGTAACCTATGAGCCTAGTATGGATATCATGTGAATGTAGGTATCATAGATTGTCAAGAATATGTATGATATAGTATATTATATATATATATATATATATATATATATATATATATATATATATATATATATATATATATATATATATATATATATATATATTTTAGAGAGAACCCCTACTTTTATTAAACAAGGCTCAAAAAGCCGAAGCCTGAAGAGAGTACAAGGCAAAAAGCCTGAAACCACCAAAACAGGGGGGGGGGGGGGGCGACCGCGCCCGCAAAAACTAACTGGACAAAGGTTGCCAAAATGCTGGCGGGGTGTGGGAATATATATATATATATATATATATATTATTGTTATGTAATATATGTTAGTATAGTGTATGTGTTTGAATGAGATAAGGATGTGTGTGGTTAGTGGAAAGAAGTGAGATTGATAGAGGATATGTGCTAGTGTGTGTTTGATATTGTATAGATGGTAGTGTAGTGTGTGTGTTGTGAAGGTGAGAGAGTTGGGAGGATCATGTCTTCCTATTTGACTTGAGACTAGTGTGGTTTGTTGAGTGATTGTGTTTGGTTGAGTGGTAGTGTGTTTGTATATAGATGTGTGTAGGTGTGTTAGAAGAGATGGGTGGTGGATTTGGTATATGTGTTTGTGTGTGTGGTTAGATGGTTAGAGAGTGAGAGAATGAGCAGAAAAGCAGTAAGCAGTAAGCAATAAGCAGTAAGCAGGAAAAAGCAGTAAGCAGAAGCAGTGCAGGATGGTTTTTTGGGGTTTTTGTGGTCTCGAAATATCCCATTTTGACCCACCTTAGACCCAAATACCTACCCCCACTTGTCAACCACATTTAGTACTACGAAACTCCTAAGTTAGAGAGTGTTATTAGTGTGTTAGATGGTTAGTTGAGTAGTGTTTATAGTGGTATAAAATAAGGTTGGTCATGTTATGTTATATGTCATGTTAAGATACATTAGGGGGTTTGTGGTAGTTGTTTGAGTTGGTTCTTGAGAGTTATTTTAGGAGTAGCATTCTAAGTTAGATGGGGGTTAGATAGATGATGTTTGTGAGGGAGAGTGAGTGTGGTTTAGAAGAAATGGGTTATGTTAGATGTGGTATCTTAATATCTCAAGATTACCTTAAGGTAATGTTGGGATGACCAACATGGAAGATAAGATGGATTAGATGCCCAAGAACCCTAGATTTCATGGTTGGTAAACCCTAGATAGGATAGTATCTAGCTACCCTAAGAAGCCTAGGCTAGTATCCTGTCACGACCCGCACCCGCTAAAAGGGCACGTGATGCGACAACGCCCAGCCCTCACCGAAAAATCAGCGTGGAACGCAGTAGATTTTTCTACTCTAAACAGTTTATATATATATAACAAAACCTGTCGAGAATATGGTCAACTCCGAACGGAGGACAAGCAGTGAATATATATAAGTACTCAATCACGACTCTTAGATAACAAAGTAAAGACTGGAATAAAAAGACAACAAGGCGATAAAATAATATAATAACCTGTCAAGTCCAAATACCAAATAATATACAAGTCTAAGTCTCTAATATAATCCATAATAATAACAGTCTCAAAAGTAGCTGGAGACAAAGTCCAGTATAAAAGACCTACTCTAACTAAGCAATAGGTAAGGTCTCGCCAGGCGGAGCTAAGCCCGGCTGGACCAAAGTCTCCAACTCTATACCCACTACGTCATCCGGACCGTAGTAGGTACAGTAATCTCCCTCATCTGCATCTGTAATATTTTTAACATATCCTGTCAGGATGGAACGAGTACAATCTACTAACAACAGTTCACAAGATATGACAAAAGCTATAAGACTGTAAATAGAGAGTATATACAAAAAAATCATGGAATGTACATATGAGTATCATGGCAAGGTAAGTTGTAAAACTAGAGCTAGAACAAGGCAAGTTATAAACTGATCATGGCATGTACAAGAAGTCAAGAATCATATATCTAGGTGTGTGAATACTAGCTACAACATGTGGCCGGCTTGGATCTTGCACAAGGTCTACTAGCCTGGTTAATCATACGTGGGGTGTATGATTAACACTCACAAGGTCTACAAGAATAACAAGGTGGTTAATGACCACACATCTACACTAGTACTCCCCGTCCCCGACTGGTAGAGTGGATCCAAGTAAGACACGTTACGACACGGGATTCCACGAGAAGGGAGCAAGTCTTCTCGAGAATCGGTGTCCATATACTGCACCAGAGCTACAAGGGGGCTTGCACAAGATATACCAAGATAACGAGGAATAACATCTCATGTCGGGATCCATGAATACCAATCCGTGTGACCAATGTGTCGAGAACAAGCATATCCACACTAATTACATGAATCATAACAATCATTAAAAATTAGAAAAGTATCAGAGAATGTACTCGCCTGAAATATGATATAGTACGTCAACCGGAGCAAATGCAGCGTCTCGAGGACCTATAGAGAACAAGACGTATCAATACTATGTTTAGGAAATAAAATCAAATCAATTTGAATCCTATTAAGTCATTCTAGGTCAAGGCATGTCAAACTAGGTTGTACGGGGTCAAACTAAGTCATATTAGGTCTAATTGGGTCAAACTGGGTCAATGCAAGTCAAACGGAATCAATCGGGATCGATTTGAGTCAACAGTTGACTTTTTGGTCAACCGATCAACTCTGGTCAATCGTGGTCAACCTTAGGTCAACTCTAGGTCACTGGTGACTAACAGTTGACTTTCGGTCAACTGCACAAGTCTAATAGAATTTGGGACTAAATTGGGTAAAGTGTTGACACATAGTTGACTTTTGGCCTAAAAAGTCAACCGTGGTCAACCGGGGTCAAGACTAGGTCTAGACGGCTATTTCTACCCATTACCAACCTCTACAACCTATATCCAAGTCCATCTTGGACTTCGAAACTCATTCCTTGGCCATAGGCCAAATTCCTATTTTACCCTTAAAAAGGGCAAAATTCTACCTTCGGCGATTATCTAGTTAGCCTACCTACGCTTGGTATTTTGACCCGATCTCCCCAGGGTAGTACGATACTAGCCTATACATATATTACCTACCAAAATACCTAGGTAAAGTGGACGTTTGGTCCACTTTACGGCCTATTGCCGATATCATGAATATCTCGCGATACACGATGGTACGGTGCGATACCGGCGCCCTACAACTCCGATTTCAACTCGGAAGCCTACCCGCAAAATCTAATTCATATAATCTAGGTCCACGCCAAGTTTCATCGCAATCCGACGCTCCGAGCTCAATTTCCCCTTCTAACTCGATTTCTTCTATTTTGTGTATCTATCCTTCTACTTCTCAATCTCCTTCCTATTCTTCTAATCTTCCTCCTCCTAACTCTCCTTCCTATTTTTCTTCTTATTTCTAACTCTTCTTATTCTCTCTAACTTTCCTACTCTATTCTTCATTTCCCCTCACTAAATATATCTATCTATACCTATATATATATATATATATATATATATATATATATATATATATATATATATATATACACACACACAACACTCACATATCTATCTATAAATATAAACACACACACTCTCCAATTTCCCTTACACATGCACATAAAGCACAAACACACAAAATACTCAATCTCTCAGATTTTAGTACACTGGGACATCCTGCACACCTTTAAGGCTCCTCTGCTCACCTTTAAGGCACTTCCGCTCACCTTTAAGGCTCCTCTGCTCACCTTTAAGGCTCTACTGCACAATTTTTCCTGAATAGCATTCTGCACACTTCTAAGGCATTCCTGTACAACTACAAGGCTCTCGTGCACAACTCTAAGGATCTAATGCACAACTATAAGTTCTAATGCACAACTCTAAGCATTGATACATACATATACAATATATATATATATATATATATATATATATATATATATATATATATATATATATATATATATATATATATATATATATACCACTCTCAAAAGGTTTAAACCATAATAAATCCTTAACCTATATTTCTAGGGAATCCTACAAATTTTAGGGACAAGGTGTGGAGAATCATCTCCTTTACAATATTATTGAAGGAAATATAGCTAAAAAGGAATAAATGGAGAATTAAAAACTTACCTAGGTTTGGGTTGCTTGGAGGAAGATGAAGCTTGGGAAGAAGAAAGAAATTAGAGAGAGAGAGAAAGTTGCTTGGTGATGAAGCAATGGGGGGGAGGGGATTCTCCTTATGGCCGGCCCTGGTAGGGGCCTTATTGGGTTTTGGGTGGAGACCCATTAGGCCCCCAATCCAATAAACTTAGTTGGGTTCGGTTCGGGTTTGTTTCGGGTTGGTTCGGTCTAATTTCTAAATACTAATTAAGCTCTAAAATGGCTAATTAAGCCATGGAAATTGGGTTTATAATTTCTAACCTAATTATGATGGTATATGGGCTAAGCCCAGCTAGTATGCGGGTCCCACTAGGGTCCAGGCTACCCGGGTCTCCAATTTGAGTCCGAATTGGATAAAATCCAAACCAACCCAAATAAATCCCAAAAAATCACATAAAATCAAATAAAATTCCTAAAAATTATAAAACTTGAAAAATGACGAAAATACCCCTAATTCGAAAACTAGGGATGACAAATCTACCCTTCTTAAAAAATTTTGTCCTCGAAATTCAAACGGTCGTACTCTTCTCTAGGTCAAGCACCCCACAATCAAGGTCTACTAAATTTTATCCTAAGTTATATAACATGTAACCCAGGAAATCAGAACACATGCATGATTTTAAATCTCTACAGTATCGTGTTATTGCAGTCTTTATTGGGATTTTCTATTTAATCTAGCATGATCATCACATATGCAAACTAAAGGTACTAAGAAAGCAATCATCAATCAATGGACGGAAAGAACAGGTAAAAGAAAGAGCAAGACCCTACCTCCTAGTCCAATGCGTGCAGGATCCTCAACTTTCATCGCAAAAGCCCTGTCCTGGCGGGGTATATCCCGCTGCTGGTGGAGGGCGTGATGCGGTGCCATAGGTGGCCTACCCTGTGCTCCCTGAGCTGCTATCGCTCCACGGGTTACCCTGTGAGGGTTCGCAGGACAATCTCTCAACTGATGTCCAGCCTCCCCGCAGTAGAGGCACAAACACAGCCTCTTCCGGCAAACCTCCCAGACGTGACCAGGTCTCCTACAGAAGTGGCAAGGAGCCCCATGATGAGCCTGCCTCGGCTGAGTGTGCTGTACCTGCTGAACCGGTGCTCTGGTCTGATGCTGGAAAGTCTGATGCTGAAGCTGAGGGCGCTTAGCAGCCCCCGCGCTGCTACTGGCCCCCGAGAATAGCTCACAATCCCTCTTGGGCTTCAAGCCCTACTCCCGTTCTACCTTGCGGGCCTCCGCGTAGATCTGGGTATAAGTCTCATAGAAGGAGGGAATGTGGATCTTGATATCCCAAGTGAGCCCCTTCCTGAAACGGCTCGCCCTAATCTTCGGGTCTCGAACCATGTACTCTACGTATCGGCTCAGACGGCCGAACTCCGCTGCGTACTCCTCCACAGATAGACTGCCCTGCTGCAGATCTTGGAACTGTCGTACCAAGTCAATCTTGTCCGTAGGGGAAAAGAACTTTTCCTTGAAGAGGAGCTTGAACTCTGCCCAAGTACGGCCCTCTCCAGCTAGGGCTGGCTCGTTCCTGAACCAGGTGCGTGCAATGTCTAGCAACTGCAAACCTACCGCCTCGACCTTCAGGTCGTCAGCTAGGCGGGAGGCCCTCATCTGTCGCTCGATATCCTCGAGCCAATCATCTGCATAGACCACACCCTCGGTCCCGCTAAAGTCACGAGGCCCGAGCTTCTTAAAGTCCTGGATATCTCCGTACCTAGTACGCGTCCCCGGATGAGGAGCCCTCTGCTCCACGGCTGCAAGGGCCAACTGATGTGCACCCTCCATGCCATAATGTATCGCGTCTGTCTGCCTCTACTGAGCCTCGGTCTGGGCTTTCTGAGTCTCCAGTATCTGCTGGAGGAAGGTAAGCATCTGCCCCATATCTGTAGGCAGAGGAGGTAGAGGTGAAAGTACGTCTGCAACTGGCGGAGGAATCCGCTGCGCAGGAGGAGGAAGAGCGCCCACAAAAGCTCCCGGCACTACGGGAAGAGCACACGCAACCCCAGGGACTGTCATCGAGGTAGCTGGAGGAGTACCCCCAAGAGCACCAACAGAAGTCCCATCTGCGGGGGAAGTGACCGGAGCCTGCCCGCCAGAGGTGGCAGACCTCTCCGTCTCCCCGTGCTCCTCGCCAGGAGAATGAGTCATCACTATCCTAGAGACAAATTGAAAAGAAGATATCAATATGGCACATGAAGGCAATATCAAAGGAGGACAGCTAGAATGCAGTAAATAGATATCAAAGACGGTAAACAAGATAAGCAAGGAAAGATCCTACTATGATTGAGTACTCTTAGCCTATAGCCTATCCTAGATACGTACCGCAGGCTCGTAATAGCACTCTAAGTCGAGCGCCACTACGACATCGTATTAATTGCGACTTCAGGACCTGCGTAGGCTACCAATAAAACGTGTCACGACCCGCACCCGCTAAAAGGGCACGTGACGCGACAACGCCCAGCCCTCACCAAAAAATCGGCGTGGATGTAGATTTTTCTACTCTAAATAGTTTATATATATATAACAAAACCTGTCGAGAATATGGTCAACTCCGAACGGAGGACAAGCAGTGAATATATATAAGTACTCAATCACGACTCTAAGATAACAAAGTAAAGACGAAAATAAAAAGACAACAAGGCGATAAAACAATAGGTAAGGTCTCGCCAGGCGGAGCTAAGCCCTGCTGGACCAAAGTCTCCAACTCTATACCCACTACGTCATCCGGACCGTAGTAGGTGGAGTAATCTCCCTCATCTGTATCTGTAATATTTTTAACATATCCTGTCAGGATGGAACGAGTAAAATCTACTAACAACAGTTCACAAGATATGACAAAAGCTATAAGACTGTAAATAGAGAGTATATACAAGAAAATAATGGAATGTATATGTGAGTATCATGGCAAGGTAAGCTGTAAAACTAGATCTAGAACAAGGTAAGTAAACTGATCATGGCATGTACAAGAAGTCAAGAATCATATATCTAGGTGTGTGAATACTAGCTACAACATGTGGCCGGCTTGGGTCTTACACAAGGTCTACTGGCCTGGTTAATCATACGTGGGGTGTATGATTAACACTCACAAGGTCTACAAGAATAACAAGGTGGATAATGACCACACATCTACACTAGTACTCCCCGTCCCCGACTGGTAGAGTGGATCCAAGCAAGCCACGTTACGACACGGGATTCCACGAGAAGGGAGCAAGTCTCCTCGAGAATCGATGTCCATATACTGCATAAGAGCTACAAGGGAGCTTGCACAAGATATACCAAGATAACGAGGAATAACATCTCATGTCGGGATCCATGAATACCAATCCGTGTGACCAATGTGTCGAGAACAAGCATATCCACACTAATTAAATGAATCATAACAATCATTATTAATTGAAAAAGTGTCAGAGAATGTACTCGCCTGAAATATGATATGGTACGTCAACCGGAGCAAATGCAGCGTCTCGAGGACCTATAGAGAACAAGACGTATCAATACTATGTTTAGGAAATGAAATCAAATCAATTTGAATCCTATTAAGTCATTCTAGGTCAAGACATGTCAAACTAGGTTGTACGGGGTCAAACTAAGTCATATTAGGTCTAATTGGGTCAAACTGGGTCAATGCAAGTCAAACGGAATCAATCGGGATCGATTTAAGTCAACAGTTGACTTTTTGGTCAACCGGTCAACTCTGGTCAATCGTGGTCAACCCTAGGTCAACTCTAGGTCACTGGTGACTAACAGTTGACTTTCGGTCAACTACACAAGTCTAATGGAATTTGTGACTAAATTGGGTAAAGTGTTGACCCATAGTTGACTTTTGGCCTAAAAAGTCAACCGTGGTCAACCGGGGTCAAGACTAGGTCTAGACGGCTATTTCTACCCATTACCAACCTCTACAACCTATATCCAAGTCCATCTTGGACTTCGAAACTCATTTCTTGGCCATAGGCCAAATTTCTATTTTACCCTTAAAAAGGGCAAAATTCTACCTTCGGCGATTATCTAGTTAGCCTACCTACGCTTGGTATTTTGACCCGATCTCCCCAGGGTAGTATGATACTAGCCTATACATATATTACCTACCAAAATACCTAGGTAAAGTGGACGTTTGGTCCACTTTACGACATATTACCGATATCGTGAATATCTCGCGATACGCGATGGTACGGTGCGATACCGGCGCCCTACAACTCCGATTTCAACTCGGAAGCCTACCCGCAAAATCTAATTCATATAATCTAGGCCCACGCCAAGTTTCATCGCAATCCGACGCTCCGAGCTCAATTTCCCCTTCTAACTCGATTTCCTCTATTTTGTGTATCTATCCTTCTACTTCTCAATCTCCTTCCTATTCTTCTAATCTTCCTCCTCCTAACTCTCCTTCCTATTTTTCTTCTCATTTCTAACTCTTCTTATTCTCTCTAACTTCCTACTCTATTCTTCATTTCCCCTCACAAAATATATATATATATATATATATATATTTTATATATATATATATATATATATATATATATATATATATATATATATATATATATATATATATATATATATATATATATATAAAATATATATATATATATATATATATATATATATATATATATATATATATATATATATATATATATATATATATACACACAACACTCACATATCTATCTATAAATATAAACACACACACTCTCCAATTTCCCTTACACATGCACATAAAGCACAAACACACAAAATACTCAATCTCTCGGATTTTAGTACACTGGGACATCCTGCACACCTTTAAGGCTCCTCTGCTCACCTTTAAGGCACTTCCGCTCACCTTTAAGGTTCCTCTGCTCACCTTTAAGGCTCTACTGCACAGTTTTTCCTGAATAGCATTCTGCACACTTCTAAGGCATTCCTGCACAACTCTAAGGCTCTAATGCACAACTCTAAGCATTGATACATACATATACAATATATATATATATATATATATATATATATATATATATATATATATATATATATATATATATATAAAATATATATACCACTCTCAAAAGGATTAAACCATAATAAATTCTTAACCTATATTTCTAGGAAATCCTACAAATTTTAGGGGCAAGGTGTGGAGAATCATCTCCTCTACAATATTGGTGAAGGAAATATAGCTAAAAAGGAAGAAATGGAGAATTAAAAACTTACCTAGGTTTGGGTTGCTTGGAGGAAGATGAAGCTTGGGAAGAAGAAAGAAATTAGAGAGAGAGAGAGAGAGAGAGAGAAAGTTGCTTGGTGATGAAGCAATGGGGGGGGATGCTCCTTATGGCCGGCCCTGGTAGGGGTCTTATTGGGTTTTGGGTGGAGACCCATTAGGCCCCCAACCCAATAAACTTTGTTGGGTTCGGTTCGGGTTTGTTTTGGGTTGGTTCGGTCTAATTTCTAAATGCTAATTAAGCTATAAAATGACTAATTAAGCCATGGAAATTGGGTTTATAATTTCTAACCTAATTATGATGGTATATAGGCTAAGCCCAACTAGTATGTGAGTCCCACTAGGGTCCAGGCTACCCGGGTCTCCAATTTGAGTCCGAATTGGATAAAATCCAAACCAACCCAAATAAATCCCAAAAAATCACATAAAATCGAATAAAATTCCTAAAAATTATAAAACTTGAAAAATGACGAAAATACCCCTAATTCAAAAACTGGGGGTGACATATCCTGAGAACTAGAAGGGTTTTCTTTGTAATGGGCAAGGTATCGGGAATACCTTGTAAGGGTAAATATAAGGGGTATTGGGTAATGTAAGGTATTGGGTTTCTAATCGCTAGATGGGATTAGAAATAGGTTGTCTTGGTATATAATGACTAGATGAGGGTAGTTTAGACTAGTCTTGACCCCCGTTGACCAAGAGTTGACTTTTGACCCAAAATCAACTTCAAGTCAACACTTGACTTAGAATTAACCCAAACCAAACCAGAGTTGACCAGTTGACTGAAAGGCAACTGTTAGTCAACATTTGATTTGTTTGACCTAGGGTTGACCCAGGGTTGACTCAGTGTTGACCAGAGTTGACCAGATTTGACTTTTTGACCAAAAGTCAACTGTAAGTCAACCTTTGACCCCGTTTGACCTAGAGTTGACCCAGGGTTGACTTAGTGTTGACCAGAGTTGACTTTTTAACCCAAAGTCAACTGTAAGTCAACCCTTGAACCAGATTGACCTAGTTTGACTTGGATTAACTCCCAGTGACCTGGTATGACCTAGTATGAGCCAGTATGACCTAGTGTGACTCAGTCTGACCTAGATTGACCTAGTTTTGACTTAGACTTGCATTCATGACTTGAATTAGCTTTCTTTTTCAGTATTTAGTCCTGTTTGACTCATAGTATCTTATCTTAGGTCTGTGATCACTCTGAGCGTCTGTTCACCCTATCAGCTCAGGACCACAGGCGAGTACATTTTCTGATAGTTTTTATTATCTTGATATCTGCTTATCCGATTCAGTTGTAGTATTATACTCGACTTCCAGTCACGACAGTTCACGGACTAGTATATGTTGGATCATGACATGGAATATTATTTCTAGAGTTACATGGTATATTGGTACATATTCTGTCTTATTTCAGTGTATTGGTATAGACACCGATTTCAAAAGGGGACTTGCTACCCTCTTATGGAATCCCGTGTCATAACGTGTCATGTCCAGATCCATTGTATTATTTGGGGATGGGGAAGTTATTAGTGGTTGTGTGATCAAATTCCCACATGGTTCTATGGTACATATGGTTCAAAGCTATACCCTCACCTCACGATGGGTAAAGCCTTACCCTATACGGTTCATAGCTTTCCATGGTGACTAGCCTTATCGTTCTATTATATACAGGGTTCATAGCCGGTCGGATGGAAAGCCTGAGCATATTTTTCCCAAGCCGATCATATGACACACTAATAATTCAAGGCACCTTTTATATTTATTATCTTGGTGACTAAGTTCTGTTCGGGAGAAGGGTTACAGCCCCGGTCCTTGTTTGGTTTAGGGGTTGTTACTCGGCTTCCGAATAGTTCCCAAGTTGCCCTATATACATTCATATCGTCGTCCTTTTCAGTACTCACATCATGATATGTATTTCCAATTGATTTTGTCTTGTATTTCATTACACTGTCTCTTATAGAATTTGTCAATTCATATGGAACTGCTGTTGGTGTTTGTACTTGCTTATTTTCCTAACAGGATACCGTTGACATATTACAGATGATTCTGAGGCAGATTGCCCGACCTATTATGGGGTCGAGTCTGATGGAGTAGACCCGGGCTGTGGTTTGTTAGTAGAGCCACTAGACTTTGCTCACCCTGAGTAGTGTAGCTTAGTTAGGTTTGCCTGGCCTATGAGCCAGCTAGTACTTTTTAGACTGTAGTAGTTTTTATATATTATGTGATTCTCTGGGTTGTTTGTGTATTGCTCTGGACTTGTGTGGATCTTGGACTTATTTCCTGTTCTCATCATTCGTATTTTCCTTTCCATACTATCTACCTTAGTTTTACATTTGTGATTAAGACTGTATTGCTATGTCACCTCCATTCGGAATGTATATACTGTACAGGTACATTTATCTGTTTAGTTGTAGTATTTATAGATGACCTAGACAGCGTTCTACCGCCGATGCTGCGGCGTAGGCTGGACGTAACCACGTACTCATGTCCCTAATCAGGGTGCGGGTCGTGACACGAAGTCAGCAAGTTCTTGGCCTTTTACAGACTTTTGAGGAACATAAACTATATCATATTGTGCTAGCAATATGGCCCATGTGGCAAGCCTAGAATTGAGTGTGCTTGACTTCTTCATTAAGACTCGAAGAGGATTGACCCGGGATATGACATGAATAGTTTGGCCTATGATGTAATGTCTTGTCTTCTAAACAGCAAACATTAAGGCTAAACATTCCTTCTCCACTGGACTATAATGATGTTCAGCTCCAATCATTGTTCGACTGAGATAGTAGATGGCTTGCTCATGACCTTCCTTATTCTTCTGAGCCAGCAAAGCTCCCAATGAATGATCCATTGCTCAGACATACATTAAAAAAGGTATTCCTGAGATCGGTGGTACAAGAACCGGTGGACTCATTAAATACCGCTTTATGTCATCAAATGCTCGTTGACATTCTTCCGTCCAAATGAAAGATACACCTTTCTTCATTAATTGAGTAAATGGTCTGCAACGTCCAGATAAATTCGAAATGAACCGCCTGATGTACCCAAGTCGACCTTGGAATCCTCGTAGCTCTTTTAGGTTGCGTGGAGGACGTATCTCTTGAATGACTTTGATCTTCTCGGGATCAACGTGTATACCCTTAGAGGTAATGACGAAGCTGAGAAACTTACCAGTAGAGACACCCAAGAAAGACTTGGTGGGGTTCATCTTGAGTTGATGCTGGCGCATTAGATTAAAGATAGTTCTTAAATCTTGAATGTGATCTTCTTTGAGACGACTTTTAACAGCAATATCGTTAATATAGCATTCGATAGTCTTTCGCAAATGATCTCGAAAGATAGTGCTCATAGCCCGCTGATATGTTGCACCTGCGTTCTTAAGACCAAACGGCATGATCGTATAACAGTACACACCCCGAGGAGTACGAAATGAAGTATATTTTTCATCTTCGGGATCCATCTGGATTTGATTATATCCAGAAAACCCATCCATGAAAGAAATTTGTTCGAATCCACATGTATTGTCGATCATAACATCAGTAATTGGGAGTGGGAATTCGTCTTTGGGGCAAGCATCATTGAGATTTTGAAAGTTTATGCAAACTCGAGCCTTTTCAGTCTTCTTCAGGACAAGGACGACATTGGCTACCCAGTCAGGATGTTGTTCTTCTCTGATAAAGCCACAAGCTATAAGCTTTTTGACTTCATCATCAATTGCATCCATCATTTCAGGCTTGAATCGCCGTTGTTGTTATTTGACCGGTTTGACATTCGGCAAGATGTTAAGCTTGTGAGTTGCAATTTGAGGATCTAATCCCGGCATATCTTTATAACTTCAAGTGAATACGTTAATGTATTCATGAATAAGGTGAAGTAACTCTTGTTTATCATCTTCTGAGAGATTCTTGCTGATGAAGATTGGTTGTGATACACCTTTCTCTCCAATATCGATTTGGACCAGTTGATCTTTAGTAGGTGGTTCTCGTTGTTCAAAACGAAGTTCCCACTGATCGTCCATCTTTTGTACCCAAGGATCCAATTCAGTAGCTTCTTCAATGTTACTTTCGTCATCTTCTGAGAATTCAGCAGACACCATATTAGAAGATACTATCGCCTTATGAATATGACCGATGCTAGTATCAGAGTCCCATGAGATAGAATCAGAAGAGTTTGAACGTTCTTCTTCATCAGATTCAGAAGGTTCTGGAGTTGGAAGTGGTGATATATAACCTAGTCCTCGTTTCATTTTATTGTGGTATTTTTGTGATTTTTTTTGGAACAGCAATACGAAGAGGGGTTCGCCTTCCTTTACCATTATAGAGACCTGTTCTGAAATCATAGCCCATTTTACGGATGATGGCTTTAGATTGTGGACTATAGCGTCGTAATTGTAACCTTCCTATATCATCTCTATTATCATTATAGAACATGATTATTGGTTCTTCTCTCTTGTTGAAGAATATAGGCTTTTCATCTTTCTTTCGAGACGGTACTAAGAAGTACGACTCTTGTATTGAATCCAGTGATACCACATTTCGTCGAGATGATACGACTTCTATTTTAAGTAGCTTAAAGCTATCTAGCATATCCAGATAATACTGAATATAGTAAAAGACATCAGTATACTGCAAAGGAGATGCTTTATTGATTTTTACACCATCATTTACAACAGGGACTTCAGCCTTAACAGGCTTAGTAATATTAATGATAAGAGGGAGAGAAGAAGAACGAGAAGGAAGAGATGGTTCAACCACTGGCAAGAATGTAGATGATGTATCTTCAGTAGGAGAAGATGATGAAGAAAAAGCATCCGGGGATGGAGCAGGGTTCTCTTGATTTTCGGAATACTCCGAAGATAGGGTTTACCAGATCTAATGCCCATTAGGATCTCTTCTTCTATTAATGGTTCAAAGGATACCATATTACAGCTCTTGGATTTAGACTTAGAATGCTTCTTTTGTTTAGAAGAGGAAGGCGTTTCAAATTCTGCCACCAGATCTGGATGAATCCACATAATCTCTCCTCTGTCAGTTGACATCGGAACAAGACCTTCATTTTGAGGAGGCAGAATATTCACAATTTTAGAGTAGTCCTTAGAATGGGGACAACACCATCTTGTACGAGTTGTGGTAGAAAATCACCAAATTGGAGAGAAACCACATTAGCAGTCACCGTTTTCTCGTCCTGCTGTAGAGTAATTGCTCCAGAGTTAACCAAATCCTGGATTTTGCCCTTAAGCACATAACATGCTCTGGTTGGATGCCCTATGAATCTGTGATAAACACAGTATTTAGGGTGATCAGTTTTACCAACTTCTTCTGGTCTCTTTGCTTCTGGAAGCTGAAGCTTATTGCTTTTGATCAAGCAATCGAAGATGCTTAAAGTATCATCTTTATCGACAGAATACTCTTCTTTTGGACGAATTGACTTTTGCAATGGTGTTGATGGGGTGGATGCCGTCTGAGTGACATTAACAGCCAAAGACTCTTTGCCTTTAAGATTGATGGACAATATTTCTTTATTCTTGCGGATATTCTGGCGATTACTACCCCCAGGTGTAGAATGTTCATCTTGGTTAGGGTGAGTCATCTGGACTCCTAACTGCTTGAACTTTTCGGCACTCACTTCTGCCGCCTTTGCATTAACAATAAAAGAAGGCCAATCTTGGAATTGTGTAAATCTCGTCCACAGACTGATAGTAGCCAACAAGTTTGATTTGCAAGTGTCTATTGTTACAGCAGATGGAGTACCGAAAGGCATTTTGAGTGCCTCTCGATAGAATTTTTTCAATGAAACTCTCTGTGGATTCATTGTACCTCTATTTAATTTTAATAAGGGCAAACATTGTCATGTCATTGACTCCTTCATAAAATCGTTCCAAGAATATTTGCTTGAAATCGACAAAAGAAGTGATACAGCCATCCGGTAAGCTGCGATACCAGTCGTATGCTGCACCAGCTAAACAACCGACGAACACTCTGGTAAGGAGAGCATCATTTGGCTGTAATTGATCAGTCATCACTTCGAAATGATTGATGTACTGACTTGAAGAAGTACTACCATCAAACAGCATAATAGTTGGGAGTTTATACTTAGGAGGAAATAGAACTTCCTTCCACTCTGTAGGATATGGTTGCTTTATGCCCAATCTTTGTAGGCCATCCTTCTGCTTGAATGCCTCAAACTGAGTGCACAGAAGTTTCACAGCCTCATTTGCATCCCCTGAGGTTTAAGAATTGGTGGGTTGGTTAGAAGTGTTAGGAGGAGAAACAGCGTGGTACTTACCACCCCCAGCATAAGATTGACTTGGATCAGCTTGAATTGGCACAGAAGCAACCTGTAGGGCTGGTACCCCCAGATTAACAGGAGAAAAGATGTTATAAGCTCAGGATTTGTAAAAGGGTTTACAATCGGAGGTACTGTATGTTGAGCCACCATTATGGTGTGTTAGCTTGTAACCATTTCTTCCATGGTTGTCAATTTATCTTCTAATGCAATAATTTGTTGCTCTTGGCTGGTTGACGTGGAGGCATCTTGATCTTCTGTAATGGTATATGCTGTCACTTCTCTTGCTGCTATTAATGAAATAGTTTGTTCAGAACTTTCACTACCTGCATCAAACTCCGAAAGAGAGTCCTCTCCCACATGAGTGATAGGAAGATCTTCTTGATTGAAGACACCTTGGATCAAATGACGATTTCTCGATCTAGTGTATTGAAAGACACCTTCATTGGATGCATGGATCCGATCTAAATATTGTTGACTGGGATTACGGAATGCATTACGTCTTGGACGTTTTCCACCCCCAGCGCCTTGAGAAGTCATATTAACAGAAGCATATAATAGTTCATATTCGTCTTCTATTATATGTTCAGGAGTTGAAGCATAGTTCAGACGATCGAAGACAGATCATCGAGCCGATTGGCAAAAACAGTTGATGACAACTTTATGTAGGCAGTGGTGATTTGAAGCACAATTTGGAGGTGAGGAAAACATTTTCGTAGTCTTCCGTCCTTGAGTAAGACATTGTCGGAGATAAGTTACAACCACAGGACGAGAAGATGTCGGAGGAACATATTCCTTAATGATGTTAGGAACATGTCTCCTATTCTTCAGGTATTTGGTTCCTTGAGTATACAAGGATGTACTCAACTCATTAACATAGGTAGAAGGGTCTTTCTTTTCAAACTTTGGCTTTTGGTGCAGATTGACCTTTGGCATAGGGTTCTTACGTTTTGCCAAAGTTGATATTGGTTGACGCCTATTGAGATAAGCGCGTAAATCTGAAAATTCTCCTCCAGATGTCTCTGTTTGTGATACCTTCAATTTTTTTTGCTTGGTTCTTGAAATTTGCAAGGTAGGAAGATCTTGACCAAACCCCATAGGGGTAGATAAGATACCTCTCTGACCAGTATTCTTTCCGGTATTAGAGGTTCGAGGACCTCTGTTTACAGGAATGGAATCTGATACATCTTCCTATGAGTCACAGACCAGGAAAGTTTGAGGAAAGACCAAAGGGTGCTTTTTTTTGTTTTGAACAGGGTTAGCTAAGAAGCGTTTCCCTTTGTTTTGAACAGGGTTAGCTAAGAAGCGTTTCCCTTTGTTTTGTTGTTTGATCATTTTAGGCATAGATTGTGCCAATTGAGAAAATGCCATAGGGCTTTTTCCTTTGTTTTGCCTAGTGTTAGCACTAGGACATGAATTCTCTAAGTTCAGAACTTGAGAATTGGAAGAGGGTATAGCCAAAAGACTGGTTCCCTTAAGTTGCGCCGAAGTAGCAGATTGCTTGGGTTGCGCTATAGTCCTACGGACTACTGGTAGAGCCTTGGCAGCAACTTTGGTAGACTGTGCCTCGACAGTAGCTTGAACTGACTATGTTTTGGCAGCAAGGATAGTGGTAGACTGTGCATGGGCAGCAGAGGGAGCAGATTATGCCCTAGCAATAGAAACAGGCTGTACCGAAACTACTGAGGTGGATTGCGCCTTGGTCATTGAGCACTCAAGTTGCGCCTGGGCAACAGCGACTGTGGAGGATTTAGGAGTCCACGCAGTCATGTTCTTGGCAATAGCCAACGCGCGCTTGTTGTTCTTGGTGTTGATCATGTTCTTGTAGGCTGTCTGGTTGACTTGAACAACCAGAGTCTTCTGCGTCTTGCCGATCGACGCAATGTCACATTGAGTTGTCACTTTCTCGTCGGAGGAGAAAGTCGTCCCCAGCAGAGTTGCCATTTTGTTTGCAAAAAATAAAAATTTGTTTTATTCCAAACTCGTAAAAGAGTAAAAAGTACAATGAATTCTGGGAAAGTACAACTTTAGGAATCTGATCAGGAGACGATCACTTTATCCCTTGGACTATGTGAACTTGAAACTGTAGCCTCTAGAGAACACAGCAGCAATTTTGCAAGAGTTCTTGATCTCTTTCCGATGATGATTGGAAACTCTATTTATAGAGTTCAGGAAATAACTATTTTTGTAGTTATTCTGATGTGCGCAAAGCTAGATTGCGCCAACCTTCTGTTGTGCCAACTTTCATTCAGTTGTCAATCGTGTACTAACTGTATTTAGACGCATGGTATCATATGATTGAGATGCGTGTGGTCGTGTACAGGATAGTAGACACGTCTTGAGAGAATAGTGGCATGTGCGCCACGTCATCCTGCTTTAGAATGTAAGTTATCTCAACTTTATCAGGCTGCGCGAGCTTCAGTCAAAAGTCAAATTGCACTTGATTTGAGCTGCACCTACACACGTGGTAGCTTCTGAGCAAAAGTCGTTCAGGTTGTGCCCAGGCACAACTAAGGATTTTGTTTAGATTGCACCTGGGCACAACTCACGAAGTGTACAAGACAGCTATCCACCAACTTTTTCTTGAGCGGCACAATTCACGGGATTCGAAGAAATTTTTCTCGTTCACTGTTGTGTCAGTCATCAGTATGATCTGGTAATGATGACCATTAAGTGTCAGATGCCACGTAGATTTTGGCGCAACTAGATTGGGCGCAGTCTAATATTGGGCACAATCTAATTGGTGGTACAGTCTGTTATTGGGCACAATCTGATCGGTGGTGCAGTCTGTTCTCTAAGCTTCATATCAGTGGCACAACTTGATTTTTAGGGCCCAATTTGATCACTGATCAGTATATTCAAGGCGTAACTTGATTTTTAGGCTCTACACATGGGTGCTTACGCGGGTAAATGTGTTTGTGCTCGCCCGCAATAATAGAACAAGCATGCACGTACGAGCAGTTATAGATCTGGTGTGGCCCTAGTGGTAGTGTTTCTCAAGAACATAAACGCGTATGTGGGTGGGTTTAGTACGGGTGTGCGACTAGCGGTACATAGGTAGATGTGCTCACCCATGACTAAGAACAAGAGCAAACATGTGCATGCCCAAACAAAGATAACGTTTATGATCGATCATAAAAATGACCTTGGATGCGCTAAAATCAATCGAGAATCGAATTAAAAACGATTTAGATTTTTTTCCTATTGAGTTAAAAACCAGAACTTACAAGTCTTAGTCTTGGGTTCTTAGCGACCATCTTGCTAGAGTTGTTAGAGGATCTTATTTTAATTATCCTATTTTTTGATGGGCTCATCTTTGGAATAATAGGATATGTTCCCAAATGTTGATCCTCAAAATCATGCTAGGTATCGTAAAGTATACCAATTCTTAACGTTGTGGTTATTATTATTATTATTCACACACCCACCGACACTCTAAACAGTTACTAACACTCCGATCAGGTCAGATGCCTGCTAGACTTCCACTAGAACAATCTTACATCTGTCCAATTCTTAATGTGGTTATAGATCATATTGAAGTACCTATAGTAAAGTTGGAAGAGATTCGATTCGACCCTAACTTGTGACCCAACCGTAGGACTTGTAACTGTAAGACTTGAGAGGACGGGTTCATAAGTCATGGCTGCTGAGTTTGTCTAGATCCGACCTAAAAACTACCTAGTGGTGATCACCAAGTATGTTTTATTTTCTTGTAGTGGTGTGTGTGCGTGTCGTGTGTGTCATGTATGTGTCTGTGCATGTCGTGTATGTCGTATCGTGTCTGTGTCAGCACGTCAGGAGAAGAGAGTTAGGGTTAGGGTTTACCTGCCTTAGTCGGAGTAGGGTCGGGGTCGCCGGGGCTGGAGCAGCGGTGGAGTCGGGTTGGCGTCTGAGTCGGGTCGACGTCGACGAGGGAATCAACGATGAAGGGGGGGCGTCGGAGGATCGGGGGTCGCCGCAGGGAAGGAGGTCACCGCGGGGAGGGGGTAGCCGAAGGAAGGGGTCCTCGGAGCGGAGAGAGAAAGGGGGAGAGAAATTTGGGGAGCGGGAGATTGAAAATTTTGGATGAAAAAAAATAAAAGATCGATCGGGTGGAACCCTATATGAAATATTTTATCGACATCCATAAAGGACGTCACTAAACGTCGCTATTCAATAAAAACTGGCAACGTCCCTAATATGGAGTCGCAAAACATCGCTGAGTTAAACAAAATAGCGATATTCTGCGACTAGACCGCGACATCAGCTTTCCAAAGCATAATGTGTGGCACTAACGATCGCTAAACGTCGCTGATAGTGACGTTCGATGACGTTTTTATATAACGTCGCTAAATACACAAATATTACCGATGTATATGACTGGCGCCGCTAAATTCGTCGCCAATATGACTTATTTGGTAGTGATTGTATTGAGAGATGAGAGAGGGCAGAGTGACTTGTATTGTGAGAAGAGTGAGCTTGAGTAATTGTAATCTTGGCCTCGTGCCTACCTATGTAATCTTTGTTTCAATATCAATAAAGAACTATTTACTTGACTTGTGTTTTGTCTCAAGTTTTCGCTGGTATTAATCAATGTTTCTGCTTGGGACTTCTATGCGACGACCTCGTCGCTTAACCTGTAATCGGCCGTTATGGAACCCGTCTTGCGTGAGCACAACTTAGGCTCACGCGGCATCACGCCTTAGCGAGGACGATCGGTCCTACGGGACCGGGGCGTGAGAAACGGAAGGCTCATCATCGCTCCGAAAAACTGATTCAAGATTGGATCACGATTGAGCAGTGGATGTGATGAGGGCTAGATTCGACGATTCCAGGTGCAAGGAAAGGTCGAAGAAGATGAAGGCGGCTAGGACGAGGGCAAAAAAGTGATGTGGTGACTCGATTCCCATGACAAAATATTTTTGTCGTCTGGTATGTATTTTATGCAATATATATTATTTTAATAAAAGTAGGATACAGTATTTAATTTTAATAACAAACAATATATTTTTAACATGTACGGATAGGTGAGGACGCTAACATGATGACTGTATTAATGGCCACCCATCGGAAGGGCAGAAAGCTCATCGATGAGAGAGCCACGCAAAGTCATCGATGAGAGAGCCACGCAAAGCTATGTACTTATTACTTTATCTGTGTTAATTTTAATATAACTTAGAAAATTTGCAAATAGATATCCATATAGTTAGTATAAGTACCTTATACATTAGCAACTACGTCGATTGAATAGTAAGAATTATGTTTATCGAGAAGCGTACTTTTCTAGGATGAGTATCTTAGGCTACGTGAGTGGGCGACTGCTAGTACACCTGTAGAGTGAGGTTGGTACTTACTCGCAGCGCTCTCCATCTCCATCGGCGAACAAGCTCTGGATGATCGTAGTTGGTGGTCTTTATAGGGGTATGTACTATGGTACGATATCTTATGGTGCCTTGTTGCAATATCGACATCCAGGGCTCTCTTTGCTAGTCTGTATTCCTTACAACCCTCACAGGAGCTGCCTCGAGTCAAGGAGAGTGTTGCCCGCCAGGTAGCTAATTTGTGTGATGAGATGCTGCAGAGGATTACGAATCAGCCCCAGTCTCAACTGCAGACAGACGATGCGATGCTCACCGCACAATTGGAGACGCTTGAGCGCATCATCACGGAGTTGAGGACTCTGAACGGGAGAATGGACTGTAGAGTTATTGATCTTGCTGCATCGACAGAGCACAACGTGACGGCGTTGCAGGGATTGCAGGTAGCCACGGGCGATCAACTGACGAGGATACATGATACAGTGGCTCAGAGCAGTACGAGGCTAGCATCTGCCATGTATTTATACAATGCTAGACTGCTAGCATTAGAGCAGATACGTGTCCTGGTCCATCGACTCCGACACCGAATCCGTGGATTACACTGCCTCCTTTATCGACATCGATGACGTTTTCAAAGGACCAGTATGAGTTCCTTCTATCCCAGATGTGCGACGGTGCTTTTCCCCTTATCAGCAGTAGTCCTTCATTGGACATATTTTTAATTTTTTTGTGCTGGCCCATTCTTGGATCTTACTGTATTTATTTTATACTTTTAGTTTCAGTATTTAATGTCATATGACCTTCTTGGATCGTCGTTTGTATACTGCATCCTTCAACTTTATGTATTTACTTTATTATTTATATTAAGTCTATGTACTTTACTGGTGTTGCGTGTTCCACCAAAAGGTCTCGAATCCATGGAATTAAACGAAAAGTTGCTCCGGGCCTACATTTTATAAACAACGATTTGATAATTACAGACAGATTTTATAAACCATCATTGTACAAACTGCTTTCTTTTTTTTATTTTTATTTTTCTGTAGTTTAGCGGCGTATAGCGATGTTCTACAACGTCCAACGTAATACTACGTCGCTAAACTGTATCATCGACGTCGCTGACATTGCTAATAAGATGACATAGCAAAGTTTGCCATGTCAGCATTTTTTTACCATATCATTGTTAATGTTGTCGCTAATTAGAAAATAATTCGCGACGTTTAGCAATGAAAGTAGAATTTCTGATTAGCAAAGGCATGCCGCTAAAAGACGCTACTTTCAAAACATTATGAGACGTTACTTCGTTGTTAATTATCGTCGCTACGGCGACGAATATCGATTTTTTGTGTGTTAACGACTATGGAATACACACATCACAAAAATTGCAAATTAATTTAGCAATTTTTTTGGCATATTAGCGATGTCTTTGTGCGTCGCTAAAATATCTTATTTTGGTAGTGACACGAAGCTGGCAAGAGTGATAAGCAGAGAAAACTAAGCAAATAACCACTCCCTCCATACATATTAGTGTCGGGCACACGCATTGCGCGTGCAATATGTTTTAGGTTTTAGAAATATTGATATCATATTATATAGCAATTACAACTACCATAATTTAAATGTAAATAGCAAAATTCATGGATTATCGCATTTGATCTAAGCCATAGTTTTGAATTCATGATTTAAAATCTAATATAGCATAATTTAAATATAATATGTGAGCACCCTGAATTTTGGGTTGATTTTTTTTATTTTTTTATTTTCTGATTGTTTAGTTTCAATAAATAATTTATTCTGTTTATTTATCTGTAAATGTACTTTTTCGTGCCTTTGATATTTGGAGTGTCAGGGATGTTCAACTCTGGAAACCTTCTTCACGAGTTTTGTAGTGGACATGATTGCCTTCATGATGGTATATAGTGTCCCACTCAAACGACAATGTTTGTTGATAATTTTTCTGAGTTTAACCTTTTTATAATTAATTAATAATTAATTTTTTAATGTTCGTATTTCGAGATTAGTACAACGAAACTGAGCCCAGTCAATTCCAGTGATCTCACATCGCTGAAATTGACAAGATGGATACGTGGATCACTATAATAAGATTATTAACTTTACCGTTAATCATCTTATCTCGATTTACGTGTCGTAAGTTTCGACGTACGAATAGCGAAGTACACTTTATATCTTTAATAATTAGACTAGAATTGACCCAGTTTGACCAGAGTTGACCAGTTGACCAAAAGTCAACTGTACGTCAACACTTGACCTCGTTTGACTAGATTGTTGACCGGAGTTGACCTAGGATTTTTTTGACTTAGAAGAACCTAGGATAATATAGATTGCTTGTAGAGTTTCATTTATTACAACTTGAACACCTTGTAACCTGTGTTGCTTTAAATAGGACTCTGTGGCTTCAGTTGGACCCCCTATACTTATCAGTTGTTCAAGTTATCAGGCGAGTACATTCTCTGATCATTTCATATCCTGCTTAGAATTATATTCCTTCTTTAGATTACTATACTTGATGCTGTCACGACATTATCACGGATTAGTACTATATGGATCTCTTCATGCGATGTTATCCCCTCGGGAGCATCGGGTACATTGTGTCATGTGCGTTTCACTTTCATCATGTACACATGTGCTTTCACCATACATGTACACTCCTGTGAATCATGTACTCTCATGTTCATGGAGCCTTCATGTATACTATCATGTGCACCCTTTCATGGGCCTCCATGTGATATCATGTACAATAACATAACCTGCTTAGATCCTTGTGTATTGATTGGGGAAAACGGGAGAGTGCTAGTAGTCATGTGAACAATTCCATAGTAGTGTAGATCATGTGAAACTCTTTAGTGTAGATCATGTACAAATCTGTCCTGTTCACATGTGCTATCCTGTACTCTACATCACTAGCCACTGTTAGTTCTCTATTTATAGTAGATATTTCTATTACAGTTCTCTCTCTGTTTACATACTGTATTTCTTTAGATCATGTATCTTACTTTACTGCATGATTATATTTTCTAACCTGCTATGATTTGTTGAGATGTATTGTGCTCGCTCCTGTCCTGACTGGACCCGTTGATAAATTTTACAGATAGCCTGGAGGTTGCCTGCTAGCCTAGAGGAGACACAGTAGAGGTTGTATAGATAGCTAGGGTTTTGCTCATAGTTTATTTTCATTTGTCTTGAGTTGTATTTATGGATTACTGTATTTGAGTTTTGAGATGCATTTCTGGATTGTGTATCTTAGACACTTAGACTTCTATCTGCTGTATCTTTTTGGATTTCATGTTTTATCTATCTTTATCATGCTCTACCCTAGATGTGATTGAGACTGTATTTGCTACGTCACCTCCATTCGGAGAGTATATACTGTACATGTACCTTTATTGTTAGATGATTGACCTAGGACAGCGTTCTACCGCCGACACTGCGGCGTAGGCTGGGCGTTGTTACGTTCTCGTACCCTCACAGTGGGTGCGGGTCGTGACAAATATATACATATTATTAACCTTATTATAATTTTGATTCTAATCTATCTAGAGAATTAATGTAAGCCAAATTTAAATTACAATCCAATCTTATAAAAGTGAAGAATTCTGATCATAATCAAATTTAATTTAGTCTAATGCATATTCACAATCCTATTTAATATTAATATTAATTTAATATAATTTAACCTAATCTAACTTAATTTAAATTACTTTAGTTGGATAAAATTTATTATAAATTAACTTAATCTAATGCAACTTAAAAATCTTATTTAATTAATTCATAATTTAAATATAATTTTAATTTTTTAAAATTGGATAGTGCTAATCAATGCAAATGCTACAAAAATGATGGAGATAAAGAAAGAAAGAAAAATTGTAGCACGATGTTCTTCTATTTTCTAGCACAACAAGTCGATCTTCTCTTTTCTAGAAAGATGACACCAATATTACATGTTATTCTTTTGTTCTTTTGTTTCCTTCAGAGAATACTGCATAACATAATTTAGAAGAAGAAGGGATGAATTATTTAATGGAAGATGTATATATATATTAAGAAAAAATTATATGTATATTTAAGAGAAAGAAACTAACCGAACAAAAGTTTGGAAAACTTTCTTCTCTTTTCTGAAAATGCTACAGAAAATGTGGGTATAAGATGCTTAAGAGGGAAGAGGAGGTTACATTCCGTTTATAAATTTAAATTAGTGGGGTTGTAAAATATCCTCATTATCCATAGATAAATATATCTTTAGCTTATAATATATAATCCATATACCCCTAGTATTTGGAATATAATACTATAGTTAATATTAAAGATATGCTACACATAGACTAGGTCAAGAGCTTTTTCTTTCATCACTTTGTAAACAAGATCCAATGTAGTTATTATCTTAGCATATCTCAACATGTTATATATATGTAGATACTTGTATATTTTCAACACATATATTTGTCATCTTTGCCTATTTTAACATATTTGTATATAGTAATTGATACTTGTAGATTTTCTTCTATCTTATTTGTTTAGTCATATATACCAAAATAAATACAAATTTATTCTTTTTATTCAAGAGAAGACAATACAAAATTTTCTTCTGGATGTAATACATAAACTTCCAACGAAACTCAAATCATTCATCAGTATACTCTCCTATAAAAATGAACATTGCGAAGTGTTCAACGATGGCATGGTCGTGTAAGTTGATAAATTTTGTGTATTATTCTCCAACTAGAGGCCTCAATATATAGGGATTACAAAGATTACAAAAGGAAACACGGATTTCCAAAATCACTCCTACCAAATCTAACTAAATCAAATTAAATCAAATCTTGGCATATTATGCAACTATAGAGAGAAAGGAATAATGATCTTGATATATTCTGCACAACTATATATAACATAGAATAATGACTAAAACTGCTATGAAACCACAAAGATTTAATACTCTCCTGCAAACTCGACAGTCCGTGAGAGACGATTTTGGACTGTAGCATCGTAAACCAGTATTTGTTAAGCCCTTTGATAAAAATATCAGTAAGTTGTCTGGAGACGACAAAAAAACACACAATGATAACCGGAGAGAAGTCTTTCTCTGATGAAATGGTAGCCAAACTCAATATGTTTAGTGCAAGCATGGAAGATAAGATTGGAGGCCATATATCGTGCTACAGTTGTCACTGAACATAATGATGGGTTTGAGTAGATGAAAATTACTTTCACCAAGGAGATTCGATATCCAAGTTCTTTATGCACAAACATGGATAAGTGAGCAATATTCATCTTCAACACTAAAGCAAGAGATTGTAGGTTATTTCTTAAGAGTCCAAGAGATAAGATTGAACCCTAAGAAAATGTACAAAGTAGTAGTAGAGCGACAAGAATAAGGGCAACCTACTAATCTGCATCAGAGTAGGTAGTAACTATGAACGGTCCAGTTGAGCGGCAAAAGATGAGGCAAACATTATGAGATTCCTTGATATACAAAGGGTTCCATTTGGTAGCAGTAAGGTATGGAGATCAAGGCTGGCTCATGAGCTGAGCCACATGATCAACAACGTAAGCAATATCCGGATGGGTAAAGCTTAAGGTTAGGTACTGCAGTAACCAACCAGTTGACGATTCTTAGTAGCATATAGAAGTATATCAAAAAATTAGCTGAGTGTTGGGTTTCGGCACAAACAGGGCGAAGCATGTCTTACACTTTGTCATTGAGAACTTTTGTAGGAGGTCAAGAGTATATTTAGTTTGGGAGAGGTGTAGAGAGTCCTGAGAACGGGTTGTCGGAACTGAAAAAAATAACATAGATCCATGGTCACTAAGTTAAAATTTATTCCTAGGAGTGGTAATGACATAGAAGAGGAGATCAGAAGTATTATATGTCAGAATGATGTCATCTACTTATAGTAGCAGAAGTAAAGTCACGGAGTCTGAACGTTAGATGAATAGAGAGTGATCTGTCTTGCTTTGCATGAACCCGAACTTAAGAAGGTGTAGTGCCCCATCCCGTAAAGTCAATCGGAGAAATTCGAAACGCCGACGGCGTTGGAACTTAGCCTTGCAACGGCTGCTCGAAGGCTCGCTCATCCGAGGCGACTCCTCGCACAGGTGGGGTAGTTTCGGTGAACTTGTCGCATCGTAGCCTTCACTTAATAATTCGTATGTTTTCAACTTGCACAAGTAGGCTAATATAAAAGCTACGCACCAACATAGCTAAGGGAATAATCTCGCCCCGTCGGAATGTCTTAGAACATGGAAAATGGTCCCACGGTCTGCATAGAAGTCGGCTCAGCATGCTTTTAAATGACACACGATCCTTCATTCCTGTGGCTTGGGGGAAGGATGTTGGCTTAAGTTGTTAAGTTGCCCCGACACTTGAAATAGCCTAAGTAACAGGCGTCGCCTGCGTGAATGCTTGAATAGCATGCACGGTCTCGTCGTTTTGTCCCGACACTAGAAATTAGCCTAAGTCATAGGCGTCGCCCGCATGAATGCTTGATAAAGCATGCACAGTCTTGTCCCGCAAGGCTTGGCATAGCCTTCGCACGTCCCGCAAGTTAAGTCGTCTTGCACGGCTCGTTGGCTTAAGTCTAGGCATGAACTTGGTTGTTCAAGTCGACCCCGTGCATAGCACGTTTCCCTCGACGCGGAGCTCGGCATAGCCTTCGCTCATCGAGTCGTTGCCCGAACAAGTTAGACAAGTGTTGCGTTGGGCTATCAAAGCCATTACTAGCACTGTCCCGCTCTATCTGCGGTTGTCAAGTCGCGTAGTCCCTTGAGAACAAGGCTCGTCATATAAGTCTATGACTTGAGCGTTAGCGTCGTCTATAGAACCAAGCCTGTCTAAGGCACGAGCTACGGTCGGATTAGTGAAAAGCTTGCCACGAACAAAGGAAGTCCATGCGACTGGTTGTCGCCGAGACCGGTCCCGCTACTTGGGAGTCTCGCTAAGTCATGATATGTCCCGCACACGAGATCGGTCTCCTGGCTTGGGAGTCTCATTAAGTCTTGATATGTCCCGCACACGAGATCGGTCCCCTGGCTTGGAGTCTCGCTAAGTCTTGATATATCCTGCACACGAGATCGGTCTCCTGGCTTGGGAGTCTCGCTAAGTCTTGATATGTCCCGTACACGAGATCGATCCCGCGGCTTGGGAGTCTCGCTAAGTCTTGATATGTCCCGCACACGAGATCGGTCCCGCGGCTTGGGAGTCTTGCTAAGTCTTGATAGAAAGAAGAAAAGCATGTTCATGTTAAGGAAAGACTGGTAGATTGAGTTTAGACTTGCATGGTCATTGGACAACTTGTCGACAAGGTGTAGTCTTCTCGAGTGATCACCGGGGCGCTGGGATCATTCGGCCCGGGGGAAGCGAGTGTGGCTCAAAGTAGGATGCTCGATGACCGCATGGGAGAGTTCCACCCCACCGGGCTTGCTACCCGTGTTGGTACAGGTGGATATCCCACGAGCCAGTCCAAGATAGCTTAAAATTGCTAGTGACCACTCATGTAAATGTGTCAGCAATAGCGGCACACCGCGTGTATGCCTTTGGATTGAGTCTAGAGCTTGAATGCAGGTCTAGTCGGTAATACAAGGTCTGGGCCTAAGACTGGGCTGCAGCATAGGTACTGTACTTGGCACGATAGATGGCGTCGGAATATTCATGAAAGTGATACTATGGTCCACAAGTCTTGTCTAAGTTAGCAAATGGGTCTAACAGGAAGGCCGCAAGGCGGTAGCATGATAAGTATTGATAACTTGCGAGGTGCGACCTCATCTGTAAGCACGGACAAGTCTAAGCAAGGTCTAGAGGCACGGCCTGTACGATTCGTCCCATTACCGTCCTTGGCACTTGAATCGTTGGCACGAGAATTGGTCTAGTGGCGCTAAAGTCTAAGTAAAGGTCTTGGCACGGCCGAGTTCGCGTGAGTTGCTCCTCGGCATAGCATTTTCTTGAATATGTCTAAGTTGCGAATAGAACATGGCACGACCCTGCCGTCCCGAGTTGAAGTTCGGTCAAGTACCTAAGCGATGAGGCAGTGCCTCGATCGAAACACACATTGGCATTATAGCACGACCCCGTCGTTACACGACCTTGTCGTTGTATCGCTAAGTATAGACCGAGACGTCGTATTAAAATGCATCCTAAGGCAAGACTAGAAAGATAATTGAAAGGGTTTAAGCTGCACAAAGTAAATGAAATATGTCAGTTATGTATGGGTGGGCGAGAAGCTCACTCCACCAGTACAGTGGTACTGACACCCACACAGTGTTTCATGTGCAGGCACAGGTAGAAGCTCGTGGCACGGAGCTCGCTTGGATGCGTCAAGGCACGGAGTTCCTTGGCGAGTCGAAGCGTGCGGCCATGTTGATTGAAGACTTATACAGGGCATAATGTATGGACATCGCCTTCCGAAGCTTCCGCTAACTCAAGCATTGTAATCAAGAGAGAGAGAACAGAGAGTGACTTTGTAAAATGAGAGAAAAGTGAGCACGAGAGACTTGTAATTTGGCCTTGCGCCCACAAATGTAATCTTGTGTTCAATATAAATAGAAGAGTTTCTTTTGAATGACTTGTGTTCATGTGTGCTTGTTCTTTAAATTCTGCTGCAATGTATTCAATGTTTCTACTTGGGACTTATGTGCGACGACCCCGTCGTCGCCGATGTAATCGGCCGTTATGGAACTGCCTTGCATGAGCGCAATCTAGGTTCGTACGGCATTACGCCTTAGCGAGGACGATTTCTCCTACGGGAGCGGGGCATGACAGAAGAAAACATGTGAGGTGCTGAAACTAGGTTCGAGGATCTTGTTTGAGACCATAGATGTAGGGGTGAGCAACGGTTTGGTTTGGCTCAAACTGAACCGAATATATGAAAACCAAAATAACCGTAAATTATATTTCTCAAAACTGAAAACTGAACCCTTTTTATAAAAACCAAATAAAACTGAATCGAATTAATTCAGTTCGATTTTTGGTTGGTTCAGTTTCATGGGCCAATGTGCCGGGCCCTCAAATGAGCCTATTTAAATAACATTTTTTTAAAATGGCATTATTGTATTTATGAATTATTATATTATATTGAGTAAAAAATATTTGTATATATAGATTGAGTATAGAAAGAGAGTGCTCAAAAAAGTACCGACATAGAATAAGAATGAGTGTGCGCTCATTTAGAGATTAAAAATATTAGTATATATATAAATTGAGGGTAGTTTGATAAATTACTAAATTTAAATTAGTTTTATGTTTAGGTCGGTTACTCGGATTAAGAGCCAAAAATCGAACCGTTATTTCAAAATTTTAAATTTCCAAACCAAAATCAAACCGATAACCAAAAAATCGAACCGTCTGTCATATTTTGATTCGGTTTTCGATTTTCAACTGTTATATGCTCACCCTACATATATGACTTTCTATAAAAGACATACATGACGAGGATGAGCAAAATCTCTGAAACCAGATGGTTGACTTGTAGGCTGTTTCATCTAGGATGCTGTAAAGAAAGGCATTCTTGACCTCAAGCTGGCGAATGAATTATCCCACGGAGACAACAATGCTAAGCATAGTACAAACTATAGTTAGCTTGATTAACGGACTGAAGGTCTCATTAAAATCAATGATAGTCTGCTAATGAAATCTTTTTGCAACTAGATGGGCTATGTTTTCTTCCCCGATTCCATAGAATCGATAGTCATCCCCCGGACGTGATGTCATACGAACCTATATTGCGGTCGCAGAAGGCGTAGTCATAAGTTTATTCGAAACACACAATAAAGTACGCAAAGAAATTGAACAACATATTTGAGAAAGAAGGAACTTTCTTTTCATTGATAATAGATATCATTTACAAGACTCTACTACAATCCTTGCCGTACAGGCTTACAATATGACTCAATTATAAAATAAATGCTGATGAGAGAGTCATTCCATACATTATATATATCCCCATTTACAAGCATAACATTCAAAAGACCTGCTATCGTGGGAAGTTGAGACATCTTTCTTCTGGACTGAATGTGGAGTCATCAAAAGAATTAAAACAAGCCTTCAATACATGGATGAGGCTTCGAATAAACTTACGTCGCCTTGAGTTTAGTTGGCACGCCCTTCTTGGTTTGGGGTACATGTGGAGAGCGAGAATCATTACATTCACATGTACCGGTGCTTGGCAAATTAAGTACCATGCTCTCACTTGGTTGAAAATTATATGACTTAATTTGTGATCTTTCTAGCCATCCTAATTAATTTCAGGCAAGCATATGATAGGCATAATGTAAATTGCGCTAGAACTCACCTACAGCAGATCGTGCCATGAAATGTGAGACCTATCACGTCATTTCTTGTCAATTGTTATAATTTAGTAGCATATTGTGTGCAATTACATATGTGATGGTTACTGACACCACAAGCTATCTTGGACTTATAGCTTTGTTAGATGAGACCCTTTCAACGCAAGTAGTGATCCCCGCTGAAAGTTTTCGCATAACCCGTGCAAACATTCTGTACAACTATACCGTGTTTCCCCCAGGTCGAATCGGTCTCGTGGTCCCGGGGTGCCATTCGAGGAAACGTTTACCTAGTGCACAAGTTGTCCATGATTGTGCTAGACTAAACGAGTTACTTAAGCATGGTCTATATTATGAGACTTAACCGTATTTATCGTGTTCCGTCTTGTCGTGGTATCATTTAAATCAATGATTTTATCTTTTATTTAACACAGTTTGATATCATAAATATCATAGCAATCATGTAGCAGTTCTATAAAATAAGCTAATGTGTCCGTGCATTTGCATCTAACATATCATTTGCAACGATGTTATCGATTGATTTAAGAAGCAAGAGGGTCAAGGGGAAGAAAGGTCAGCCACTCACCTTGATTATTTGATTGAGGCGAGAGACTCGTTGGCTGCACTCGACGACACCTACATGATCACCTAAAATTGCATAAGCAACTGATTAAAAAACTGTATCATTCAATGAATTCAATACGAATGCAGAGTGCAAGCCATGAAACCTTTAAAAATATTCATAAAAACGTATTCAGAAAACTAAAGCCAAAACAACAAGTGCGACATAAAAAACAGATCAACGGGAGGTCTCTCTCTAACTCAGTCGCAAAGTCCATCCTTGAGGCACAACCCGCTGAATATGAGACTTGATTTCAAAAAAGTCATTCTATAACGAGGAAAGGATCTTAATTCAATCGGTTCCGTTCAATCGATTCAATTGATCCTTATCAATCGATCCTGACTAAATCGATAACGACCATATTCCTTTTTTTGCACCCCATTGATGAAAAATAGGGCACAATATAGGGATGGGGTACTACACCATAACCAACTAAAAAACGTTTGTCCTCAAAACTTAAGAAGAGAACCTACCGATAGGAAAATAATGAAGAAAACCTTTCCCTCATCTCTGACTCGAGTTTCCATGTCCACTCCTTAACCGAATGGTTCCTCCTGAGTACGCGGACGAGAGGGATTGCTCGATTTCAAACCAGTTTATTCTTGTGCTCCAATATTTTTACAGGATCTTCTACATATGATAAGTCTGCCTTTAGATTCAGCTGACCAAAATCTACCACATGACTCGAATCATGTACGTACTTCCGTAACTGAGAAATATGAAAGACATCATGCACATCCGACAGTGTTGTGGTAATGCAATCTGGTAAGCTACTGGGGTGACTCGCTTCAATATTTCAAAAGGAACTATAAATTTTGGGCTCAACTTTACCTTTACGTCGAATCTGGTAACTCCTCGTACGAGCTTACCTTCATTAACACATGATCGCCTTCCAGGAACTCAAGTAGTCTTTGGTGGGTGTCGGCATAGCTGATCTTCTATCGACTCTGTACAATCTTTTGTCTTTTCCGAATGAGCCTGACCTTCTCTATGGTCTGTTCCACCAGCTCTGGGCCAAGAATCTGTCGCTCCCATACTTCATCCCTGCAAATCTATATTTACGCTCATACAAGGCTTTGTACGACACTATCTGGATGCTAGAATGGTAACTATTATTGTATGCAAACTCCGCTATCGGTAGATGAACGTCCAAACTCGACTTCAAGTCAATTGCACAGAGCTGTAGCATGTCTTTGAGAATTTGATTCACATGCTCCGTTTGGTCTTCATTCGAAGGATGGTAAGCAGTGCTAAATTTTAACTGCCCCTATAGCCATCTGAAGGCTACACCAGAAGCACGACAGAAATCGTCCATCATGATCTGACGCTCAAAGTAACTTTGATGGCAGTAAAATGTGCTGACTTTGTTAGTTGATCGACGATAACCCAGATGGAATCATTCTCCCGTGGCATTTTCGGCAACCCAACAAAAGTCCTTGCATATATGCTCTAATTTCTACTCTAAAATGGCAAGGTTCTGCATCTTTCTATCTGGTCTTTGGTGCTCATCTTTTACTTGCTGATAGGTCATGCATTACGAAATAAAGAATGCCACATCCCTCTTCATTCTATACCACCAAAATATTGTACGGAGGTCCTTGTAGATCTTTGTGCTGCCAGGATGCAAGGAATATTTTATAGTGTGCCTTCGATAATATCTTCTTTCGCAGTTCAGAGTCATCCGGACCACATAGTCGTCCCTTCAATCGTAGCACGTCGGTATCATCTTTCGCAAGTCGGTCGTCTTTCCTGTTAAAATTAGCTCTTATATTTTCTTCAGGTACAAATCGTCCTTCTGAGGAGTCTTACTTTTCTATCGCAAGCTCTGCTCTAGCTGTAGTTGCGCCAACTATCCTCCCTGAATCAAACTCAAGGTCGATGCCCATCTCTTCTAAGTCTCATAGTAGTCTGCTGTTTATGGATAGCGAGGCAATATATTTCTGACTCAGAGCATCTGCCAACATTTTTCTTGTCCGACGTGTAGTCGATTGTCAAGTCATAGTCTTTGATCTGTTTCAGCCAATGCCTCTATCATAAGTTCAGCTCCTTTTGAGTAAAGAGATACTTGAGGCTCTTATGATCGGTATAGATCACGCATGCCATACCATAAAGATAGTGATGCCATAATTTTAACACGAATACAATTGCCGCTAACGCCAAGTCGTGCGTAGGATAGTTTTTCTCGTACGACTTCAATTGTCTGGGGGCATAGAGATTACCTTGTTTCGCTGCATAAGCACACGTCCCAAGCCCTGGCCTGAAGTATCGAATATTTAAAATCCTTCAGTCCCATCTGGAAGAGTGAGTATAGCCAAAATGAGTCGCTATTTTAGCTCTTAGAAGGAAGCTTACAGTTGTGCGATCACTCATACACGACTTTTTTTTAGTGAGGCAAGTCAACGGTGATGTAATCTTTACAATGCCTTCAATCAACAATGCCTTCAACTTTCTTTGGGTCAACTACAATACCTTCGGCAGAAATAATATGCCCAAGTAATGACACGATGCTCAGCCAAAATTTACACTTTCTCTGCTTTGCAAACAACTAATTTTTTCGAAGAGTCTGAAGCATGGTCCACAAATGTTGTGTATGTTGTATTCTATCCTTCAAATAGATGAAAATATCGTCAATGAAGACTACGACAAATTTGTCAAAAAGGGTCAAAACACCCGATTCTTAAGATCTATGAAGGTAGCATGGGCGTTTGTTAGGCAGAATGGCATCATCAGAAACTCATAATGGTCGTATCGAGTACGGAAGGCTGACTTCGGCACGTCATCTAACTTGATCTTGAGTTGATGATAGACCGGGCGAAGACCAATTTTTTAAAAATTGAGGTGCCTTGTAGCTGATCAAATAAGTCATCTATGCGGGACAGTAGATACTTGTTCCAGACGGTGGCTTTGTTTAGCTCTAATAGTCGACGTACTGGCGCATTGATCCATTCTTTTTCTTCATTTATAAGACGGGCGCTCCCCATGGCAAATACTAGGCCGGATGAATCCCTTGTAGCAACTCTTGTAACTATACTTTGAGTTCTACAGGGGCTATTCTGTATAGAGCTTTGAAATTGGTCGGGTATCATAGAATGTGTCGATGTTGAACTTGATTTCTCGATTGGGTGGCTTGTCGGGTAACTCGTCCGAAAACACGTCGAAGAATTCTGCCACAACGTCGGTCTGATCCGTTACACCATCCTGTCGTATGTCTTGAACGAATGCCAAGTAGTTGTCGAGATCACCATGTAGGTCGATGATGCTTCATCACACGAGTAGTAGAATTCGGGTACTCTTGGTACGCAAAAGGTGACCTTTTTTCATGTACATCGATTGCAAGTGCCTAGCTAATCTATTTTTAGTATGATGTCATAGTCCTTAATATCTAGAACTATCGCATCAAGATACACATGTTTACCTCCAATACAGATGATTCCATCTCTGCAGCCTATGTGTAAGTAGTTGCTTGCTCGAAAGGATGTTAACGCTAAGGTTAAGGCCTAGAGGTGTCACGAGAAATTTGTGCTCCGCGGTAAAGTCCGCCGATATGAAACTATATGTAGCACCAGAAACAAATAGTATACGAGCATGCACATTATTAAAAAGTAATATACCTGTCACAAATGTGTCTGAGGTGAATAACATATCTCGAGTCATAACATGGACGCGTCCTTGGGCGTTGGGGCGACGGTCTTGGCCATTTTAATGCACAGGCTGGGGGGCTCGAGGTGCCGGGCCACGATTATCTGGACGATGTTGGTGTGGTGGGGCATTCTATTTCTGTCTTCGGGGCACAGTCTCGAGATTGGTAATCCCTTTTCTATAAAAGAAGCATTTTTCGTCGAAGACATAGGAGTTGTGGCATCGTTTCCGAGGTGGTTGCACTTGGTGCAACAAGGTAATGAGTTCTGCCTTTTGTAGCCACCATTGCTTGGACCCTTTGTAGTGTTATTGTTGCCTACCACATAACTAGGACGTTTGTGATTTGAATGGTGCACAACATCGATAGCGACGGGAGGTACTGGCTCTCAAGGCAGAGAGCATGATTCAAAGTATCTCCCATGGTCTTGTTTTGGTACTGACACATGAGCAAAGATAGAGGGCCGCATACCCACGTCAAATCATCGCACTCGACACTCCTCTGTAAGCAGAAATGTACCGTAAATTTGGACGGCTTATTGAACTCTGTCCATGCTGTTGCACCATTCTTTTTCTTGCCTCGACTGCATAAATTTATTTTCCTTTTCTTGACGAACGGCTGAGGGAAGTGTAATTCCCCTTCCCAAAATTTTAATATATTTGTTATTTTATTTTATTTGAATTACGATTTTAGAATTTTATAAATAATTAATTAGTTAATTATTACGATAGATGCCGTTAGTCACGATTAAATTTGGAGTACAAGATGACCAATAGTCATGCACGGATAGTCCATTCGCGTGCTTTGACTAGTGTATTAGCCATGCCAAGGAAGACCCAGCCATAAGTGTGTCATAATTAGGAAAACCAGGCCAAGTTGTGACCTAACCCTATAAATGACTTAAATTTATTAATTAGATGTTGACTTTTAGAAGACCCAGTTGTGCCAAACCAACCAGACAGGGCCCGATCCAAGCTCAAGCCCATGTAGGCATGAAATGGGAACAAAGATGGTGTCGATATATTTTGTGTATATGTATTTTACCTTAAATGCTCTACTATAATATTTGAAAGTGATTATTATCATTATTATTATTATTATATTATTATTATATATATATATATATATATAATATATTATTATATATATAATATATATATATATATTATATATAATATATATATATTATATATATATATATATATATATATAATGATGGTTTGATATTCAAAAGATATTTAAAGGTATGCTAAATGGTTTTCTTAGCTACCCTTGTGTATTTTGGAACATTAGGCTAAACCCATATTTGTATGTATACCCATCCTTGGTTTACCTTGTTGGTTATAATTATTGTTATTATTAATATTGTAAATCTATTCATAATAATGTCATTTAGTATTTTGAATTAAATATAAATATTATTACTTATATTCATAAAATGCCCTACAGTATATTGTGAGGATTTTTCCATTTTATGAGTATTATTCATATCAAGATATGTACGTATATATCGGAGGATTATATATAAATACAAATATGGTTATGGATAAACTATATATATAAGAGATATACTTAAATATCAATTATCATGAGATTATAAAATTTCATGAGATCAAAAACTCCCCAACCCCTGAACCCGATACACACACCCGCGTATACATATAGAAACAGAGAGAGCGAGGAGATCATCCGTAGAAACCCAACCCTAAATTCGACGTAGCGCCACCGACTTCACCTACCCCTTCGGAACCCTCGAGCTCACCACCGCTGGCCGAGCCACGTCATCCACGCGTCGGACTACACCGCACAGCAGCCACGGGGCTTGGGTATGTCACGCCCCGACCCGGAATCACCCGAATCATCGTCCTCGCTGGGGCGTGATGCCGTACGAGCCTGGAGTTGCGCTCGTGCAAGGCAAGATGACAAGTTCTCAAATAGTGATCTTGAGTTGAACATTAACAACGAAAGGTAAAACAGAGTATACGAAAATGATTCACTTTATTGATATTCGAAATCAGATTACAAAGGCTTTCGATAGCCCAACAAAATTTGCCAGATTGGCTACAACACTCAAGTTCTCTCTTGCCACAAAGGATTTCGCCGTTCCATACATCATGCCTTCTATATCTCGGCCGCATCAATCCTGTTGCATATCTGAGCGTCAATGCGATCGCACGCTTCAATACGCTTCGGCATTCCAAGCCTCAACGCGTTCAAGCGAAGCTCCACCGCGAGCAGACCAATCCCTGAACCTGCTAGCAAACTAGTGGGGGATTAGTACTTTCGTCCTCGCTGTACTGATCAAAAACCCACTTAACAAACTGACATTTAGTATTATATTGATTCATGCAAACATACAATTTAGTTCTCTTTCTACATTCTCCTTAGGATGAGTTCATGGCATGTTCGAAGAATGTAAAGCATGGCAAGCATGTAATTCAATTCGTATAAGTAAACAGGCAAGCAATCTCGTGTCTGATTCGTGGCACAACTTAGCAATATCGACGCACTCGCCCTTGCACCGACGCAAGGTGAATACGCCTATCCATTTTTCCTGTCATGTTATAAGTGCTCGCTATTTAGGATCCGTCCATGCAGGATATGTGCATACCTTGTACTTCCAAACCCGTCGCCCTTAACTATATGAAGGTCACTAGCTTTTCGGGCTAGAATGGACTTATATTTATCGAATCGAAACATAAGACGATGTTAACTCTGTGCAGTTGCTAACCAACATCAGAGGCCACCAAAATAATTTGTCACTCCCCGTTCCCGGAATGCGTATTTTTATACATGTACAACTCATGAGTATTTATTTAGTACCCATCATGTATTATCCTGTATTTAAATTTCTTAATTTCCTGTTAATTAATTATCTTCTCTTTGAATTTTCCTGTTAATTTATTTCCTGTAATCTTATTATCTGTATTTTATTTCCTGCATTTTATCCCCTGCTTTAGTCTTATTGTGGTTGGGCTTCTTGGGTTCATGGTGCAACCCGGCCCACTAGCTCCCACCTACCACCCCTTCCTATTTAAGCTTTCATCTCTTCTCTCCTCATAACTTCATTCTCACGATTACTTCTTCTTCTTCCTCCCATTACTCTCCACCACCTACCAGCAGCAGGAGAAGGCAAGTGCAAACTTGCTTCTCAATCATCCATTTTTATGGATCATACTCTTCCTCTCAAGATCCTGAGAGAGTTTAGTGCTTGGCATATGTGATTTCTGTGGCTTTTTTTCTAGATCTAAGTTTGTATTTTCGGCTGTTCATGGGTTTTAAATCCACCAACTTAACGTGTTTTCGGATCAGAGAGTTCATGTGGTAGAACTGCTCGTCAGTCATGCTCGCGTTTGCATGCGTGTATTTCTTAGTCACGCTCGCGTTTGCTGCGTGTATTTCTTAGTCACGCTCGCGTTTGCGTGCATGTATTTCTCAGTCACGCTCATGTTTGCGTGCGTGTATTTCTTAGTCACGCTAACGTCTCATAAGTGCGTGTATTTTCAGTCACGCACACGTCTCGGCGTGTCTGCGTGTATTTTCAGTCACGCTCACGTTCTCATGAGCGTGCGTGTATTTTCAGTCACGCACACATCCATGAGTGCGTGTATTTTCAGTCACGCACACATCCATGAGTGCGTGGATTTTTAGTCACGTACACGCCCACGAGTGCGTGCGTGGATTTTTATCATTTTCCACACTCACACTGTGCATGCCAACAGGAACCATTTTCATGCTCACTTCGACTAGACTTGTTGGCGTGACTTTTGGCCTTAGCTTAGACTTGCTGGCGTGACTTTTAACCAGGGTGTTTCTATTTGCTTGATAAAATCATGACATATAATATTGTAAATATGGATTGTTGTGTAGAATGTGTCATGTGTCTTGATTGATCCATGGATACCCAGATTGACTGGAACTTAACCCTGAGGAGTTACAGACTTGACCCCGTGTAATACAAATTGAATTTCATGCCTTGATACCATTGATAATAATGGTTATCTTTACTAAAATTGATCATGCGTTCCTAGTTGGAACTAAGAGACTGGCTAGTCGTCTTATTGAATAAATGAATGAGACACGTTCATGTAATGAACTATTGTGCTTGATTAGCCAATCCCTAATATTGGCATACAGGCAGATGCAGATTTCAAATTATTTATTTATCTATTTTGCAAAAATAGCATGTGTACTTTATGGTCAAGGCATGATTACTCGTGATTAGACTTGATTGTTGCATCACGCTATGTAAAACCTACAACCTAGCCGCACGGGTATCGCTGTAGAGTTGCGCATATCGTACCCCGTATGAAAGTACTCATTTGAACGACCATGATCCACGGCATGGAACTTCCCGCATCGTAGAGACTATTAAGTTAAATAAAATAATGATGGCATGGAGAGAATGGATTCCCGAGTTCTTACATGGCAGCCCCCTTGGGACTATTAAGTGCCCGACGGGCCGGCTGGTTCCCACAGATACGGTAAATCTGTCACACGGGCAGGGAACGGTATCTGCTTATATTTTGTACATGCTATAACGGCGGGCATCCCGCTGGAACTCGTCTAACTACATGATTGTCGCAATTGATTGATTGGATAGACTAGCCTTGCTTGCACATAGTAAGAACTGAGAAATCCCTAATTGCATAATTCCAGGATAACTTGGGACTCACAATAGCAAGCCGTAGTAGTTGATTGGCCGTTCAAGATGATTTGTTTGTGTACTGTACCTACTCTGTTGCCTAACTGAGATGATCAGAATGTCAGGACATGACGGGCTAACTTCTGTCCTTGTTTGGTTGGGAGGTTGGTTCGAAGTGTCGTGATGTTATGAATCCTAGTGGGAAGCAGAGATCTATTACTATATTCTCTTACTTACTGGTTTAGTCCTTCATATCGTCCTTCCTTGTGGTACTTGCTATTAGAGGTCTAACCTCTCTGGTTTTGCATGGCCAGATTTAGAGCGGTCCCCGAGGACTCAGCTTACTTCTACCTCCAGGATGGTCAATACTAGGGGAATGATCGCAGGAGGACTCGAGTGGGTTTCCTTACTTCACTGCTCGTTTTATTATTTACTTCATACTTAGTCGTTTGGCACCGACATGTTAGTCGGATTGTCTCGCTCTTACTTTTGCATAATTGTAACTAAAGTCAGACTGCAGCTGATAACAATTGTGTATATGTTACTATACTATCTGGCTATGTTTTGTAAAGCCAGATCTCCAGAATATTTTGACTGAGCGTTTGGGACGCCTTACTGCTTTATCTTACATGTTCTCTATTTCTGTTTCTTGTTTTGAATGATTGAGACAATAGATGTGAAGTGACCATAGTAAGACTTTCATGTGGTATGCACCCCCTCGTCTGGTTAGACAGCATTGATCGTATTATACGGTATTCATCTACCCGTAATACGTAGCTGGCTGAGTCATTCCTCCGCTCTCCAGTATTCTGGTTCTGGGGCGTGATATAATCGCTGCAAGTGGCTTATCACATTCACCAAACGGTCGCTATCCATCTAAATGAAGTGCACCAACAATACCGTAAACGAATCCCTCCTAGGCCGAACGGTCCCAGCGCCCTGGCACGCCATGTTCGAGGGAATACCCATGTACGGGCTTTTATATCTTTAAGACCATTTGACCACAACGTATCTTATTTTCATACAACCAAGCAAGTTGCTTATCTCTATTTCAATTGGCACAACGCCCAAATTCTCATCGAACGCCCGAAGGCCGCGAAATTTCGAAGGGCACCATGCCGCATTATCGTCTCGCATTTCTTCGTTAACTTTCTATGTTCTTCCGTTTCATACTTCGTTTCAATGTTCAATGGCATCATGCCTCAACTCAATGCTCGTCAACCGAACGACCCGAAGGTCCCGAACACCTTTCGAGGCATTATGTCATATCAGACAGTTCCGCCACATTCATGCCACAACTGTATTCTTTGCAACGAAGCTACCTTTTATTATCTCGTGCACGTAGGCACGTTTCGACCGTAGTTCCGGTGTTCTATGACTTAGCATTCAATGTTCGTGGCTTGCGCGCTAGGGCGCTCGCCTATTGTCTTTCGATGTTCTACCATTCTAACTCGTTCACGAAGGCACGGTATGGTTCGTGCACTAAGGCACTTGCCGAGTACAGTTATCCCATGTTATTGTGGCTTGCGTACCGAGGCGCTCGCCTTTGCGATATCCAATGTTCCATAGCGACTCGTATGTTTGTCGTACGATTCATTTCAATTTTTCTATCTTAGTGTTCGACACGCACTACGTTTATCTCGCTATCGATACGCCCGTGGAGTTGATAGGTTAACTCAGCATTCAATGATATATATTTTATTTAAGCATGACGGAGTAGGAAAGAGAGTTAATGTCCCCCCACCTTGAGTCGATACCGTTGTCGTTTCGTCGAGCCGTTGCGGCTCGATTTCATAACTTTGTTGCACGGGCAACTCTCCTGACTTAACCATTCGAGCACTTCATGCTTATTGAATTATACGTTCGATTTGGGCTTACCGTGCCAAGCATCAGTCCGTCGCAAGGCGACGATTTGCTTTCGCGGACCCCTTACTGAATAAGGCAAAAGATCACCTCTAACATTTCAGCGTAAATGTATAGCCTGCACAGAAACCAACTAAAATCAATACTTATCGATTCAAACTTGCGCCTTGGTCGATTCGATTTCTTAGAATCTTGAGCCGTCTCAACGTACTTATCCTTCGAGGCAACGCGGCGCTTCACATCGATTCACTCGATGTATTCTTTGGGACAAGGCAACTCTTTACATCGGCTTAGTTTGATGCGTTGCTCGGGACAACTTAACACTTTCATCGTTATTACTCGATGCGTTCCTCGGGTCGATACATTTCTCGGGACCATAACTCTTGTATCGATTCGCATCGATACACAATCGGGTCAACGCAACTCTTCGAGTCAACGACTCCGCATAATACACGTGCGGAGCGGGGCATTACATAATATACCACTCAACAAGGTTCGTCCCGAACCGAAACTAATACTAAATTTCCAAGGGTTTCATTAGATCGTTCCACGATCTTGTCTCACTATCGTTTGGATCGTACAACTTAGTTTGAAATCATACACATATTTTAGGTGTCCCACCAATATATGCATTTCAGCCAAGCTCAGTTGTAAGATATCGGAACAATGCAAACACGTAACTCTTATTCTCGATAACTTGACATCTCGTATTCTCGATCGGACTTGACTCTATTATTTGTTCTCGTAATTCTAGCGCACATGCATATCGATACATACGTGATCCTCCAACGAAAGTCAAGGCACACGATGCGATTCAAAAATGTATTTCTCACTTTGTATATTTCATTGGGACTATCAATTCTACGTGTCGCGTTAAGCCGTCGTGCATCCGATCACAACGAGTCTCCGTAATGCCTTGCGTTCGACGTCACTATCCAACGATTTCTTATGTTTCACTTCGTATCCTATCTCGACATGATTCTCTTTGGTAGACTTGCAAAAGCATCAACATTCAGGACTACGTCTGCTAGGTGACTTACCTAGACACAGTGCTCAAATCTCCGACGCAAGTTTAAATTGACATTGCACAAAGGCCACAATCTATCCGACATGACAGTTTACATCGAGGCGATGGTGCTCAAGGCAACGATCGTCTTGACACGAAGATCTTTTTGGTACGCCTTACGTTCGATTCCTAACGAGTACGAATTCTCTAGCCAAATTCCCAACTTATCCGTCTCGCACCATCGAACATAAGCTTTGATTCACGCAAGCTCAATTGCAAGGTGAATATGAATCTAACGACATGACTCGTAAGTATTCCTTTATCATTCTCTCTCGTGCATAACACGTTTCTCGCAATCGCAAATTCGAATCACCAAGTTCGTTGGTGAATTTCAAGTTTGATCGTCGACCAACATAACCATTCAAATATTTATCCAACGAATACTCAAATCTAACTATATCATCCTCAATCGAAAGTTGTTCAAATAATTCTCGATCCTAGACTTATCGTCAACATGTACCATATTGTATTTGTTATCGATGTAATCTCATATGCGATATCGCATGGGTCATCTTACGGTCTGCAACATTCAATTTGATTTGGCGGTCAAGTCTTCTAGGATCAGCTGTCCGAAGCTACGCTCGATAATGGATCATCACCGAAGGACAGTTTACTACGAACCATGCTATATCTTATTTCGGAGCCAAATCACGTTCCGACGATTTCTATGCGACTACCCAAATTCGTACATAATAATTTCTATCGGCGCAACTGATGCGCAACTATCTTCCGAGTAAAGTCATGTACGGCCGTCGATGATTCCACAATTTATGAAATATCTACTCGTATCGAGTTCGAATCTATCTTATTTTGGTCGACACACGAGATGCTATACGCATCGAGCAATCGTCGATGACTTATAGTCTCGTCTTTGATCAATCACAAAATTTACGATCAACCAAGTTCGTTCATTCTCGTATCGTTACTTACAAAATTTCATAGCACGAGGCACACTCTATTTTGTATTCTCACATCGCTTACGTTTCCTTACGTATCGATCTCGATACGTCGTATCCATTTTGATAACGTAAGAGTCAACTTTGAATCCTTTTCAACGTCAACTTAACTCGCATCGCATACATCCAAGTTCGCAATGAACTTTTCCACATGCACCGACTCGTTCTCCGATTTGTCGTATCCCGCTATACTTCGATCGCGTAACTGAGTTACCGATTATCCAACATCGAACCCTCAAGTCATACGATCTCGCCCTCCAAGTTTTACGTGTTTTCAGTCGTACTCAAATGAGTTTCGCCGCAACGTAACCAACTATTTCTTAGACACGATTACCCGCGTCAACCAACTTTCTTACCGAAGATGCACATCGTGTGATTCGATTGCAATTCACATCGCCCAACATTTTTATCGAAATCGCAAGTCGTGCGATTCAATTCGTCTCGTCTAATATTTTCATCGAGGTCGTAAGTCGTGTGATTCGATTCCAACATTTCGAGTTTCCTATCCCGTCGATCCGATTATTGCCTCAAGACATAATCGTTTCGCTAGTTTCCATCATTCGACCGACACATAAATTTTCAATCGACGTATCATTAATATTACAAGCCCCGTCTTACCGTTCTAACCGATCATCGAAGAACACTTGCATCAACATGCCGTAATACAAATTCTCAATCGAGTCTCGGTGCTATCCCGTCCGTTGTGGACAAACCTTCCGCAATTCTCACAATACGTCGATGCAATTCATCGCACAAATGGTATTACATATACCACTCAAATCGAGCCATTCATTGCATCAGTGGTATGCCATATACCACCCAGAAGTCAAGTTACTTCCGTCGCAACGTACTCCTTACAAACCAACGATCTCTTCCGACTCACGATTTTCGCAGTGATCATGCTTGATCACAACCGTAACTCTGATTAATCAAAATTCGACGCAACTCGGCCAATGCATTCATTTGCCAACACAAGCTCGATGCGCTACCGAACCGATTTGTTTTTCGATTTATAACTTTTTTGTTTTCTTCGTTACATCTTGTGTAATAATTCATTCTCAATATCCGTCGTACTTCGTGCATCGATTACTTTGATACGCGTTACACCACGTGCAATAATTTTACTTTCGACATGAGTTGCACCACGTGCAACATTTTTACTTTCAATACGCATTGCACATCGTGCAATAATTTATTTTCGATATTTACCGCACCTCGTACAACGATTTACTCCCGATATTTAAAGTTAATGTTCAAATCCGTTCAACACATTCTTTATTGACTTATCGCTTTTCATCGCAATGCACATTCAAATCGATATGTGAATCCGTTCGACACATTCGATATCAACTTTCATTTTCTTTCAACGCATCATTTGCAATCAACGCGTGGCAATTGCTGCAGCAACATCCACGACTTTCAATATCGATGCAAATAATATTTCTCGTACTGTTCGTTACAAACAACGAATATCTCGAATTACAATTCACGACGTGTTGCATCCTTGGCAACAAATCCTTGAATTTACATCTCGCAACTCGTTGCACTTGCAGCAACAAACTATTCCCGACTTTTCCAACAAACACCATGTAATTTCTAAAACAACACGCGACAAAATTACATGATTTGTATTAGACTTATTGTATGGAACATCCAGTACGGCATCGAGTAGAGTCAAGAGTGATTTCGATTGGTGGTGGGCAACTCTTTGGAATGGTAATGAAGTAAGCGTCCAGAGGAAATTGAGCCTAGAGCTCTGATACCAATTTGTCATGCCCCGACCCGGAATCACCCGAATCATCGTCCTCGCTAGGGCGTGATGCCGCACGAGCCTCGAGTTACGCTCGTGCGAGACAAGATGACAAGTTCTCAAATGGTGATCTTTGAGTTGAACGTTAACAACAAAAGGCAAAACAGAGTATACGAAAATGATTCACTTTATTGATATTCGAAATCAGATTACAAAGGCTTTCGATAGCCCAACAAAATTTGCCAGATTGGCTACAACACTCAAGTTCTCTCTTGTCCACAAAGGATTTTGTCGTTCCAAGCATCATGCCTTCTATATCTCGGCCGCATCAATCCCGTTGCATATCCGAGCGTCAATGCGATTACACGCTTCAAAACGCTTTGGCATTCCAAGCCTCAACGCGTTCAAGCGAAGCTCCGCCACGAGCAGACCAATCCCTGAACCTGCTAGCAAACTAGTAGGGATTAGTACTTTCGTCCTCGCTGTACTGATCAACAACCCACTTAACAAACCGACATTTAGTATTGTATTGATTCATGCAAACATACAATTTAGTTCTCTTTCTATGTTCTCCTTAGGATGAGTTCATGGCATGTTCGAAGACAGTAAAGCATGGCAAGCATGATATTCAATTCGCATAAGTAAACAGGCAAGCAATCTCGTGTTTGATTCGTGGCACAACTTAGCAATATCGACGCACTCGCCCTTGCACCGACGCAAGGTGAATACGCCTATCCATTTTTTCTGTCATGTTATAAGTGCTCGCTATTTAGGATCCGTCCATGCAGGATATGTGCATACCTTGTACTTCCAAACCCGTCGCCCTTAACTATATGAAGGTCACTAGCTTTTCGGGCTAGAATGGACTTATATTTATCGAATCGAAACATAAGACGGTGTTAACTCTGTGCGGTTGGTAACCAACATCAGGACCACCAAAATAATCGCAGCAAGTGGCTTATCACATTCACCAGACGTTCGCTACCCATCTAAATGAAGTGCACCAACAATACCATAAACGAATCCCTCCTAGGCCGAACGGTCCCAGCGCCCTGGCACGCCGCGTTCGAGGGAATACCCATGTACGGGCTTTTATATCTTTAAGTCCATTTGACCATGTAACACATCTTATTTCCATACAACCAAGCAAGTTCGCTTATCTCTATTTCAATTGGCACAACGCCCAAATGTTCTCATCGAACGTCCGAAGGCCGCGAACATTTTGAAGGGCACCATGCCGCATTATCTTTCTATGTTCTTCCGTTTCATACTTGTTTCAATGTTCAATGGCATCATGCCTCAACTCAATGCTAGTCAACCGAACGACCGAAGGTCCCGAACACCTTTCGAGGCATTATGTCATATCCGACAGTTCTGCCACATTCATGCCACAACTGTATTCTTTTGCAACGAAGCCACCTTTTATTATCTCATGCACGTAGGCACGTTTCGACCGTAGTTCCGATGTTCTATGACTTAGCATTCAATGTCCGTGGCTTGCGCGCTAGGGCGCTCGTCTATTGTCTTTCGATTCTAGCCATTCTAACTCGTGCATGAAGGCACGGTATGGTTCGTGCACTAAGGCACTCGTCGAGTACAGTTATCCCATGTTATTGCGGCTTGCGCACAGAGGCGCTCGTCTTTGCGATATCCAATATTCCATAGCGACTCGTACGTCTGTCGTACGATTCATTTCAATTGTTCTATCTTAGTGTTCGACACGCACTACGTTTATCTCGCTATCGAGCTACGCCCGTGGCGTTGATAGGTTAACTCAGCATTCAATGATATGTATTTTATTTAAGCATGACGAAGTAGAAAAGAGAGTTAATGTCCCCCCACCTTGAGTCGATACGCCGTTGTCGTTTCGCCGAGCCGTTGTGGCTCGATTTCATAACTTTGTTGCACGGGCAACTCTCCTGACTTAACCATTCGAGCACTTCGTGCTTATTGAATTATACGTTCGATTTGGGCTTACCGTGCCAACGCATCAGTCCGTCGTAAGGTGACGATTTGCTTTCGCGGACCCCTTACTGAATAAGGCAAAAGATCGACCTCTAACATTTCAGCGTAAACGTATAGCCTGTACAGGAAACCAACTAAAATCAATACTTGCATCGATTCGGTCTTGCGCCTTGGTCGATTTAATTTTTTAGAATCTTTGAGCCGTCTCAACACACTTATCCTTCGAGGCAACGCGGCGCTTCACATCGATTCACTCGATGCATTCTTTGGGACAAGGCAACTCTTTGCATCGGCTTAGTTTGATGCGTTGCTCGGGACAACTTAACACTTGCATCGTTATTACTCGATGCGTTCCTCGGGTTGATACATTTCTCGGGACACCATAACTCTTGTATCGATTCGCATCGATACGCAATCGGGTCAACGCAACTCTTCGAGTCAACGACTCAACATAATGCACCGTACGGAGCGGGGCATTACAGGGTATATCTATTGCGCCGATCGTTCACCTGTGCCAACGAGCGTCGCACTTACGGAGCTGACAGCTGGGACTCTGTGCTCAATCCATCGTCGACATTAACCCCCACTGTGCCCTCGGCTAGTACCACTGCCAAATCCACCACCGACCCTACAACAACCATCTTCGCCCCAGCATCTAGACTGGCTGGTGGGAGCTCCCACTAAATGTGCCACCTCCGTCTCGGATTTGGGTCCGCTCGACCGTGCGTGCCGGTGAGCAACCGCCGGGGCCGCGCTATGACAGGACCGCCCTTGACCGCTGGGCTCTCCGCCGAGAGCGGAGCTCGCTCCATCCACCCACGTTCCCGAGCTCTGACGAGCAGGACCCCGGTCGCCTACCTGGCCAAGCCGTACAACACTCCCTTACCGGCCCGGCGACTCCGAGCATCCTGCACGCGGAGCAATCTTCCGCTGCGAGCCGCGCTTGGCCGCACCCGATGGAACATAGGAGCCGATCCCCGGTGAGCCGCCTGAACGTCCATCATCGAGCAGTCTCCGGCCTGCTGCCCTCGCGTCCGGCTTCGCCACGGCGCCCGATCCGAGGTGAGCTTCTTCCCTCGCTCTCTCTCCCTTCTCTCGAAATTGTGCTGTTATTCTCTTTCCAAAAGGAAAGAGCAACAACAGTTAATGCCATTAAAGACACAGTAAACGAGAAAGAGTATATTTTTTAATGTATATTAGTTAAATGTCACTTTAATCGATTAATAGTATAAGTATAATTATAATGTTTCAGTAAAGAGTATGTATAAATATACTATTATTATTAATAGTATTATTGTTAAATACTAATGTTTTGTTGTTAATGACATTATTACTTTTTGAGAATTTGATAAATGATATTTTCAAAATATATTGTAACAAAAATATATATTTAGGCTTTAAGCCCTAAAGCTTTTGGCGCCGCAAATTTTTTGGACTTTTAAAATATGTATACATTTTCCAAATTTTATATATGGTTCTTTGATGATATTTACTATAAAATATTTGGGATTTTCAGATTGTAATTATGTTGGGCCGATTACATATCTTGGGGATGGATTTCATAAATATATATTGGACTTATTATGCAAACAATTTATACACATATAAATAGTTTTAAATAAAATTTATATGAGATAATTCGTATAAATACTTTCTGAATATAAATGTTATAAAAATATATATATACCATAAATATTTTCTAATACCTCACTATGATGTATATATTTTTGACTAAATAAAATATATTTAGTTTCTAAATAGTTATAAAAACTTGCTAGATACAATATAGATTCTCTAAGTCAAATTTCTCTTAGATTATATTACATCACTAATCGTGTTCCTATTCTTTCCGGATTTGGACTTCTTCATATCGATCCTAGGTAATTGGACTATTCTGGACTAAAAAAAATTATCGGTTTTACTTGCAAAGGACCACAGGCAAGTACACTTTCTGATTGCTTTTCGATTTATAGTAGTCTATATTTTATGTCTATACATATGTCTTGCTGCTTGTTGACACGCTCATCACACGGAGTAGTCGGAAGGAAAAATATCTTAGTAGACATGTGGATTACCCAGAACTATCCCGTATCTTTCGTAGAGAATAGCAGCTGCATACGACATGTGCAGGGTACCGGATTTATCCCTAGCCGTTCACATGTCGAAACAGATATTTCAAATCACATAGATAGTTGTATTTTATTTATATCCTCGTCTTCTTCACCAGTTGCCATGTCATCAGTTACTTTCTAGTTTTCATCTCTCATATGTTATTTTCATGTCTTGTTAATTCTATTGTATTCTCGCATTGCCGTCGGTTTGTGTGCTTGTTCCATTTCTGACTGTAAACCAATATTTTTCAGGTGAACCGTAGATTTACTTAGCGTGGGGAGATACGGGTGTACTCGCAGGCAGAGACCTAGAAATTAGATAAAAGTGGTATCACTTTCATTAATTGTAAGAATCTTGTATTTCCTTTAAATATAAATCTTATAAGAGTTGTAATAAACTTAGAAATATGAATGAACAATAAAATTATTTTGTGATTTTGAGCATATTGGCCGTGACAGCGTTCTACTGTCGACTCTGCGGCGTAGGCTGGCTTGGACACGTTTTGTATCTAAAAAAGCGGGTACGGGTCGTGACAGGAAGGTACTCGACTTTGAAAGCTTTGTGAAACATGGCCCAAGAGATTGGCGCTGAGTTGTTTCCGCGTCGAATCGCTCGTTTTACACGGCTCACCAGTCGTGTGCATTCAAACGTAGTTGAAGTTGTGCACATGCGACTTGCTTGGATTCTTTAATGCCGATGAGCTGGAAGTAGTCTTCTAGCTCTTCCAACCAGTCGATCACCATAGAGGGGCCTTTGGTACCGCTGAAGGAGGTGCGACATACTTTCTTGAATTTTGACCCATTAAAGTTGTAGCTTTTCGGTGCTGCAAGTCAGGACAGGGGGTCCTCTAGGTCGACTTCGATCGGTCGAGCCGTAGGCTCGGTGACAGCAGGCATAGTTGTAGACTTGCCATTGGCCACAATCGTTTGGAAAATCTGTTGCAGAGTATCAAGTTTTTTTTTTGTATATTGGATTGCACGTCGAAGCCAGCTTCGAATTGTACGTCGAAGCGTGCCTCCGTTTGTCGATGTCGATTTTTGGATTATTTCTGATGTGCCTCCATTAATGCAGTATCCTCTCGATAGCATCGCCAGAAGGTCTAGCCCGTGAGCTGTTCGAGGCACTCTGTTCGTTCTCGGTCGCGGGTTCTGTAACTTCTAAAATACAACTACAACACACATTAGTCTCAAAATATTACTAACTCACTGTATGGAACAACTCATCTTATCGTCACGATGTCAAAGGTTTTGAGACTCTAGACGGAAAGCCAAATGAGGTAAAGCCGTGCTCTGATACTATTATGTCATGCCCCAGTTTCGTAGAATCGATAGTCGTCCCCCGGGCGTGATGCCGTACGAAACTAAATTGCGATCGCAGAAGGCATGATCATAAGGTTATCCGAAATATAACATGTAATAAAGTACGCAGAGATAGTGGATAATACATTTGAGACAGAATGATCTTTCTTTCGACATCATTTACTGTTTGCAAAAACAAAAGTATGAAACTTTATTGATACAAACTTTGTAAAAGATTACAATTTGAATTCTGGGAATGGTACAACTTTAGAAATCCAATCTAGATGACGATGCTTTATCCCTTGGACGATGTGAACTTTGAAGACGAAGCCTCTGAAGTTGAAGACAACTCTGAAATTGAAGGCAGAAAGCCTCGGAAGTCGAAGGCAAAAGCCTCGGAAGAATGCAGCTGCACTTGGACAAGAACTCCTGAATTCTCTGATTGTTTGATATTTGATTCGTGATGCCTGAATGAAGATTGAAACTCTATTTATAGAGTTCTGAGAAATAACTAACTTAGTTACTCTAGACTGCGCATGATGGTTTGCGCAGCAATTGGTTTGCGTAGCACTGGACTGCGCAGGCAGTTGCTGGATGGGTTAACTGTCTTGGACACATGGCATCATTTGATTGAAATGCGCATGATCATCATAGGCAGCTGCCACGAAATGAGTAATTGATGGCATGAACGCCACGTATACTTTACATTTGTACAAGTGGAACGCACACATTGAACTGCGCAGACTTTGGATTGCGCCAACTTCGTTTGCGCAGACTTTGGTTTGCGCAGGAGGACTACGCAGGAAATGGATCACGCTGCCAGCTGTCAGCCGTCCTCGAGCGTGTGTGGCGTGATAAACGAACAGCCTTCTTGATATCCGTGCTGTCAGTTGTCAAAGATATGATTTGGTTGTCAGGTAATGATGACTCTTGCCACGTCAGCTTTGCGCAATCGGATGTGTGCGCAGTCAGGCATGCGCAATCTGAGAGCTGCGCAATCTATTGTCTGTGCAGTTTACTTGAATGATGTATATCTTTGATTCTTTGACTTTGGTAATTGATGCAACTTGATTTTTTAGGACCTACATTTACAAGACTCTATTACAATCGTTGCCGCACAGGCTTACATAATGATCGATTATAAAATGAACGCTAATGAGATAGTTGTTCCAATATTACATCTCCATTTACAAGCAAAACATTCAAAAGACAGGCTATCGTGGGAAGCCGAGACATTTTCTCTTCTATACCGAATGTGGAGTCTTCAAAAGGATCAAAAAAGCCTTCAATACACGAACAAGGCCTCAAATAAACTTACATCGCCTTGAGTTTTATTGCATGCCCTTCTGGTTCAGGGTACTTGTGGAGAGCGAGGATCAGTACGTTCACATGTACTGGTGCGTGGCTAATTTAGTACAATACTCATTTGGTTGAAGAAATTATATGACTTAATTTGTGATTTTTCTAGCCATCCTAATGAATTTCAGGCAAGGATATGATAGGCATAATATAAATTATGCTAGAACTTATCCATGGAGGAGCGTGCCGTACATTGTGAGACTTACTATGTTCTTTCCTGTCAATTGTTATTATTTACTAGCTTATTGTGTGCAATTTCACATGTGATGGTCACTGACACCACAAGCCATTTTGGACTTATAGCTTTGTTAGACGAGACCCTTTCAACGTAAGTAGCGAGCCTCACTGAAAGTTCTCGCATAACCGTGCTAATATTTTGTACATCTATACTGTGTTTACCCTATGCCGAATCAGTCCCGTGGCCCCGAGGTGCCGTTCGAGGAAGCGTTTATCCTGTGCACAAGTTGTTCATGCCCGTGCTAGAATAAACGAGGTTACTCAAGCATGATCTATATTATGAGACTTGTAACGTCCAGTCCCAAAATACTTAGGACTAATTACGTAGACAAGCCAGCTGCATAGATATGAAGTATACTCCAATATATGGAATTCTCGTATGTATACATAAGCTATAAAATGTAGTAAACTATGACAACTAATCTCATCCATAATAAGAAAATAAATGTATAATAAAAACCAACTCTGAATTTATCATTTGTACAAAAGTTAGGCGGAGACAGATCCACTACCAACCATTTAAATGAGAAGAACAATACAAGGAAAGGATAGATAAAAATAGCAATGGACGATCCAAGAGCAAGCCTCCTCGATAAAAAGATAAGACCACGATCTTGGCTCGAGTACCTGCAAAAAGACATGAAAGCACACACACCTGGAGAGATCACCAGGTCCTCAGAGAGACGTAACAAGATACATAAAGAACATGCCATATAATTTATGATATAAAATAAATAAAAGGAAAGGTGCATGTAATAGGGTGCCTACCAGTTTTACAGTGATAATGCAGTTAAGAATAAACCTTCAACGAATGGGCACTCTGGCTACAGGAAACTCGGTATGGTCGTACCAGGATACTAGGGACCTCAAAGCATAACATTCCTTGAATGTCAGAGGCCAGCAGGATCAGAAATAGGAAAGTACATATGTGGCCCATACGTTAAGGAACTATTCTTCCCACCCAATGCCTAGTAGGGTCACATTCATGCCTCATAGGAACCTCTAGTAACTGCTAAGTCCACTAGCATGCAATTCTATTAGCAGTTACTCCTAACTGTCGCATGCCTCATATGTATCGGTGGCCAGCTGATTACGCAAGTACATGTCCTAAATGTGAATCACAATACGTGATAATCATGTGTCAAGGCCATATGAGATATACCAATGCCTCATCTTGAATGGGTGATCACTAGGACTAAGTCAATGTAAGAATAGAATAAAATAACTTAAAACGACCAATATAGTTGCTTGCACCCAAGTGTGACTTGGACGCACCGTGATATAAAACATACAGCATATATATGAGAGAGAAAGACTTCGAGGTCTTCGTTTTCAGCCCTCCTCTCCGACGACCAATGGCTCCTCGACGCTCCTCCACCACCGCCGACAATGGCAAGGCCCCGGCCGAGCCATCAGACAGAGTTGCACGACGAGCATCTCGTCATGAATCCGCGTACCCCGCTCTGAGAGGTTGTTCAACCGATCGAAAACCCTTTTTAGGGTGATTCGACTTCTTTTGATCTTCAAAACTCATCTCTTTTTAGAGATGAGTTCATATTGCGCTACCCTTTTTAGGGTTTTGGTTGCATCAACTGTCAGTCTTCATTTTTATGAAGGCTGCATTCCTGCGCAATCTGTTGAATTGTGCTGACAAGAAGTCAGCGTAATCGATTGATTTGCGCAGGAAGCAGCACAAACTGTTGCTTTGTGCATCCTGATGAGATGCGCAATCTGATGTTTGCATAACCTGAGCCAGCGCAATCTAACGTTTGCGCAAGCTATGTTAGCGCAATCTGATAATTGCGCACTCTAATGTTTTGTGTAATCTGAAAACAGAGTCTTTGACTTGTACTGATCTTTATCTTTTTTTTATGCAGTTGAGATCAGAGAAGATCCTGATTATGAACATTTTGTGGGAACCCTCTTAGAGTCCGAGTATAAAGAGGATCTCTCCCACGTTCATTATCCCCAATATGATCTACCGACCTCCCGTCAGGCAATCCTGGTATCTTAAGATAATGAGACTCTCCTGTATTTAATGAATGGACAGCCCTTGGAAACAGCAGATGCTGTTATTCATAAGAAACCTCTATTCTTATTCGGTGAAGCCTTTGAGAAAAGCTCGCAACCAAGGCCGAGGATGGAGGAAAGAATAGTCCATCAGGAAAATAGGTCTTTCTTTATACCAGATACTGCCCGCTGCCTTCCTTTATCCCGGTATGCTCATGCGAGCTATCCGAGGAAAATGGAATGGAATATCACTCTCTTCCAAGACGCCCGTGTAGGGAAAATTTTCGTAAAGAAGGGGCCCAATAAGAAAGATATGTTCTACAGCTCTTCTGATCGATACAGCGTCTTGTTGAGAGCTTGAGACCAGGTTGCATTCCTCCAGAGAACTCCTCTATGTTGATGCCTGTCAGAACGCCGATATTTGCAAATAAATTACGAAGGCTGAAGGGAAATACCCTGAACAAGATATCAGATTAACTGGATTGGTGAATCCAGATTATAGAAGATGGAACTGTATCGCCAACTGGATTATGTCAGCATTTGAAGACAAACTTCAACAGATTAATCTGTACCAAGCAGTGCACGCCACTGTCTATGGTTTTGCACCCAATCCACACATGTTCTTGGCCTTGGCTGAAAGGTACAACTATAGAACGGGAACTTTTATGACCCCTGGTGGAGAAATTGGCTTTGCACTCCACGAGATAAAATATATCTCGTACTTGCCGATGGCAGATGCTCTATATGAAGAGTTTGTACCAACTAATGATGAGCTGGACAAACTTAGAAGAGAGAATGTAGCGATGGTGGCAGTGTTTGAGGAACTGCTATGCCATTACAAGATCTGCTCTCTGTTTTATAAGAGTGCTACCACCAACACTTGTTATTCTTCGAAGTGGTTACCATATCTGTTCCTTAACCACATAGAAGAGAAGAAGACCAAGGAGAATGACAAATGCTATCCTAACTTTTCAAACCTTTGAGCAATGCAGAAGTTATAAAGCTGATGGAACAGAGTGGTAACTTTGATAAACAAGTGAAAGATGATCATGAGTATCCTCCTTTGAAGACAGGGGACACTCTGGAGAGTTACTTGAGAATGGGCTATAGACCCATGTCAAAAGAAGCCCAACTGGCAGGGTTTCTGACATACTGGCTTCGACGGTTTGTGGTTCCCGGATCTAGTGCTGTGGATCGCTTTCACCGTGGCGTTCTTTTTGCTGTTGTCAAGTAGTTTTCGGCTATAAGGTGGACCTATTATCAGCAATGACTTGCAAACTAAATGCCAGTCTTCGTTTGTATGTCGACCTGATGCTGAAGGCAAAAGAAGAGAAAGAGTTCCCTCGCTTAGAACTGCCATACACATATCTTTGGATGGTTGTTCTCCACTATCCCACCTTAATGGACCCCGGCATGGGACCGGTTGATGGCAGTTTTCTCTGAAGGTATTCTCATAGAAAATGGAAATACACTTCTTTGAGCGAGTGTAGATATGTTTTAAATCTGAATAGAGGATGGAACTTTTGTTGTGCTCCTCTCCCTGCTGGATATGATCAGATGCCAACAAATATGGTGGATTCAAAGATGCAGCCTCTAACCCGTGCAGCCTTTGAATGGTCCTAGGATGTTATTTACTTATACAGTATTTTATACATCCGCGAACACTTTTGCTGAGAACTTTAATCTCGCAGATAGTTTCGCTTCTTCATCGAGATTGAAGAAAGGAAGAATGGCTATGTCGATTCCTATAAATGAGGAGGTGCACGAGCCGGCCGATGCTCCTTTGGAAGTTTCGAGAGATTTGATGTTCCCTCAAGAAGTAAATGCAGCAATGCGTATTTCTTTGAAAGTAGGTAAATCTCCTGCAAAGAGGAAGAGAAGAGAGGAGCCTCCTGCTCCAACAGCAAAGAAGAAGTTGATTTTAGAATATTCTTCTGAAAGAATCACTACGCGATCTCAGTCTCGGCAACTGGCCGAGTCAACTCAACCAGAAGAGGCTACAACACCAACCTCCATTCAGAAACAAATTGAAACTGTCAATATAGAGAGCCCTGATAGGCCATTAAAAAGAAAGAAGCTGGCTCAGAGAAAGAATCGAGCTTTGTCCGCAATGGTGAGGGATGCTGCTGCTGGATTAACTTTGCCATCTCCTACTCCTGTTTCAGAGACTAGGAATAGAACTCCTAGTCCTAAACATAGAGAGGATGTTAATCAAAGGACAAATCCTATTCTTGAAACTGAGGTCGAAGAGCCTAGAGGAAATACTGCGGAAGAAGTGTAGAAGAGCAGCTACAGATTATTACCCTTCCACCTACTCCAAGAACCCTTCGCGAAGAAGAAGATCGTGAAGTAATCGCAGCTTTAGAAGATTGTATTTACAGTCCTCTAGAAGACTATGGTGACCAAGCTGCAACTACCAGCGAGAAGGCACCAGAAGAAGAAGACGAGGATCAGGAGACCTCTTCATCTGAGAATGTTGATGAATACATATAAGATCTTGAAGAGGACGATGAAGTGCACCCATCTCTACTGCTGCGGATGATGCTTCAGATCCTAAAAAGGATATTGAAGTGGAGGCGTCTGCAGAAAAAGTTGCTGATACTTTAGATCCTAAAAAGGATGCTGAGATAGAAATATCTCCAGAAGAAGCAGCAGACGACAAAGCTCCAGAAGAAACCCCCGTCACCGATCCTCAAGGTATAAAATGAAATTAGCAATCTTCTTTAGAAGAGATCGATAGCTAATATTTGTATTTCCTGTAGATCATGGGACTCTTCCAACACCTCCGACTGACTTGGCTATAGTGCCCGTAACAACGGTGGTCGTTAGTAGTAGTCATCATCTATCTTGTGGTTCAGAAGCGGGCAGTAGCCAAGCTATTGCGGTTGAAGCGACTTCTGCTCAGGAGTCTATTCCTGTAGGGGATAACCCTATTGCTGGATTGAACCAAGGTAGGACTGTCTTTATTTAATCTTCCTGATTTTTGACAAACGACTGACAATTTAACTTTTGCAGAGGAACAAACAGGAGGGGCGAATAGCTCCACTCTGGCTCCCTTATTTAAGAGCCTGCCATCCAAACGCAAAGGATCGAGCATCCTGCTGCCTCATCTTCAACAGGAGTAGCTGTGACTCCTGGAACTCTGGCAATTAACCAACAAGTTGTTCAATCATTCACCAGATGTTTCTTTGAATCGTTGAGACCCCTAGTCAACAGAATGATGGACAAAGAGGGAGCTGATTTCTTCATGGTCAGAAACCCGACTTCTCTTTTAGTGAGGGCTGTAAGGGAGCAAGTTGATGAAGCTCAAGCTACTCTCCTTGAGCATATACTGGATGAGTTAGAAATCCATAAAGAAATATAAGGAACTCAAACAGAAGGAAATAGAATCCCTAGTTCAGGCTGAGTTCAAGAGAATGGCCCAAGCCGCTGATATAGAAAGGATGAATCTTCAAAATCTTTTGGAGGCTTATTCCGCAAAGTCCGCTGAATACAATTCCAAGCTTGAATCAATAACTTTGATGGCTGAAAGAAAGGGGCAGAGAACTGCTGAACTGCGAGCAGAAATTGTTCGTCTCCAACAAGAATGGAAGAAGAAACTACTAATCATCAACTTGTAATTGATCAATTCAACGCCTTGATTCAAGAGAAAGCTGAGTACGATGCTACTTATGGTGCAGAGATCACTCGCCGGACTGTAGAGATGCCCGTCTTTAATGAAGAGACTGGAATGGAAGAAGCTAGGAGGAGGGTGACATCTACTCATGAAGAAGAGCTGCAGACTTTGAAGCAGCAGATTGATAACTTGATCTTTCCTCCTTCTCAATAGAACTTTTTGTATCTTTTATCTTTTGAAGTATGTATGTTTTATATTTCAATCAATAAAAGACATTTGTTGGGGCTCCATTATTTGTTGCATATCTTGTTCAGATATGAATAATAGAGGTAAAAAATATATTCAGAGGTACAAGACATGATATTTTCTGATAATTTTGTAGAAAATATTAATTCATTATATCTGCTCAGAGGTATATGGACATGGCAAAATATACTGAACATTATTATTTCAATTGACAACTTAATCGAAACGATAAGTTGCTGATATTGATATATAAGATGAACGAGAAAACCATCAAATGATGGAACGAATGAATAAACCGTCAAGTGGTGGTGAACAAATGATAATGAATGAACGGGCGAACCATCGAATGAATCAAATGAACGGATGATGAATCGTCAGATGAATCAAATGAACGGATGAATCGTCGAATGAATCTAATGAACGGACGAACCGTCAAATGAATGTGATGAACGGACGAACCGTCAAGTGAATTAAATGAACAGATGAACCGTCGAGTGAATTAATGAAAACGGACGAACCGTCAAGTGAATTAAATGAACGGATGAACCGTCGAATGAATGTGTCGTTCGTTTTTTTGAGAAATTTGTATATAAATAGAACAGAAATCTGACAGGAACGAGCACTTTCACTTTTCAACATAAAATATCGTCTGAAGACGCACTCAAGAAGACTGAGCTCGCTCCAAAGGTCGAAGAAGACGTTAAAGAACATCCTGTCGATCCAGTTCAGCCAAAGGAAGCAGAAGTAGGCGAAGGTTCGTCTGCACCCAAGCCACCGAGAACATCCTGGACTTTCTGCTTGAACCAGGAAGGACTGAAGAAGAAGAAGCCATGAGGATGGCTGCCTGCAAGTTTCTCGTGGGCTCCAGCAAAGAGGTTTTCGGCTCTTTTGCTGACCGTTTTTGAAAAGGACGGTAGTGGTCGCGTCAAATATAGAGAAAGATGATAGTGATCTTCCTTAATATCATGTACTATCATTCATGATTGAATAAAATTTATTTACAAACATGAACTTGTCTGATGATTTACAAACATTTATATTTATACATAATACTTTTTAAGGAACTTGCC